>JADWQK010002537.1:1160000-1760000 GCA_017933935.1 Sesamia nonagrioides
AGATCGCGCGTCATTATAGCCGCGTAGTGTTGTGTTCACGATTGTGTCGACGAGATATTTGTTTTTATTCTCGAAAGAAATGTCTGAACAATGGCGGCAACATCTTTTTGATTCAAATTTATTCCTAACGCTCGATCACCGCTCGCTGCCCGCAAGATTCGAGCGCGAGAAGTACACCGCTCGCTGCCCGCAAGATTAGAGGCAGCGGCCTAAGACACTTGTTTTAATCGTGTTACCAACACTTCCCTGTACTTTGTTTTAGTATCGTGTGGGAATATTGGGATACATTAGTAGAAGGGGTGAAGAAACTTTATCGCAAGAATACCTGAAATGGACTTACACGCTGCGTATTCAATATAACAACTGTTTTAGGGTGCTGTTGGGACTGCCACGCTATTGTAGTGCGCCCAATATGTTCTCATTTGCGCATACCGATGATTTTTATGCCTTAATTCGGAAATTAACGAACTGCATCTTGTCGAGAGCGAGGTCTAGTTCTAAGAGCGTCTAAATATATTGGTATCGATAAGTTCGACGTTAATGGTCAGAATAGGGGTGTATCCAAGGTATGAAAATAAAAAAAAAAAGAATTAGTCCGTCTTATAGATATTAAACAAAAAATAAAACCAGTATTTTTTATTTTGTCGAAATTACCAAACACTACCATAGAATAAAGAGAGGAAGTACGTTATCTTCATACAAACGGACCGCGCGCGGCTTGTATGTCTGCGCCATAGTATCTATGCGTCGCCGCACGCACACCTAAACACAATATTAGAGTGCCTATGACTGCGCTAGTCGCGGCTAGCACGAAACGAGGTTCGCGCGTCACGGCTTTTCGGCACAATAAATTCTGTTTTTTAATCTCGTAGACTAAATTGACACATGCAAATGTCAAATTTACATTATTAATTTTGTATTATTACGTTTTTAATAAGTACCTACACATTATTTCAGGATAACTTATTGTAAAAAAACGATACTTGATTTTACGAACGCTAAGTTTCGGCACTATTTAAGAATTGCAATAAACTGCCAACACTCTTAATATCAGTTTAGTCTACGAGATTAAAAAACAGAGTATAGCTTTTAAAAAATGATCACATAAACTGCAAAGTTGGTATGTCTATTTATGAACAAATAAAAGACTTATATTTTTCAAATTATGTTTCTAAAAGTTATTTACAAGGATACGGATATATTACACATTAAAGTTTAATAACAACGTGTTTCGTAATAGTCGAAACCGAAGAAAGTAGGTATTTTTCTGTAGCTAATTTGTAATTTTGTATTAAATGTGTGATTCAATAGATGTTATGTTTGTATTATATTGTATATTTTATTTTTTTTATTTATTATTTTTTATTTTATTGTATATTATATTATATATTTGTATTAATTAAAAATAAAAATAAATATGGTTCTTTATGTGTACAAAACTAAAAACAAAAATTACAAAAAAAAATCTGACTAGTATATGTAAACTAAATACTAAGCAAATAATTTAAACATAAGCTCTTAGTCTATAAATATTTGTTAGCGGTTTGGGCGACAACCGTAACCGACGAAGCGCGGACAGTTGTCAACCCTAAGACAGTAGGCAATTAAATCGCGGATTGGGTCGCAGATAACCTACTTCCTCTCTTTATTCTATGACACTACTGAGATATAGCGTATTTTAATACGCGCATTTACGCTTAATACAAAATATACCACGGCGTGACGTCATGCGACATTTTAAATCAATATATCTTATATTTGAATGAAATAAAAAATACGTGTTCAATATGTTTTATCTACATCTATTGTTTTAGGATACAACCCAATTGCTATAGCTAAACTTAAAAATTTCTTTTAGTTTTTGTCTATGTGTTTGTTTACTAACAGATTGATTGATAAACAGCTGCGATTTGTTGAAATATTACCAATATTCTTAAATTCTAAGATGAGTTGCACGATTACTGATGCGTGCACCGACTGGTCAGATCCATTCATTTTGTGTGATTCCTTCTTCAAATAGCCTTTCAGATACCATTTTGAATGTATTTTCTTGTTCTGATGAATATTTCTGGGCTTACTGACCTCTGTCGATGTGTTTCGCTGAGTAATCAAGAGAAAAAATACAAAACGGCGATCACATTTAGTTTTAAAAAATGATTAAGAGTCTTTGTACAAATCTTCAGATTTAAAATCATTTATTTTACATCCAAATACAGCGGTTTACGTGCCCTGGATAATTTGTCACATTGATTTTGGGATAATTTTCGTTCGAAGGAACCTTTGTCTGTTATATTTAAATGGTAATGCCGTTAGTACTGTTAATTTTTATAAAACACAATGTATAAAAGGCAAGAAATTAATCAAAAAAGATAGCAAAACAATAAACAGTTTAGAAAACTACCAAAACAAATCTTACGACACATAAAATTTATTAACAAAACCCCTACAATTTCAATTCATATAAATTCTAACTAAAATTTATTTATAATAAACATACACATGATTGCAACTTCAATACATCAAAATTATTTTATACAATGTCTCCAATAATGTTGTAAGATTTTAGACTCTAAACATATGTGTTTAGAATCTAAAATGTCAGTAGCAAATAATACTTGGATTAAAGCAAAATTATTTTTTAATATTTCAGTTTGACTATTTTTATAGACACTTATGCGCTCAGATCAAATAAAAGTGGGTTAAAGATTTAACAGCTTTAGGGCGATTTTCACCAAATTTATTTTATTCTTAGAATAAATTTTGGAAATTTGTCCTACTTTCCATATTAGAACTGTCAGACGCCAACTTTGGTAAAATCAGCCTTTAATGTAAAACTTATTTAATCTTGAAATCAAGAATAAATAGTGTAAGCCAAAACTCCTGGACCTCAAATCCACCTTTATAGATTGGGATTGGGATTGTCCAGTCGTACCATCAAGTACTATGAATCTATCCCCACTCGGCGAAATCTCGTTGTGGATAATGTAAATGAACAGCGTGAAATATCGCCTCGATTCTCTCGTCGGTGGAGATGGCATTTAAATGGATCAATATAAAAATGTCTTAGGACTGTTGTCTTGGCTTTTTAGAAAATTCTAATTTAGCGTCACATTTGGTATTGATGATCAATACTGTAGCCCACACTATAATTGCAAAACACACCATCAAATGCAATTTGAATAATTTTGAAGACACAATTTGTGAAGGTGTGAACCCTAGGATATTGCTGCCTGTTGCAGGCAGCAATATCCTAGGGTTCACACCTTCACAAATTGTGTCTGCTCAGCAACGTCAATAAAGCAATGAATGTTGTTGAACTGTCAAAATGAAACCCATTGCTACTGTATTGCGCAATGATCCCACTAGATTTGAAATATTTTTTTGGTAGGTTGAGATTCGATAGCAAAACGGTATTATTATGACCAGCATAAAAAATAAATATTATTATTTTCTTTAACCCACTTATTACTCGATCTACGGTCTTCGAAGCCTCCTTAAATCTATTGCAACAACATTAAGAGTTCATCACTAAACATTCCAAGTCCATACAATAACACAGTCACTGATAAATACCTGCCACACTACCAATGTCCTCCTGCGTTTCCGCTGTCATACAAGTGTGGTACTACCCTAATACCTGCAGCTATTGAAGTACTTGTGTAGACGATTTCATGTACTGGAAGTAAAAACATATGTTCAGGTTATTAGAAGCTGCTGTTTCCATGAAATGAGTGACAATCTATGTAATTGCGCCAAAACCTATATTTGGCTATTTTGAAACCAAAGTCCCGTGCAAATGTTGACCACAGCTTCGTCCATAAATTAAAAAGTCCTTGCAGAGGTCAGATATAGATTTTTGTGATAGTACACTCGCAGAGCGAAGAGGTTAAGCAATTTTTCATCTAAATTCCTTTCCTGTATAGAACGCGGGCGATGTGGGTTGCTTCCCAACTAGATGGACCGACGGCCTTAATGGTGGCGGGGTAAGTAGATATACAAGTTTGTTAAACTATATATTTGAAAATATATAAAAGTTAGCATAGTGGTGTTATGAGATAAATAAATGTAGAGAATAAGTGTGTAGAAATAAGTAATAGTAAGTAAGATTGTAGTAAGTTGCATAGATGAAGCAAAGAATGTAACAAAAGTAAAAACCTAAATATAAATAAATAGATCAATAATAAAGAAATAATAAATGGAAGTAAGAAAAGAAATAATAACTGTCATGTAGTACTAATAAATAAGATGTTAGTATACAACGTGTAACAAAAAGGGTATATACATACCAAGGGCATGGCATCTTTAGATGATATCAAACTCAAAATAAAATACTCAAAAAATTGGTACCAAATTTTCGGTTTCGTGTGTTTCTTAAAATAAAATCATAACAAACGTGGCAGCACACTACATACGTTAATAACTACTTGTTACCCGTCACGTTACTTGCCAAAATCCGATAAATGTCTTCAATATCTGTGTGCGACTAGTATGATAGTAGCCTATCACAGGCGGTGTTTTTCCTCATAACTTCCGAACATAAAGAGATAGAATTAGAAAACCCTTCCAATATCGTTTGATATCATGTAAAGATGCAATGCTTTTGTTATGTATATACCCTTTATGTTACACATTGTATATGTATCATCATCATCCCAGCGTTAATCCCAGTCGCATCCGAAGCCTTGTCAGCTTTGGAGTCTGGGGTCCGCTTTACCAGTCCAACTGCTGATATGGCTAAACTTCGACATTTTCCGTGAAGCGACTGCCGTCTGACCTACACAACCAGAAGGCGACATCGAAGCATTGCAGTTAGACCAATTGTTGGACTTTTGAGGGCTCCAACAACCCGTAACGACTGCCACTAGATGTTCGTATGGCAACCGGGACCAACAGCTTAACGTGCTTTCCGAGGCACGACCAGACCAGTGCAAATATTCATATTCATGCATACAAATATTTGCACTGTGCGGGGATCGAACCCGCGCCACCTTGCGCAGCGGTCGCGTCCGCTACCGCTACGCCACGGAGGCTGTCAAAATTACACATTGTATATGTATGTATGTTAAAAATAAATAAAGATAAAGATCGGGCTAGTCGAAAATGAATAAAATAAATAAATTTAGGAGATCCATCCTCTCATCCCTTCCCGTAGTAGTATAATCCTGGAAGGAAATCCGGGTTCCCCAAGTAGCATAGCTCATAATACCCTGTGATGGCGGGTGCACCAATCCGGGGGGGATTCATACTAATAGGGATCCATACTAATATTATAAATGCGAAAGTAACTCTGTCTGTTTCGCTTTCCCGCTTAAACCTCTCAACCGATTTTGATGAAATTTGGCACAGACAATCTTTAGACCCTGAGAAAGAACATAGGCTACCTTTTATCCCGGAAAAATTTGATATTCCCGAGGGAAATCTAAAAAGCGCGATATAACCGAACTCCACGCGGGCGAAGCCGCGGGCGGAAAGCTAGTCCTTTTATAAAAAATAAAATGGTGGCTGGGACAGACTTGATGTGGGAGGCGAAAGGTGGTGTTCTGGAGGAACCCAAGAGATGCCTATATGCCCAGTAGTAGACTGCGACAGGCTTTGTTAATTTTTTTATTGCTTGAATGCATGTCTCCACTTCGAACTGTCATTTACATTACTTATCAGTATTTTTTCTTTTTTTATTACTATAAACTAGTGCTTGACTGCAATCCCGCCTGATGGCAAGCAGTGATGCAATCGTTGATGGTAAAGCGCGCTAGTTTATTAAGAGACTCAAAAATACCGAGTGAATAGGAAGGAAGACGGCAATTGAGCGAGCTGATGCATTTTAAACCCAACAACACGACGAACGATGCTGCGCCAGAGGGAGATTGATCCGGAGACCTTTCACGACCAAACTCCCGACACAACAGCATTTGGCGCATCGTAACCGGCATAGATTGCAACACAACTGCTCAGACCCGTCCTCCGTACGGCTTGACCAGACATCATGCCGGAACACGACGAATCACTTAGCGGCAAGACTTTATCTACTGGTCTGAAAATATAAGTCACATGTTTAACTGGACCTGAGTTTGCTTGACCTTTCCATTTCACAACTGTGAAATAATGCTAAAGATTATAAAGGTTTCCTAAAAGTGCAGTGGCGCAAGTTCGGAAGATACCGTCTCAACTTTATCGTCGAATGACGACATTGAATTGTTATTTTTACATTAGTATATTTTCGAGAGAGCGGTTTTGACGACGTAAAGCCAAATTTTCCTAGACCGATGTTGATGACATAAAGTCCAAGTTTCCCTAGGCCGTTTTTTGATGACGTACAGCCAAGCCTTCGCACTTACTCTCGTACCTATAGGTAAAGGTGGAACAACGCAGTGGTTTGAACCCGTGTGGGTTTGGCATACCCCTCCGTGATCGCTATGATGTAGGGAGTTTATGAACAACTCAACCACAGGATAAATAACAAGCCGAACCATCATCATTTTGATAACGGGCGTCTCAGCGGCTGTAACGTGGTCCTGCGGGCATCGTTTTAGTAGGAAACCCAAGGCTTATAGCCATATGATGATTCTGGTGATAGATATTGCTGAAGTTAAGCTGCCGTTCCCGCAGCCTGGTCTTCACCAGGCTGCGGGATCAATGTCTGTTATGTATGTATGTATGTTATTATCAATGTCTATGATATAACTATACCGTGTACTGGACGAAATACGTAAACTTCGACCAGAAGTAAGCATTTTTCATTGTGGTCATTTAATGAATTCTATTTTGTTTATTTTTATACAAAGTTGGCATAAATCACCTGATAAGCATGTCTCCTTATCTCTTTATCCAAAGTAGGTATTTGATAGATTTATCATTTTAATTCACTGAGCGGCAACATATGGCTACTTAAAACATACCTACTGCATAGGTCAATTAAATGTCATTACACATATCGGTATGTCGTGGTGGCCTAGTGGTTAAAACACCAGCCTCTCAAGTATGAGTGTGCGGGTTCGATTCCAGGTCAGGCAAGTACCAATGTAACTTTTCTAAAGTTATATGTACTTTCTAAGTATTATATCTTGGACACCAATGAGGGAAGGTGAAGGACAACATCTTGAGGAAACCTGGACTTTAAGTCTGAAATCGCCAACCCGCATTGAGCCAGCGTGGTGATTACGCTCAATCCTTTTCTGTATGAGAGGAGACCTGTGCCCAGCAGTGGGATGATAAAAAGGTTGATGACGACACATATCTTTATAAAGAAGTCTTTATAAGTACTACTTTGTATGTTAAATTGGATTTGAAAATGCTGTAGAAGTCTTTGCTAAAGTTTACGGATATGTTAATATATTTTTTTAATATAATTATAACATAGTGCTTGACCGCCATCCCTGATGGTAAGCAGTGATGTAATCGTTGATAGTAAAGCGGTTTACTAAGAGCCTATTCACTCTAGCCTTGAAGAACTTACCTTACCGACCTTACCTCGATGTTGTACGTGGTATAAAAGACGAGGGGAAACGCTTCGTCCGGATCGTATTGGTGTCAATGACGTAAGGGTGGTGGGTGCATACTAATGACGTCATTTGCTTTGTAGAGTACGAAACTGGGGGCAATTCTCGTAATTTTATGAACGTTCACAGTCTGATCTGTCTCAATCTGTCAAAATATCACAATTTCCCTGATTTTTTGAAAAGTTTTTGACTGTTTGTCGCTGAGGTAAGACTGCGACTATAATTTGAAAGTTTTAAATCACAGGAATTGGTCTTCGGTGTGCTTAGTGCGAGCTTTTCTTATGTTAACGCGATCGAGACGTTTATGACGTTCAGCGCTGTGATTGGGCCGCTCCGAGACCCTCCACGACTAGAGATGGGCCTTTACCCGGTAAAAACCCGAACTTTTATTTATTTTTTATTTTTACCTACCCAATTTTAATTTTTACCGGGTAAAAATTATAATCACTTTAATGTAGGGTAGATCCGTAGTTACATCGTTATTATTATCGCAGATCATATTTTGATCAAGTTACAACCTGACACTAACCAGTAAATTGCAAAAAAGTCGAGAAAATCTGCATTACACGGACTGCCACTACGGAACTACCATTTTGTTGTTCTGGATGGGAAATCGTCAAATGACCTCTCCCGCTCTAGGCGGAGCGAAAGGTCGTGTCAGACTTTTACTGACTAAAACCCACCCGTGTTCCTTCACTTGCCTGTGCGCCAGGGCCACGGTTTCTTTTTAGGCCTCTGCCTCGAATCTTGCGGGCAGCTGGGCGGCGGCGGCGGCGAGTGAGCGGCAGGATCTTATGCGTAAAATCAGACGGACCGGTTCTCGAAAACAGCGGCGCGGCAACGGGGCGGTGGCGGGCAGCGAGCGGTGTACTTTAAGTCAAGCGGTGATCGAGCGTTAGGAATAAATTTGAATCAAAAAGTTGTTGCCGCCATTGTTCAAACATTTCTTTCTCGAATAAAAATAAATATCTCGTCGACACAATCGTGAACACAACACTACGCGGCTATAGTGACGCGCGATCTGCACGCGAATTTCGAGAACGGGTTTTCGACGCCCGCTCGGCTCCCGCGCCGCTGCCGCCAACGTCCCGCTGTCCGCAACACTCGAGGCAGCGGCCTTAAACATCTCTATCCACGACCAAACACCCAACACAACAACATTTGGTGCATCGTACCCGGTACACATCGCAACACAACTACTGCTCAGACCATCACCCTAATTGCGTAACACTATTACTATCAATTGGAATCATTCTGAAGCCAATTGCTAATCCATTACTCTATATGTTCGGAAAGTGTGTCTGCTTAATAACGTAAATAACGCAATGAATGTTGTTGAACTGTCAAAATGAAACCCATTGCTACTGATAGTGTGTTACGCAATTACCCTGCCGTTCTCCGTACGACTTCAGACTAGGGATGCCATACGTCCGGAATTTTCCGGACATGTCCGGTAATATAGTGTTTAGTATTAATACTAAGCCGCCAAGGATGTCTACAATTTAAGTAAAAACCAAAATAAAAACCTTAACAAATCATAAATCAAACAAATTCATGAATAAACGGAGGCGCGTGCTCGCGTAAAAAAAAAACAAAAATTAGTTTCGCACATGCACGATTTATTGTGAAGTAATCCGGAAATTTCATCCGATGTCCGGAACCCTACTTCAGACAGACAATTCAAATAGATAAGTTTGCCTTTCTCGTTATCAAGTGACCTTGGAGCGGCTCAATCACAGCGCCGAATGTCATAAACGTCTCGATCGCGTTACTGTATGAATAATTCGCACTAATGATACTGATAAATACATAGCTATATATCCACTCTTCGTAATTCCTTACTATGGCTTTTCTTCAATAATATACAGCAATGGATTTTTGGCGGGAAAGCTAAGATGAGTGTCACGCTCATTTTTTATTGGACTTTTTAATTATTTATAGTATCGTTTACTAAATAAAAGCGCGTGATTTATGTAGTGAAAAGTGCATCTAGTAAATAATTCGTAAAGAACATTGAAATATCGCAGCATAGTGGCCAAATCATGACTATGGTTCAAACCTCCCTCGTAGACGGTTTGCGCGGCCATCTTTTTCGACTGTCATTGGCGGTATCCGTCATTATTGTGAAATAAAATTTTCAAAGAATTTCTAAGTATAATTTGTTACACGTGTTATTGGTAAAATTGTGGTATCTATTCCACAGGAGCTATTGATCAAGAGTTGAAGTTGAATATACAGTATGTTAAATAACAGAGGGCGTTCCCTTAAACTCGTTAATATATATCATTAATAGATTAAAATAAAAATATCAGCATAGAAAAATAAGCATAAAATAATCCGAATAAAAAGAAATTATAATTGAAAATAAATTTGAAACCTCCTGTTTTAAATCAAAATAGTAGCGCGGAATAGTATCTACCTAACGTTGTATTGCCCAACACACATCAATCAATTAGATCTTAGATCGCCGCCGCATACGCGGCTCGTCATTCATAAATAAATTGCGACGTTGCCGTCTTTAATGTTCGCGTGTACAGTGTGTTTCTTTTACATGTCAATTTAAAATTTTTATTGAATATTTTCATATTGAAAAAATTTTAAAACATTTTGTTTTCGAATGGAAATATTTTTTTTAGCATGTATGTATGCTATACTATTTCGGGTTAACGGGAACGCCCTCTGTTAGTTAACATACTGTATAGCAAGTAATAGGAAATATAAGGATGCTAAAAAGTAAAAAAAAAAAATGTGTATAGAAAAAAATTAAGTTTATTATTATTTCAATTTCATAAATGGATACATTACAATTAAGTAGTATTAACGGTAGAATATTAATAATAACAGTTGCTTAATATAATAATATATCTTACTACGTAAATAGAGTATAAATATAAGTAGCTGGGAGTGTGTAATAGTTACCCCGCTGTGATCCTAGCGTTCATGTGTAACTTTTAATAGCAAAACTGGAAAGCGCCCTCTGTCGGCGCGATTATGAAACCGATTAAAAATCAGGAAATCATGAACTCGATCCCTATCCGATACGATTCTAATGTAAACCCACTCCTTCAGGATTGCTGGTTGGTTAAAAAAGATACCGTGGTCCTGGCCCTAGGCAAGTGAAGGAACACGGGTGGGTTTTAGTCAGTAAAAGTCTGACACGCCCTTCCGCTCCGCCCAGAACGGGAGAGGATGGGAACATTTGATGATTTCCCATCCCAAACAAAAAAAAAACCCACTCCCAGGAAAGGCACATTCAGATCAAAAGGTAACATTATGAACTAATTATAATCTATTCAGATCCTAAATCTACCCATCACATTCCTAACACGTTTGTATTCCTCGAATTTTATTTGATTGGCTGGCACCACTATTGACGACCTTGGCTTTTTCTTGTGATTTACTTTGGAATATAAAAGTAAAATTGGCACAATATTAATAATAAAAATAGCCCATACTGCGATGTAAATGGCTATTTCATTTATTTGTTTACATACATAGGTTAACAGTTGTTACAGTCAAATATATTAGGGGTTAAAGTATGAAATTAACGTTTAGTTGCAATAGGTTCCTTTGAATTGACGTAGAGCCATGGTTGAGGTTCATGGTTTGAGGTCTTCAAATGAAACTTTTTTCACATGACTTCTATAATGTTCTTCTTTTAAAAAATGTGAAACATTTGAATATCGAATCTCAATTATTTTTGTTAATCAACTTATAAAAGAAAGTTCCGACGCGGAAGTAACGCGGCAGAAACAGCCTGCAATATCAATGTTGCGTTTGGAAAGGCGTCTACTAATGAACGCACCGATGCGATTTCGGTTTAAACGCTTTCGTGATGGAAACTTCGACTTGAAGAACGAGCCACGAGGAAGACCGCCCACACGGGTGAATAACGATGAATTAAGTGAGATGGTGGAAGCCGATACTAGTCGAACTATCCAGGAATTAGCGGCATGGTTTAATGTTACCTTAGCCACAATATTGACACATTAGTGTCAAATCAATATAATTAAAAACACGAAAAAAGGTGTCTCATGATTTGACTAATCTGCAGATAGAAACACGTATTGAAACTTGTGTTGCCTTGTTGAATCGGTATAGAAATGAAGGAATATTGGATCGAATTGTGACGTGATGAAAAGTGGTTTTTTTATGATAACCGTAAAAGAAAAATGCAATGGCTGACCCCAGGTCGAACGCCACAACAGTGTACTATTGCAAAGCTTTCCAATAAAAAGGTAACGGTAACTGTTTGTTGGTCTCAGCGTGGTGTTATTCACTATAGTTTTCTACGATCTGGTCAAGCAATTACGGCAGATGTCTATTGTGCCGAACTCCGAACAATGTTGGCAAAACTAGCAGCTAAACAACCCCTACTCATGTATCGATGTTCACCATTATTGCTCCATGACAACGCGAGACCTCATACAGCACGAGAAACCATTTTGACCCTTCAGGAACTGCAGTTAGAAACCATTTGTCACCCTCCGTATTTGCAGACCTTGCTCCAACGGACTGCAATATTTTTTCGTGACTTAGACCATTATCTACGTGACAAGAAGTTTTCTTCCTAGGTGGCAGTAAAAATGCTTTCACACAGTTTGTGCAGTCTAGATCCTCAGAATTCAATCGTAAAGGCCTAAATCCTTCCTATTAGATGGCAACAATGTATAGATACTAATGGTAATTATTTCGATTAAATAAAGACTAAATTAAAAAAAAAAAACAGTTTAGATCGGCAATTTCATACTTTAACCCCTATTATTACGCTCTCTATGTGATGCCAGTTAATATACTACTATTTTATTATCATATGTACGGAATAATAATAAAATAATAGTATCAGTTAATAATCTCACATAAAATAATTAGATTACATAATGGTGTACAAATAATAATAAAATTTTCCACAGTCAGTGCAAATTTACATGGTAACCTTTCACGAAATCTGGTTACACAACCAGATTTCGTAAATGTAATCATTTAAGAAATAATATTCGTCCTACTGGACGGCGCCCTCAGTAGAGGCATTATATAGTTCCATCTCTTTTTCATACTGCTCTTTAGCTTTAGCAGCCTTTTCTTCCCATATGGACTTATCCCACTTTTTCTTCCAAATTTCGCCCATTTTGTATGCCACATCAGTGGGTTTAAGGCCAGGATTCTCGGCCTTAAATTGTTCTCTAGAATTGTTTACCCACATCATGTAAGCAGACACAGGACGCTTGGGCTTGTCCATTTTTAATATTTTCCTGATGGCAAAAAGATCAGAATTATTTTTTAGATCGATGTGTCGTTTCTTCGGTTCACTAACTTTCTTCAGGTTCACTTGACAAAAACTAATATTGTAATAGAACTAACTTTTCTCATTTCCCTTTTTGTTGATTTTGTATTTAAAATGTACAGGAAGAGCGGAACCTTCAACCACAGGCATTCTATTGATTCTGCCTAAATGGAGGCACGACATATATGGTAAGCCAAATTGATATGAAATAAGCTTTTTATTATTATGATTCCTTTATTTTATTTTATATACATACTAGCTTTCCGCCCGCGGCTTCGCCCGCGTGGAATTCGGTTATATCGCGCTTTTTAGATTTCCCTCGGGAACATCAAATTTTTCAATAAAAGGTAGCTTATGTCCTTTCTCAGGGTCTAAAGATTGTCTGTGCCAAATTTCATCAAAATCGGTTGAGAGGTTTAAGCGGGAATGCGTAACAGACAGAGAGACAGAGTTACTTTCGCATTTATAATATTAAATACTAGCTTTCCGCCCGCGGCTTCGCCCGCGTGGAGTTCGGTTATATCGCGCTTTTTAGATTTCCCTCGGGAATATCAAGTTTTTCCGGGATAAAAAGTAGCCTATGTTCTTTCTCAGGGTCTAAAGATTGTCTGTGCCAAATTTCATCAAAATCGGTTGAGAGGTTTAAGCGGGAAAGCGTAACAGACAGACAGAGTTACTTTCGCATTTATAATATTAACTAGCTCTCCGCCCGCGGCTTCGCCAGCGTAAATTTCGGTTATATCGCGCCTTTTAGATTTCCCTCGGGAACATCAAATTTTTCCGGGATAAAAGGTAGCCTATGTCCTTTCTCAGGGTCTAAAGATTGTGTGCTTTCCGCCCGCGTGGTGTTCGGTTATATCGCGCTTTTTAGATTTTCCTCGGGAATATCAAATTTTTCCGGGATAACAGGTAGCCTATGTTTTTTCTCAGGGTCCAAAGATTGTCTGTGCCAAATTTCATCAAAATCGGTTGAAAGGTTTAGGCGGGAAAGCGTAACAGACAGACAGACAGACAGACAGACAGACAGATAGACAGACAGACAGACAGAGTTACTTTCGCATTTATAATATTAGTATGGATTGTAGCCCACCGGTATCGGGAACAGGGTCCAAGCTATCGGCGGTCAGGGCTCCAGAGAGAGGAACTTCCTGACAATGCGAGCCGTGTCCAGAAGTACAGCTTTCTGAATCAAGCCCTTGATCCAGCTGCCTAACGAGAGCCTCCTGAGGTGTTGGTCGAGGCTCTTGGCTATTAAGCCATTGGCTGTCACGACTATCGGTACAATGATTGCTGAATCCACTTCCCACATGTCGACAACCTCGTGAGCCAAGCCAAGATACTTGATTTGTTTATCTTTCTCGGCTTTCACGAGGTTCTCATCATGCGGGTTGGTTATGGTTATTATTATTACTATTATTAAATAAAGAGGCCGTCAAAAGATAAAAAGAAAAATGATAATTGATGATTATTCATCATTTGCTTTTCCGAACATGTTGGAGTCGGATATACACGTTGTTATTTTACACGGACCGACTCTCTATCTAACCTCCACAACCTAATTACTGGGTATACGGTAACCTTAAACGGCCCAGTACTATGCAAGCATTTTTTTACAATTATTATCCCACTTTCCCCTTGATAATAAAAGTCAGCAAACCTCTTACCCCTATCCCATGCTTACTTACGTTAAAGTAAGAAAAAAAGTATTTAAACTTTAACTTTAACTAATGTATGCTGGTTTCTTTAATGATTCATGAGCAGCAGCAATAAGTCTAGAAATAAGGCAATTCTTCGAGCTATGTTGGTTACTCTCGGTCTTCTGCGGATCTCCTCATTCCTGATTTGATCACGCAGTGAAACCCCAAGCATAGCCCTCTCCATTGCCTTTTGAATGACCTTGAGCTTTCTTATAACGCCCATTGTTAGCGACCACGTCTCAGTTCCATAAGTCATCACTGGCAACACACATTGGTCGAGGACTTTTGTCTTGAGACACTGCGGTATTTCGCGGGAGTTTTTGTTTAAGAGGGGATATTCGAGGTGAACACACACACAGCGTTTCACCCTGAAACGCAACGCTTAGTTGTCTATATTCTATATTAGAACGTTTCGTTTCCGAACGTAGTCCTTGAGGTGGACCATTGTGTGTTCTTATACAGGGTGGCCCAAAAGTCCTTAGAAAAGTAAAATTTGAATTAAACGAAACCGGCGCGCGTGAGCGGTGCAGGGGAAGCGGGGGCAGTAACTTCGGTTTCTGGGAATTTAGTCGGGATGGAGCGTTTCACCGGAGCGGACCGTGCGTTTTGTGTGCGCGAGTTTTATCAAAACAACAATTCGGCAACCGTTGCGAGGCGCTAATTTCGAGAACACAAAGGTTTACACAACTTTGATGACACCCCAGCTCTCCAAACGATTAAGAATTGGGTTGTTAAGTTCGAGGAGACCGGTTCGACGTTAGATAAACCGCGGTTGGGTCGCCCAAGGACATCACGTACGGAACAAAACATCGACACAGTGGCACAATCTATTCGTGAAAACAGTCAACTCGTAAGCGTTCCAGTGCATTAAACGTATCCAGGACATCGTTACAACGGATTTTGGAGAAAAATTTACTTATGCTTTAATGCCCGAACATGGTTTCAACAGGATGGAGCAACTTCCCACACCTCCAATACTGCTATTCCCGTTATCCGTCAACTTTTTCCAAACAAAGTTATCTCTAAGAGAGGAGACATTTCCTGGCCACCACGTAGCGCGGATCTGACTCCAATGGATTTTTTTTGTGGGGCTACCTTAAGGCTAAAGTGTACGACTCTAACCCGCGGTCAATTAATGACCTAAAAGAAAACAACCGCAGAGAAATGGCAAGCATTTCAGCAGTGACGTGCCGCGCAGTCATCGACAATTTCAGAAGGCGTTTGCAAGAGTGCCGCGACTGTAACGGATTACATTTGGACGACGTTATTTACAAAAAATAATTCCCGTTTTTCTAGCTATATTTACAAATAAAAATATTATTCATAGTGTAATTAGTTTTATTTTAATAATTTTTTTTATTACTAAGGACTTATGGGCCACCCTGTATTACTTTCACCTGTAGGTTAGTACATTTTCAACGAACGTATCGAAGTTTTGAGTCGAGTTTCATTGAAAATTGATAATTACAGAAGGTTAGCTGCATGTACCTAGCGAAAATGCAATCAACTATAGACGCGTTACACGTACATTGAGCACCAGCGCCCGTGCCTAGTATTTCGTGCGTAATTTAGCGTTTTTCTAGCCGCATCGTGTAGATCACAACTAAGATCCCCCTTTAAATCTCATCCTCATAAAACAAGTTACTATTCTTATTCCACGCTGTAAGATTGTGGAACTCACTTCCGCCTTGCATTCGTGATCTAAACACTATCCCCGTTATTACAAAACATGGATTTTAATTATTAGGTATTTATATTATGTAATTATGCTATTATATAACTGCAATTCTTTATATAAAAATGTCAGCTTATTTCGGTACTAAGTTGTCCCTTTTGTATTAAGAGCCCTACAGCACTACAAATTGAGTGTCTTCAAGGCTAGAGTGAATAGGCTCATAACGCGCTTTACCATCAACGATCGCATCACTGCTTACCATCAGGTGGGACTGCGGTCAAGCGCTAGTTTATAATTTATAAAAAAAAGCTAAAGCTTTTTAACTTTAGTTTCAGACTTAACCTTTGACTCAGTATTATATTTCGTACTTTATTGAGGTTAAGTCAGAACTTAACCTCAATAAAGTACTGAAAAATATCTCGTTTTAAAATAAGGAGTATTTCTCTATTTAAACGTCGATTAAAAAAAACTCAAAGAAGAAAACAAACATGTAAAAAATTTCAAAAGGCTATGGAAAGTCATAAAGTTATGAGGTTGTTATCATAACTGCTTCTCCCAACAAAATTATGGTCAACGCACCGCTCGCCCGCCAGCGCTACACGCCTTGCGTTTATTTATAATAATTTCTGTTTTTGTTTGTAATTAACTAGTGATAACATTTTCCATAAGATAAAAAGCATAAGATAAAATGGTCCCCATTTCAAACAATTGCTAAATTATGTTTGAGGGCACAGATGATTAGAAACATTGTAAATAGTGATAAAGTAAATTATTGTAAATAGTGATTAAGTAAATTATTGTAAATAGTGATTAAGTAAATTACTGTAAACAGTAAGTAAGTAAATTATTGTAAATAGTGATGATTAACATTTTTAAACAGACCAAGATGGCTAGTTGTAGGAAGTTATTAAGTATTTGTACCTAGTCTGCTGTGGTTAGGTAATGCGATTTTCAACACATTTCATGTACTTTGAATTTTATTTAAATGATTGGCGTAAAGCCGGCGCCAGACAGATCAAATATTTGAACACTTGTTTGGACACATGTGTAGCAAGGGTATTTGAGTATTTGTTCAAAGCTTTGTTAAAACACTTGTACTTCGCCATTCGTTGTTGGTTTCGAGCGCACATCAAAGCGTTCAAAGTTGTCTGTGTTCAAATGTTGTGTAGCCTGCTACACAAACGCAAATATTTGTACAAATATTTGTCTGTGTCTGGCGCCGGCTTAAGGTGCAACAAATCACACTGACCACATTTTATTACTTATGGCTGTGTTTACGAATACAGTACGGACGACAGCAGGTCAAGCTACCCTAAACTGTCAAATATTCCCAATCAATCTTGAGCCTCAATGGTTTAGCAATAAAGTTAAAAAGGAAATATAGAAATATGACAGATTCTAGCTGCATGACGTGCTGTCGTCTGTACATAATAATATCTAACCTATACTTGACCGTTACGACAGTTCAAAGTCTGGGGAAGTGTGATGGAAAATATTATCACTGGTTAATTACAATACAAACAGAAATTATCATTATCAATGAACGCAAGACGTCGCCGCTGCAAGCGCGGACGGGCGAGCGGATATGCCGCTATGTGACCATAATTTTGTAGGGACAACCAGGTACCATAACAAGCTCATAACTTTATGATTTATCATGATACCTTTTAGAAATGATGTACATAAATTCTTTATATAAAAATACTAAACACGTGGTTCAGGTTTCGCATATACAAAAATATCTATGTATATTTTAAAATTTGTAGCAGTGTGATTACCGAGCGCACAACACAGTTTATGTCAGATCTTAGTGGTCCTAGGTGCATGCAGGGGTACAATACGTTCTAAGTAAAATTAATATGTTTTAAGTAAATTATACTTCATTTGGCCTAGTGTTTAAAACACCAGCCTCTCAAGTATGAGTGTGCGGGTTCGATTCCAGGTCAGGCAAGTACCAATGTAACTTTTTAAAAGTTATATGTACTTTCTAAGTATATCTTGGACACCAATGACTGAAGGTGAAGGAAAACATCTGGACTTTATAAGTCTGAAATCGCCAACCCGCATTGAGCAAGCGTGGTGATTACGCTCAATCCTTCTCTGTATGAGAGGAGACCTGTGCCCAGCAGTGGGACGATAAAAGGTTGCTAATGATGATGATGATACTACATTTTATTTTATGACTTACGGCTGCATTTACCAGTAAAGTAATTAATAATATCTACCTACACTTGACCGTTACGACATTTCAAAGTCTGGGGAAGTGTGATGGACAATGTTATCACTGGTTAATTACAGTACAAACAAATTATCATTATCAATGAACGCAAGACGACGTCGCTGCAGGCGCGGGCGGGCGAGCGTTTATGCCACTATGTGACCATGATTTTGTAGGGACAACCAGGTAACGTAACAAGCTTATAACTTTGTGACTTTTCATGATAACCTTTTGAAATATTGGACATACATTCTTTACATAAAATCCTGGACACGTGTTTCGGGTTTCGCATATACAAAAAATATCGTTGTAAGTATATTTAAAAATTGTAGCAGTATGTTTACCGAGCGCACAACACAGTTTATGTCAGATCGTAGTGGTCCTAGGCGCATGCGCACAGCGGAACGTGGCCCCCGTCTCGTTAAGCAGGGGTACAATAAGTTCTAAGTAAAATTAATATGTTTTAAGTAAATTATACTACATTTTATTTTATGACTTACGGCTGCATTTACCAGTAAAGTAATTAATAATATCTACCTACACTTGACCGTTACGACATTTCAAAGTCTGGGGAAGTGTGATGGACAATGTTATCACTGGTTAATTACAGTACAAACAAATTATCATTATCAATGAACGCAAGACGACGTCGCTGCAGGCGCGGGCGGGCGAGCGTTTATGCCACTATGTGACCATGATTTTGTAGGGACAACCAGGTAACGTAACAAGCTTATAACTTTGTGACTTTTCATGATAACCTTTTGAAATATTGGACATACATTCTTTACATAAAATCCTGGACACGTGTTTCGGGTTTCGCATATACAAAAAATATCGTTGTAAGTATATTTAAAAATTGTAGCAGTATGTTTACCGAGCGCACAACACAGTTTATGTCAGATCGTAGTGGTCCTAGGCGCATGCGCACAGCGGAACGTGGCCCCCGTCTCGTTAAGCAGGGGTACAATAAGTTCTAAGTAAAATTAATATGTTTTAAGTAAATTATACTACATTTTATTTTATGACTTACGGCTGCATTTACCAGTAAATTGCTCAATAATATCTACCTACACTTGACCGTTACGACAGTTCAAAGTCTGGAGAAGTGTGATGGACAATGTTATCACTGGTTAATTACAGTACAAACAAATTATCATTATCAATGAACGCAAGACGACGTCGCTGCAGGCGTGGGCGGGCGAGCGTTTATGCCACTATGTGACCATGATTTTGTAGGGACAACCAGGTAACATAACAAGCTCATAACTTTATGATTTTTCATGATAGCTTTTTGAAATTTGGTAATTCGCATAAACAAAAACTAACGTTGTATACAACGTGTAACAAAAAGGGTATATACATACCAAGGGCATGGCATCTTTAGATGATATCAAACTATATCGGAAGGGTTTCAACTCAAAATAAAATACTCAAAAAATTGGTACCAGATTTTCGGGTTCGTGTGTTTCTTAAAATCAAATCATAACAAACGTAGTAGCACACTACATACGTTAATAACTACTCGTTACCCGTCACGTTACTTGCCAAAATCCGATAAATGTCTTCAATATCTCTGTGCGACTAGTATGATAGTAGCTTATCACAGGCGGTGTTTTTCCTCATAACTGCCTAACATAAAGAGATAGGACTAAAAAACCCTTCCAATATCGTTTGATATCATGTAAAGAAGCCATGCCTTTGTTATGTATATACCCTTTATGTTACACGTTGTATATTTGCATGGAGCCAGTCTTCTGCATAGTCAAACTAAAAAAATGGACTCTTACTGTCACATAAAATATGTATACAAAATAAACTTTATCGTTTTATGATGTGCGAAAAGTCACGTACAGAAGCTACACACAGCCGAGATGCGAATGCTGCGCTGGGCGGGCGGAGTTACGCTTAGAGACAAGGTGCGCAATGTCTATGTGAGAGGTACCTTTAAAGTTGCACCAATTGCAGATAAAATCACGGAGGCTAGACTGAGATGGTACGGTCATGTAAAGCGAAGGCCGGACGACCATGTCGTGAAGAAGTGCCTTTCCATGGCTACAAAAATGAGAGGGAGGGGAAGGCCCCCAACTTAATGGATGACGAATATCCGCAAGGATATGAAGCAGTTGGGGCTTTCAGATGACGACGTATATCAGCGGAATAAGTGGCGCCTCAGAACCAGGAAAGCCGACCCCGCGTAACGGGAAAAGGCGAGGCGAAAGAAAAAAAAAAAGAAGATCGTTTTATGATGTGCAAGTGAAATTCAACGTTAGGTAGTATAGCAATTACGAGGTTGACTACAGGAAGCTATTTTGTGGTCTAAAATACCATTTCGTATAGCCCTCCCACGGGCGACTTTTTATTGCGCATTCCAAATACTCCCTGCGTTAAGCAGTGCATTGAAAATCAAGAGCCCGATAAAAAAAGTTTCTCGAAAATGGCCAGATTTTGGTCTTGAATGTAATAACATTCAAGACCAAAATCTGGCCATTTTGAAAAAAAAAAAAATCGCACTTCCTCAAGTAAAACAAGAGAGGAACCTTTTGCTACCATGTTGCTACCATGAGTTTTCATTACGAAGACTCGATCATCGATATCGACCGCGTTTGATTCATCGATTGGCCCGCTTCAAGGTTGTAAGAACTCTCAACCAATGAGAGTGCCAAACGCGCTCGATGCGTATGATCGAGTCTCGTAATGAAAACTCATGGTAGCCACACTGTAAGGGATGTTCACACAGGTGTCAGATATAGGTTTTGGCGATAGTACGCTGGTTTAAAATAAAGCTATTCATTACACTTACATTATCTCCAAGCTACTGTCACTATTCTTGGTAACCTGCTCTCCTTCGCTAGAGTTGGACCCACCGGACTCCGACCGCTGGCTGCGACTTCTGTGGGTCTTCTTCTTGTCTTCAGATGGTACTTCTGTGGACGTCGCTTCTTCCGACTGGCGCTGCCAGTCGGGAATCGACGGTGGGTTTGGACGGGTCTTTAGAGCAGGGAATTGGTTCCTGCAAAATGGTTTTTTGCATGCATTTTGAAATAAAGTAATTTTCAAGTTTTCCGCCTTACTTAGAGGTGGACAATGAAGAAAACAGTGGGACAAATCGATCTGTAGATGATGACGATGTTTGGATGGCAAATTTCAATATTTTTCTTTCCTTACAGTAGGTAGTTGTAGTATGGTACAGACGAGAGCACATCAAGCTACTACAATCTGACAGTTTTTTTTATTACATTTTCAACTTCATCTCTAAAGCATTAAGGCTCAAAGTTGATTGTGAATATTTGACACTTTCGGGCAGCTTGACTTTCTGTCGTCCGTACATTCACTCTATTCATATTATGGTAGTACTTTTTGTTCATCTCTTAAATATTTAAATTGGTACAGTGGTAAACTACAGTTGACTATATTAGGTACTATCCCTTTCTAACTCGAGTCCGTTTTGCCTGTCGATTTCAAGGTCAAGTAGCCCTTTTGTTCTAAACGGGAAATTTTGCATCACCCGATGATTGTGGTCCCAGTCGCTCGAAACCTCGGCGAAGTGAGATAAGAGTGAGTTAGAGGACTTTATGCTCAGCATTAGTGCTTGCGACCTCTAGGCCAGAAGGGTAACTACAAAACCAAGAAGCTCTTACCTATTCAGCATAATCGCCTTCACGGAAGCGACTTCTGACTTGATCATATCAAGCTGTGACCGTAGTGCGCTCTGGTGTGCGTTCGTTGTCATCTCACTGCGTAGCAACGTAAAGTTCGCGTTGAGAATATCCACACTCTTGCGCAGCTCATCAATGCATTCCGCTGTTGTTTTGCGCTTCGGCTGTTCCACAAATAAGAGGTGTCTGATGTAGTTCTGTGGGGAATAATCAGAGTTAGGCCTCATTGAAAAATAAAAGTAAAAATACCACGAGATGGCGTATAACAAGGTATTTAGTAATTTTTGAAGGAAAAATGTATGTAATAGTATATGAGTATACAAAAACTAAAATATTTTACACAATTGTTAGTTAATAGTACATTACGATATTAGTGCGTAATGATGGTTATAACATGCGAGGCGGAATTTCAGCCCGAGCCGAAGGCGAGGGTGTAATTGAGCCGAGCATGTTATAACCAATACGCACGTATATCGTACGACGTTTTTTAACACACTTGCGAGGAAACAGAAAAAGAAGTATTTTATATTTGTTCATTTTAAATAAACTCAATCTGTGAATGCACACTGTTGCTTTCCCTCCATTAGTATTATTATTTGCCATTTCAAATATGGAACAGCGCGCAGCGCGAGCCGTGCGGCGGCGATCAGTTCCATAATTACTTGAAATGGAAAATAATGCTGTTATGAAAAATAATGCTGTTATGGACTATAACTTAACTATTTGCTTTGATAAAACACGCGTTTGTTATGGCCTGCTTTACATATTTAAAACCGGTGGAATTACATCAGCTTTACGAGCAAGGGTGTTAAAAAAGGCGTATCCACATTATTATTTCGTCGGCATTTTGTGTAAGTTTGGGTACATAAGACCTACTAATCAAATAATAACAAAATTATACCATTGACAAAAACTTACTTTATAAAACCAGTAGGCACCATACATAAAGCCTCCATACACCATTAACGGCAGCACATTGTCTCTAAACCAGGATCTCCGCGACTGATGGAAGAACATGAGCTCAGAAGTCATTGACGGCACATCCAGCATTTCAGCGCATTTTTCTATAGCTTTCTGTACCTCGGGACCAGTCAGGCCCTTGCTTCGTAGAAAACGTTCTTTGCTTTCTAAGGTGCATCGTTGCACATTTGGGTTGGTTAGGAACTTGACTGCAGTTGTTACCTGTGTAAAGATATGTTGATTTATGTCCAGTTCTTTGTCAAAATTGGCAGTGTTATTTTCGAGGTGGACTTTATGTTTATTGTTGAAAAAAACTTTGCAGTCTTTATTGTGTTAAAGTTGTTACACTCCCTTTCTTTGCAGTTAAATGAAGAGAATTTAAGTTGGTAATCAATTAGCTTAGAAATAAATTAATATCAATGACTTTAAAAGAATGAGAATTAATTACAAGCACATTAGCATAAAGCTGGAAAATTGTTGTTGAAAATCAAATTGCATGGAGAGCAATAAGAGAGGCCTATGTAACAATGGACTGCTATAGGCTGGATGATGACGACAATCACACATAAGCACAAATTGGCATTGTAGGGAAATCATGATCATATTGAGGTTGGCTTCTAGTGCAATTGATGCAGCTGCATATCTTATTTTACATGGAACGAGGGCCTATCTGACCCCCACAACCCAGATCCCAGGTAATTTGATATCCCTTGATAAGACTTTCAGGCTAATGACTACAAGTCATAACTGTCAAAGATGCATAGATACCAGTTGGGGCCAACAGCTTAACATGCTTTCTAAGACATGGAGGAGTCTCAGTATATGAAGATGGTCACCCATCTATAAACTAACCACGGCAAGCATAGCTTAATTTGTTGCTACCTTTGTAGTTATTATTTAGCTACAGGCCCCTTATAGGGAAACCAACTGACACTAAATCTATCAGTGCTTGCTGTGGTATGTCTGCAAACCATACTTTAATTATTGGTTTTAGAAATTAAAGTTTTTTTATATAAGTTATAAACTAGCGCTTGACTGCAATCCCGCCTGATGGTAAGCAGTGATGCGATCATTGATGGTAAAGCGCGCTAGATCCAATTAATTTTCAACAGCCTTGCTGTCCGTTTAGTCAACTATTAAACAACAAAAACAAACTTCTTTTAATTTTGCAGTTATATAAGCAGACCAGCAGAGTTCTACAGACAACTATATAATTACATATGTAATAAAATAGTATGTAATTAGTTTTAAACTAGAACAATCTTCGCAATCTAATGAGCTCAAATATGACCTATATTGAATGAAATTAATAATTCGTCTGCTTGATAAGAAGTTTTGCTTGCCGAAATTATCATTTAAATATGATAACAGTTAATAACCTTATGCGTAAATCTCCAAAATGCAGATTATTTGTTTTAAATATTTTATGCGTACCTGAAGTGAATGGATAAAAAAAAAAGAAACAAAGAGTAACAGTCAAATAGCTAGTTAACGAGCAGTGCGAAGGTCGATTCTTGATTGAATAGTAATCAATTCGAAGTCATGTTACCAATAACATTAGATCAATGACAATAGAATACTAATGATAGAGTCGACATATATCCATTTAAATAAAATGCAAAATTAACCAAGAAATTACCAAATTCTCTCGAATCTCTTCTCCGGCACTCGCCAACGCCTCTGAAGCCATTTTCACTAAGTTTTGTGAAGTTGCACCAATAACTAAATCACAAATATAATAAAAACTAGTTTTTATCGATTGCAGAGTACAAAATTAAGAAAATACTAATTAAAATCCGTAAAACCGAAGACGATAAAATTAATCAATTTCCTTTGACATTACATGACAATATGACATTTGAATTGTTCATTCATCTTTTATGTACTCTGCGTGTTATTATTCTTTGCTTGCTGTGAACAGACTAAAAAAAATGTCATGAATTCGTTCAGTAAATCAAGTTTTTTTTTTAATAAATTATAAACTAGCGCTTGACCGCAATCCCGCCTGATGGTAAGCAGTCAGTGACGCAATCGTTGATGGTAAAGCGCACTAGTGTATTAAGAGCCTATTGACTCTAGCCTTGAAGACACTCAAATTGTAGTCCGACGGAAATGTCTAATCCTTTTTCGTAGTTAGTAGATTTGATCATCAACATCATCATTATCAACCTTTTTATCATCCCACTGCTGGGCACAGGTCTCCTCTCATACAGAGAAGGATTGAGCGTAATCACCACGCTTGCTCAATGCGGGTTGGCGATTTCAGACTTGTAAAGTCCAGGTTTCCTCAAGATGTTTTCCTTCACCTTCAGTCATTGGTGTCCAAGATATATAGGTACTTAGAAAGTACATATAACTTTAGAAAAGTTACATTGGTACTTGTCTGACCTGGAATCGAACCCGCGCACTCATATTTGAGAGGCTGGTGTTTTAACCACTAGGCCACCACGACTTTTTTTTTTATCTCATCTAACTGAAATAAATTAAAACGGGTAGTTTATTTATTACGAAATAGTTACATATTGAAAAGAATGTGTGGAAGGACTCGCTTGAGAACAGAGGTCTGAAACACAATGTGGCAAAGACCGTGTAGGTACGTGTGTAAATGGCACGACAGACCCCATGTCTGTGCCCATAGGCGGAGACATGGTCGAGTGCACAGACCAGTTTAAATACTTGGGGTCTGTACTCCACGCGTCCGGCGACATTGATTGCGACGTCAGGGCACGTATTTTCGCAGCTTGGGCAAAATGGTGTGAGGTGACAGGTGGTGCTTTAGGGACCCAAGTCAACCCCACCTGCCAGATGGTGCACCTGCTGACTCACGAACGGGGCTCTGACGCCGGCTTTCCCTTCGGGGTTGAGTGGTCAGACGGCAGTCGCACTCGCAAAAAGCCAAACAAGCCATTCAATCATGGAGAGGTTACATAGAAAGGCTCATGTCACAGCTAGGGCGCTGCCACAAAACGGCGCGTAGGAGCCTCGCCCGACTCTTGTGACCTGTGGGCTAGGGCTACCGTGTCAGAGGCGGACACGGCTGAAGAAGCGAGCCCAAACCATGAAAATCCGTTTCGCGTCGTGGAACGTTGGCACGCTAACTGGACGCGCGAGAGTGCTGGCCGAAACTCTTCACAGGCGGAGGGTGGCCGTGGCGTTCCTGCAGCTGAATAGCTGCAAGCTGATCTACACGGGTGCACCTAGTGGGAGAAATGGGGTCGCCGTGGTGTTGTCTGACGAGCTCCAGGATGACGTCTTGGAGGTGAATCGCATCAGCGATCGGCTAATGTCAGTGCGGGTGCTTGTCAATGGGGTTATAACCCACTTGATAAGTGCCTACGCTCCGCAGGCCGGGTGCGGTGAAGCCGAAAGGATGCTGTTCTGGACCCAGCTCGAAGGATTGCTTCGCGGGATACCGTTATCCCAGGGAATCGTTCTGGGTGGTAATTTGAACGGTCATGTGGGTGAGAGGTGTGGCGAGTTTGAGCGTGTTCACGTTGGCTTTGGGTACGGTAGCCGCAATGCGGAAGGGGACAGCATTCTCCGAAATTGTGCGGCCGCGGACCTTGCAATCGTGAACACCTACTTCAAAAAGACGTCGGAGCACCTTGTCACCTACCGGAGCGGGCGAAGCGCTACCCAGATCGATTTTCTACTAACTAGGAGGCACCACATCGGCAAAGTAGCCAACTGCAAAGTCATACCCGGTGAGAGTCTCACTGCACAACACCGTCTCCTTGTCATGGACTTCTGCGTAAAGGCCCAACGTAGACGTGTAGAGGACTGTCGGCGCCAGATCCGGTGGTGGCTGCTTGATGAAAACAGGTCCCAGGATTTTGCGTCGGTTATTGGCGACAAGTGCGTCGGTACCGACGGAGAACCTGTGCAAGGTCACTGGGACAGGATCCAGGCAGCTATTACGGGAGCGGCGTGGGTGGTACTCGGTGTCTCTAAGGGCAGCCGCAAACGTGACAAGGAAACCTGGTGGTGGGACGACACAGTCCAGAGGGAGACTAAGGTGAAGAAAGCCCTCTTCAAAACGTGGCAAGCGACCGGATCTCCTGAAGATCGCGACGCATATAAGATTGCCAAACGTGCCACTAAAGGAGCTGTAGCCAGAGCCAGACGAGACCACTTGCAACCTCTCTACGAGAAGTTGGAATCGTCTGATGGGCAAAAGCTGTTGGCACGTTCCAGGGTCAAAGCGGCACAGGATATATCCAAGTGCCGTTGTGTAAAAGACCCTAATGGCAACCTGCTATGCGAGGACCTCGCGGTGAAGGAGAGATGGTGCTCGTACTTTCACGAGCTACTGAACAAGCAGCATCAAGAGGAGCAGACACCGGAACTCCCTCCGAACCTTGGACTAGTGCCTCTGATAACGCCTAAGGAAGTCGAAACGGCTCTTCGTCGTATGGGTAATCGGAAAGCTGGAGTCCCCATTGAGGCCTGGAAGGCGATGGGTCCTCGCGGTGTGGGCATGTTAACTAACTTTTTCAACCGCGTGCTCCTGACCGGCAAAATTCCGAGCCAATGGAGGCTGAGTATCATTACTCCAGTCTTTAAAGGCAAGGGCTCGGTTCAGGAGTGTGGCAACTATCGCGGTATCAGGGTCATGTCCCACACCATGAAGATCTTTGAGAGGATCATAGACTCCCGAATGCGGCAGGAGTGTGCTGTCTCGGAGTGTCAATATGGGTTTCGGCCAGGGTACGGAACCATGGACCCTATCTTCGCACTAAGGATCACCATGGAGAGATACAGATCGAAGAACACGCCTCTGCATATGCTCTTTCTAGATATGCAGAAGGCCTTCGACTGTGTCTCTCGCGGGGTGATCTGGTGGACACTGAGGTCCAAAGGGGTACCTGAAGCCTATGTTGACATAATTGGAGAAATGAACCTCAATTTATTCTGATTCCGTTGTTAGGACCACTGTTGGCGACACTAAACCTTTCCCCATCACCGTCGGAGTCCACCAGGGATCCGTCCTTAGTCCGTTTCTGTTCAGCGTGATATTAGACGTCTTGTCGGACAGCATCAAGGACTCACATGAGCAGCCTCCCTGGCTACTCATGTATGCTGACGATATCGCGCTGGCGGACGCGGACAGGGAATGGTTGGTGCGGCGTGTGAATGCGTGGAAGGACTCGCTTGAGAACGGAGGTCTGAAACTCAACGTGGAAGACCGTGTACTTGGCCAGCAACACGACAGACCCCATATCTGTGCGCATAGGCGGAGACTTGGCCGAGTGCACGGACCAGTTTAAATACTTGGGGTCTGTGCTTCACGCGTCCGGCGACATTGATTGCGACTTCAAGGCACGTATTTCCGCAGCTTGGGCGAAATGGCGTGAGGTGACGGGTGTCATTTGTGGCAGGTCTATAAAACCATCATTAGACCTGTTCTCCTGTATGGCAGGGAGGCGTGACCTGTGCTTGAGCGACACATGCAGGAACTGCGTGTCACGGAGATGAATATGCTGCGGTGGATGTGTGGAGTTACGCGGAAAGACCGCATCAGGAACTCCCGGATCCGGGGCTGCCTTCGTGTCCGTGACATTGCAGACAAACTGCAGGAGGGTCGCCTACGCTGGTAGTGCTGGTACGGCCACGTCTTACGCAAACCGGCATGTTACGTAGGTAACAAATGTCTTGCTATGGCGCCTCCGCCGGGCCGAAACAAGCGGGGTAGACCAAAGAAGTGCTGGCTTGACGTTGTAAGAGATGACATGCGTGCCAACAAGCTCTTACCACACGATGCTAAAGATCGTGCGAAATGGAGGAGAATGTGCAGGAAAGCGGACCCCGGGCTCCAACGCGAAAGCCGCGGATGCAACCGGGATAAACGCTGAGATGATGATGATGATTATGGATGTATGGAGTTCCGCCGTCTTACAAAAACTGTCTGTTACGTTTGTCACAATCACAAATGTCCATGGCAAGGCCATGGCGTCTCCGCCGCCGGGCCGGAACAAGCGGGGTAGACCAAAGAAGTGCTGGCTTGACGTTGTAAGAGATGACACGCGTGCCAAGTCTCACACCACAGGATACTAAAGATTGCGCGAAATGGAGGAAAATGCGCAAAAAAGCGGATCCTGAAAGCCGCGGATGCAACCGGGATAAACGCTAAGATGATGATGATAATGAGTTACATATTGAAAAGGTGCACTCCACAATTCAATTACTCTCTCTCTCTTTGGTCGTAGTTGTCATGAAATCGAGAATTTTAACTTTTCTGAACTAAACTTATTACTTCACTGTTCCACCTTCACAGATGACAGATGTACCAGTGACACTTGCAATTATCTATGTAATTGAAGCGTTTCGGGCTATCATATTTTAAATGTTAAGCATTCTCATAGTTCAGTTACTTTCGTTGCACTTGTAGTAATGATATGTTGCTATCTTTTTTTTCCACCACAATAGATTGATTACTCACAATGCGTGGTTGATTAATGATTGTCATTTTAAACATTTTATCTTTGTTTGTAAAACATTTTTGGGAGTTCTAATGCGTTAATCGTAGAAAATGAGTGACTTTGCTAACGCCACAGAAGCTGCGTCCCTAGCTGTGCAGTTCGACCATGCAAGACAAACAGATAAAGCTGTAGAATGCTACAGAACAGCGGCTAGGTTGTTGGACAGGGTTCGAGATCATTTTCCTCCAGAAAAACAGGAAGATGTAAGGAAGAAAGTGCAGGAATACCTGGAGAGAGCCACATTCTTGACAGAGCAACAAGGTATGTCACTTTTTTATGTTTATATATTCTGGTATATCACAGGAGTAGTGCTTGTTTTTTTTCTAGGAGTCTATTGCTATGACTCATAAAGCGTTCTAGTGGGAATTGAACAGTAGCCTTTCAATTTTTACCTGTATAATGATGATGATATCATCAATGATTCTGACCAATCCAGTTTGAGCAATGTATGTGCTTTTGCCGATCACAATGCTTTTGTTGTTTACACAAAAACAAAAAACCCTTTTTTAGTACAAGTAATGCGGAAATATGTAGTAACAATTTAGTTCCTTGTGTAATTTTATTTATCACCAAAACAATTTATTTTAAATACACATTTTTAGTGCAGCTATGTCAAAAGAACTTCTTCCTTTTTTAACTTTATGATAGAATTGAAAGCTTTTGGAGCCAATATTTTCAAGTTAGCTAGGCATTGGTACCCATTTACTAGGCATAGGTACCCATTTAAGTAAGAGGGTCCCCTCTAGAAGTAATAAACTTTTTTTTTATTAACAGATAGAGCACAACAGGCAGAGAGTGAGCGAGCGATGCAACAATGCTACTTCCTAATGCAACAAGCACTGGATGCTGATGAGGCCAACCTCAAAGATAATGCACTGCAATTGTATACACAGGCTGTTGAATTGGCTGTTTCTGTTGTGAGTATACTCATCTTTGATTTCTATTAAGAATTTCACAGTAACAGACCGGAGCTTGGAAGTTTGCTGTCTGATACTCTCGGCCCTGTGCTTGAGAAAGCTTGGTAAGCTGTTGGTCTTGCCCTTGGTCTCTTTCTGGTTGTGTTGGATTGCTGTCCCATCGGACTATAAGGGTGTGTTAAGGGGGAGCGCTTGATATTTCCAGTCTCAAGGGCTGTCTCCATTGAGATTGGCTACAGGGGCCAATTAAAGTGTCTGAAAGACTTTATATTTATCTTTATACATTTAGAAGCACCTCACCCTTGCTTTACATGGTTTTTAAATGATGTGTAATAAATGTTTATCTTCTTTTTTCAATTTTTATGTGGTGTATCTAATATAGTAGTCGTGGTGGCCTAGTGGTTAAAACACCAGCCTCTCAAGTATGAGTGCGCGGGCTCGATTCCAGGTCAGGCAAGTACCAATGTAACTTTTCTAAAGTTATATGTACTTTCTAAGTATATCTTGGACACCAATGACTGAAGGTGAAGGAAAACATCTTGAGGAAACCTGGACTTTTAAGTCTGAAATCGCCAACCCGCATTGAGCAACTGTGGTGATTATGCTCAATCCTTCTCTGTATGAGAGGAGACCTGTGCCCAGCAGTGGGACGATAAAAAGGTTGATAATGATGTATATAATAAAAAAATATTCTTTTCTATTCTTTTTGTAAAAGGTAATATTCCATGTCTTTGCAAAATAAAAATGAGCTTAAAGAGTGATACCTAAGAAGACCTTTGATATAGGATGTATAAAAAAAATATAACTACCAGAAAACCAGTTTTGGGGTTCAAATGGTTTTAAACATGTGGTTTTGTAATCCCTCATTGCAACATGAATGTGAATGTCTTATTGAATTGTAAATAGAACCCTCTGATTTTGTATTTTGGTAAGCAAAGCAAAATATGTGACACGATTTTAAGTTTATTTTTGTATTTTATTTAAAAGGTAATATTTTTTCCAATTCCTCAAGACAGCTGTTTCATGCTTGTAGAACAGAAACTGATTACCAATGGAATTATATGTATAAAAAAATATAATTGAATATTTAATTTTTTCAAAGAGTGATCCAGACATAAAAGCAAAAATAAAAAGCTTAGCAGAACAGGCTCTTGACAGGGCTGAGGAGTTGAAAGGCATTAAGAGGATTGGATCACTTTCCATTAGTGAACCAAAGAAGCCAGGTAACTTTGTTTACATCAAACATTATTTAAAACGTAGGGCTTTTATATATAAAAATAATTTCGTAATTATTGTAAATTATGAATTAGCCAAACTGCTTGTACAGTAAAGGATTTATCATAGAAACTAGTGGAATGCATCGGCATCTCTAACATCAGGTTTTCCGATGACCTTAGATATCTATTATGTGTGTCGTGAAGGAACTTGAAACATTCATATAGATAAGAGATAATTGTTTTATTTTCAGACTTTTTGAATTAGTGTAGTTTAAAAAGTGTTGTTATAATAGTGCCAATGGCATACATAGTTAATAACACATCAAAGTTTTTATATAATCATAATTAGCATCTAAGAAAGTTAAACAGACTTGTGAAAAGCAATTAACACTATCCTAACTTTTAAAATAATTGTGACATATATAATTACCTAAGTTACATTAATAGCTCATTTACAAGTTGGCACGTTCTAGGGTCAAAGCGGCACAGGATATATCCAAGTGCCGCTGTGTAAAAGACCCTGCTGGCAACCTGCTATGCGAAGACCTCGCGGTGAAGGAGAGATGGCGCTCGTACTTCCACGAGCTGCTGAATAAGCAGCATCAAGAGGTGCTGACACCGGAACTCCCTCCAAATCTTGGATTAGTGCCCCCGATAACGCCTGAGGAAGTCCATACGGCTCTTCGTCGCATGGCGAATCGGAAAGCTGTCGGGGCTGATGGAGTCCCCATTGAGGCCTGGAAGGCGATGGGTCCTCGCGGTGTGGGCATGTTAACTAACTTTTTCAACCGCGTGCTCCTCACCGGCAAAATTCCGAGCCAATGGAGGCTGAGTATCATTACTCCAGTCTTTAAAGGCAAGGGCTCGGTTCAGGAGTGTGGCAACTATCGCGGTATCAAGGTCATGTCCCACACCATGAAGATCTTTGAGAGGATCATAGACTCCCGAATGCGGCAGGAGTGTGCTGTCTCGGAGTGTCAATATGGGTTTCGTCCAGGGTACGGAACCATGGATCCTATCTTTGCACTAAGGATCGCCATGGAGAGATACAGATCGAAGAACACGCCTCTGCATATGCTCTTTCTTGATATGCAGAAGGCCTTCGACTGTGTCCCTCGGGGGGTGATCTGGTGGGCACTGAGGTCCAAAGGGGTACCAGAAGCCTATGTTGACATAATTCGAGATATGTACCTCAAAATCAAAATCAAAGCATTTATTTCAAATAAACCAGTTACAGGCACCTTTGAATTGTCAGAAGGTCGGTCAGTCAATAAGATGAAGCTAGTCGCCCATTCCAAAGAGTAGGTACCTATGGAGAAGAACGGGCAAGAAACTCCATGGACACTCTTTTAAAGTTTCAAGCTATTGTTACAAATATTTGATTACATCATTCATGTTGAAATCAACCGTGTGAGAACGATGCAGAAATAAATTGTACGCCGAGAGCGTCCATTATGAAAACACAACAAAAATCAATTCAGAAATTAAAATACGCCGTGGCAGCTAAGAGATGACCAGTCCCTCCGACGGCGTCCGTTCACGAACATGACGAATGGATCTGCATCATTCAGCTCAACCATATTCAAGGGAACCTAATGACCCAACACACACGCCACCATCAGCGAGACATTTGAGTGAGCATGACATACTCTCAACAGCCAGAGCACTATCAAGTCAATAAAAAAAGACTAACCCAACAAAAAAATGCCTTACAGCACATTCGTACATTGTGCTCACACGTTTGCCATGCAATTATACAATACTAAGAAATTGAATCTACACAATGCTAAGATAGTTTTGTCCAAGGTTCAGCAGCTCCAACAGTGTTCCCGAATCTGTGGAAAGTTCAGCTCCTGTGTAGCTGTACAAGTGCCGAACACCTCTGTCAGCGATACAATTCCGTAACGTACAATATGCTTGGCTACATAGTGTGTAATACAGGCTTTGAATTAGTAACATTAACAGTTACATATTAAAACTACAAGAGGAAAAATCAGAGAACAATCAGTGTATAGAAATCGGACGCAGCTCAAGCCCAAGCCTTTTTGTCCTCAATATAATCCTTCACACTATAAAATGCTTTCTGACACAACTTACGTTTAATCCTCAATTCCGATTCCGTTGTTAGGACCGCTGTTGGTGACACTAAACCCTTCCCCGTCACCGTCGGAGTCCACCAAGGTTCCGTCCTTAGTCCGTTTCTGTTCAGCGTGATATTAGACGTTTTGTCGGATAGCATCAGGGATTCTCATGAGCAACCTCCTTGGTTGCTTATGTATGCTGACGATATCGCGCTGGCGGACGCGGACAGGAATCGGCTGGTGCGGCGTGTGAATATGTGGAAGGACTCGCTTGAGAACGGAGGTCTGAAACTCAATGTGGCGAAGACCGTGTATATGGCTAGCAACACAACAGTCCCCATGTCTGTGCGCATAGGCGGTGACAAGGTCGAGTGCACAGACCAGTTTAAATACTTGGGGTCTGTACTCCACGCGTCCGGCGACATTGATTGCGATGTCAGGGCACGTATTTCCGCAGCTTGGGCAAAATGGCGTGAGGTGACGGGTGTCATTTGTGACCCCAAAATGCCAGTTAAGCTTAAGGGGCAGGTCTATAAGACCATCATTAGACCTGTTCTCCTCTATGGCAGTGAGGCGTGGCCTGTGCTTGAGCGACACAAGCAGGAGCTGCGTGTCACGGAGATGAATATGCTGCGGTGGATGTGTGGAGTTACGCGGAAGGACCGCATCAGGAACTCCAGCATCCGTGGCAGTCTTCATGTCCGTGACATAGCGGACAAACTGCAGGAGGGTCGCCTACGTTGGTACGGTCACGTCTTACGAAAACCGGTATGTTACGTGGGTCACAAATGTCTTGCCATGGCGCCTCCGCCGGACCGGAGCAAGCGGGGTAGACCAAAGAGGTGCTGGCTTGACGTTGTAAGAGATGACATGCGTGCCAACAATCTCACACCACAGGATGCTAAAGATCGCGCGAAATGGAGGAAATTAAGTAAGAAAGCGGACCCCGGGCTCCAACGCGAAAGCCGCGGATGCAACCGGGATAAACGCTGAGATGATGATGACATTAATATTGTTTTTTAATTAATTATTATGTGTGTGGTTATTTTTAATAAAGGATAAAAACATGCTTGATAAATTAAGATTTTTAAAACTCATAATATGCAGCAACTAAAATACAATTCTTTACTTCTAGTTGTAACTCCAGTAAGGCCGGTGTTACAAAGAGACCAAAGTGTCCATTTGAAAGTCAGCGGTAAGCAAGCCACATACTCCGAAGAAGAGAAGGAGGTTTTACGCACAACATCAAATATAAACAACAATTGTTTCCTCCCATTCATGGATGTGGACTTATCAGAGAGGTTCCAATATGCTATACCGTTTGAAGATAGGGCTAGTGAGTTAAAGCTGTCTTCTAAACAAGCGAAGGAGTTTGATTCCTGGGTGAGGCCGCATGAGATCTGTACGGATCCAAAGATGATTGTTGGAGATCATGTTGACTGTTTTAGTATTAAGCAGACTGTGAGTATATTTATTGGTTAACTTGTTACGTCTGGGTTAACACTATGTAGAGGGTTGTTTGTATGTATGTATTTGGAAGAATATTTTTATATTTATAAGACGGTACAGCCCATAAGAGCCGAGCAAAAGGAAAAGAAGTAAAAAAATAATCTTCATCTCGGGACGCCCAACAGAAGGGACAACTTAAACTAATATTAGTTAAACTATTTAATATTGCTTCATCTGTTTTACAATCACAAAAAATCCTTGGCAAACATTTTAGATTATATTATACTTACTCGCAACAGTATTTCAATTGCACACTGAATACTGAGAAGAGAGGGGGAAGCTTTTGTCCGAAATAAGGATAGCGCTGTGGGTTAGAGTGAGAGAGGAGGAGCGTCTTCCTACCTCACTCTAACCAAGCCTACCGCCTTAAACTCTAAGCCTACTGCTGCTGTATGCGTGAGATTAAGTTAAGCTAGACTAACTGGCGCCGTAACGCGTTACGTAACGAAGCAGTTTACCATCCTATAAGAAATTACCACTTAAAAAAATATCGCTTAGCGAGAAACCAATAGCGCGGCCATGAGATGCCTAAGAGGCGTATTTGATGGGTCGGGGTCGAAATATCAAGCGGACGAAGTCGCAGGGTTAAGCTAGTTGAGAATGTACAAACAGCAGGGTAATTGCGTAAAACAGTCAGTCCAATAGGTTCCATTTTGACAGTTCGACTACATTCATTGCGTTATTTACGTTGTTGAGCAGAGATATTTTCCTAACATATGGAGCAATGGATTAACAATTGGTTTAAAAATGATTTCATTTGATAGTAACAGTACCTAAATGCAATTGGGGTGCAGGACCTACATTCGAAAACATATTTTATTTTCAGATAGTATCCGACTGTTCATTCGTAGCATCTTTAGCAGTAAGTGCGCTTTACGAGAAGCGATTTAACAAGAAGATCATAACCTCTATTATTTATCCGAAGAACAAGAGCAAGTCGCCTGTTTACAATCCCTTCGGTAAATATATGGTCAAGTTACATTTGAACGGTGTGAGGAGAAAGGTAAGCTAACATTCGAATTTTTTTTTTATGAATTTGAAGAAGGCTTTTAAAGGAGTTTACAGTTCTGATATTTGTCTCCAATCTGTCAAAAATACCTGCATTTTGGGTAGTTTTTGACATTTGTCTGTCGTTGACGTGAAACTGCGACTAGGCTTTGAATTTTACGAGAATTGGACCCTCAGGTTCCCTTGGTGTGGATAGGAAATAATCAAATGACCTCTCCCAGTCTGGGCGGAGCAGAAGACTTAGAACGTTAGACTTTTAATGAATAAAACCCACCCGTGTTTCTTCACTTGCCTGTACGCCAGGGCCACGGTTTCTTTATTAACCAACCCGTAACTCTGGCCCAGGAGGCATCGGTCTTCGTGGACCCCGTCACGATGTGCTGACATCTCAACGTGAAACACGACGCGCCGTCGACCCGGGCCTGGTCCTAACCTAGCGACCTGAGAGAGCCCTCTGGTTCCCTCAAGATGCGATGTTTGGCTACATCGTCGTCAGCGTCATGCATTTCATTATGAAACCTCTTTTGTTTCAGATAATCATCGACGACAGACTACCATACAGTAGATACGGCCGGCTGCTCTGTTCATACTCCAGCAACAAGAACGAATTCTGGGTATCTTTGTTGGAGAAGGCGTATATGAAAGTAATGGGGGGATATGACTTTCCTGGCTCTAATAGTGTGAGTAGATTTTCTACATTTTACCTTATATCAAAATCGCGGTCGATCAGAAAAATTGATGTGGGAAGTAGCACAAAGAATCAGCATATCTCTAATCTAATCATCAGCTCTCTCGGTGCCCGGTGGTAGGCCATAACATCGGCTGCCGGCAGAAGTTACCATCCACCAGACAAAGTCTTGCCCCCAAGCGATTCGTCGTGTTCCGGCATGATGTCTGGTGAAGCCGTACGGAGGACGGCTCTGAGCAGTTGTGTTGCGATGTGTGGCGGGTAAGATGCGCCAAATGTTGTTGTGTCGGGAGTTTGGTCGTGGAGAGTCTCCAGATCAATCTCCCTCTAGCGCAGCATCGTTTAGTCGTGATGGTCTTGGATTTAACATTGCATCACCTCGCTCAACTGCCGTCATCCTTCCTATTCCTAAATTTTTAATAGGCTTAATAAACTAGTAATTAATTACCATCAACGATTGCATCACTGCTTACCATCAGGCGGGATCGCAGTCAAGCACTAGTTTATAATTATTAAAAAAATATATAATAAAATATGTTCCATATGCTTTCTGTATGAGGAACGAAGTGAGTTTGTCACTCATCTTACATTGAAAAGGAAGGATCCTCAGAAAAAATGGATGTTGTGTCTAGCAGGCAACTGCCCTACGGTTGATGTCGGAAAGTTGTATGTATGCTAGTTGTACGGTAAACTCTGCTTGCGAGTTGCAGCATTTGCATGACGTCAGTTTGACTCGTTCACATGGGCGTTGTAACTACCTACTCTACAAGCACTTGCATTCTTACTGCAGCTTTAATAATTCAAAAGTTACAGCACCTAATATTTACGTAATTATCATCATTAATCTTTTTATCGTCCCACTGCTGGGCACAGGTTTCCTCTCATACAAGGAAGGATTGAGCGTAATCACCACGCTTGCTCAATGCGGGTTGGCGATTTCAGACTTCAAAGTCCAGGTTTCCTCAAGATGTTTTCCTTCATCTTTTAATCAGTCATTGGTGTCCAAGATATACTTAGAGAGTAAGAAGTAACTAAGAAAACCTTGTATCGAACCCGTTTAAACCACTTTTGTGTTTTAACTACTAGGCCACCACGACTGTTGTTATTTACGTATAACATATTTTAATAATATACGTATTTAAAATTTAAAGATCGCCTTTTTGGGGGTGGGATATCAGCAAATGACTTCTGCCGTTCTGGAAGGGCGTGTCAGACTTTTACTGAGTAAAACCCACCCGTGTTCCTTCCGTAGCCTTTGTCAGGGGTCACAGTATCTCGTTCGAGCAACTCACGGTCCTGGTAGGCATCGGTCCTAGTGGACCCGGTCACGATGTGCTGACGTCTCTTTAAGGCAGGCATGGAACACAACGCGCCGTCGACCGGGGCCTGGTCCATGGCAGGCTGGGAGTTGTCTACCCATTGTCATGACATATATGGATCGCCTCTAAACATCACCAACGGTACTCTGGTAGATTTTGCATGAAAGAGTTAAAGACATTAATCCATTCATTCATCGAATAGTTTCCCAGCGGCGGTGTTTCCGTCGGACTACAATTTGAGTGTCTTCAAGGCTAGAGTGAATAGGCTCTTAATAAACTAGTGCGCTTTACCATCAACGATTGCGTCACTGCTTACCATCAGGCAGGATTGCGGTCAAGCGCTAGTTTATAATATATATATAAAAAAAAAAATCGAGGGGCACGGTAGTGCCCCCGTCAAGTCGAGCGCGAAGCAAACCGTACCATCTTTTACTCGAACAATTTCGCTGCATTTTCAGGCTTCTATTTGAGAACCTTTGGATAAGATCAGAACGCAGACATTTTCGTCATCCAGTAAGTTATATCACATAAAAAGTACCACATAAAATTTAATAATAAATAATATGTTGAAGGTTGGTTCCTGTAGAACGGTACTGGCCGCTAGGCCATAGTGACTTGTCATATTCAAAATATGATTTATTATAGTTCGTAATAAAAGTCTGAGATGAACAGATGTGTTTCTGTGATATAAAATAACCAATATAGATACCGGCATTAGGAACTGCGTGTGGACTCTGCACGAAGCATTTTCCATCATAATATCACATAAAATCCAAAATTTCAAGTCTGTAGATCATTTAGTTCTGAAGTTAAGCGAAAGTAAAGTTTTGTGTTTTTAACACTCACTCACCCATGATCATCAAAATAGAAACTCAGAGAGCTGAAAATTGGTACAGAGTTAGGGTTTAATGGTCACATGAAGGGAAAACTAATTTTTTAGACATAAACAAGCACCTTAATCGAGACTTGGCAAGTTTTTTACAGAATGTTATTTTTGGGATACAAACTTTCGCATTTATACCTAATGTTAGTAGGATGAATTTATTCACAGAACATAGATCTCCACGCTCTGACGGGTTGGATACCCGAGCGCTCAGCCATTCGCAACGGAGAAGCAGATTTCAATGCAGACGCATTGTACGAAAAGATTAGAACCAGGCTTGAGAGAGGAGATGTTTTAGTGACGGTGGCTACCGGCCCGCTTTCTGACGCAGAGGCGGAACGAACAGGCCTTGTGGCGACGCATGCGTACGCCGTACTTGACGTCAGACTGGCCAATGTAAGTATTTTTTTCTTCTTTACATAAGAATGTGTGATGACATACGGAACTGAAACGTGATCGCTCACAATGGACCTCATACGAAGGCTCAAAGCCACACAAAGGGCAATGGAAAAAGCTATATGCTCGGAATTTCTCTGCGTGATCGAATCAGAAATGAGGAGATCCGCAGGAGAAACAAAGTCACCGACATAGCTCTTCGAGTCGCTAAAATTAAGTGGCAGTGGGCGGGGCATATTACTTGTAGAACTGATGGCCGATGGGGCAATAAGGCTCTGGAGTGGCGGTCACGTACCGGAAGACGCAGCGTAGGGAGGCCCCCAACAAGGTGGACCGATGACCTGGTGAAGGTCGTGGGAAGCCGATGCACTAGACCGGTCATCGTGGAAAGCCTTGGGGGAGGCCTTTGTTCAGCAGTGGACCTCTATAGGCTGAAGAAGATGTGTAAAAAGAGTGTACAATTTACATAGTTATAGTTAGGTAGCCACTAAACTTCATTTGAAATAAGACAAGACACTGAAACAAACCTTTTTAGATTCCATTCAACCGATTTTGACTTCTATTCAGTAGACTTAAGGGAGGTATTAAAACAAAAAAAAAGTGGTTACGAAGTCTACTGTTAACTGCAGATACCATATGTCACACCACCAAAGCAATACAAGTTGAAGTCGGGTGATCGGACATAAAAAAAGCTTTATTTAAATGTTTAATATTGTTTCTAATAAGAGTGTAGGTCAGCCACTATGGGACGAAAGATTTGTGTTGAGAATGAAGAATAATTTAAACCTACTTATTTCAAAGTAACAACTCATACAAAGACATACTTACATTAGTGACAAGACTCATACAAAGACTTACATTAGTGACAAGACTTATACAAAGATATATATTAGTGACAAGACTCATACACAGACATACATTAGTGACAAGACTCATACAAAGACATACATTTAGTAACAAGACTCATACAAAGACATACATTAGTGACAAGACTCGAACAAAGACACTCATTAGTGACAAGACTCATACAAAGACATACATTAGTGACAAGACTCATACAAAGACATACATTTGTGACAAGACTCATACAAAGACATAAATTAGTGACAAGGCTTATACAAAGACATACATTTAGTAACTCAGGATGTTTTCCTTCACCGTTTTGAGAGTAGTGGTGATGAAATAATTTATACAAAGCGCCTGATGGGATTTGAACATACGACCTGCAACTTTTACGCCACCGCTGTTTTCCTACGTCTACATGACGATGTTAAATCTTATTAATTACGTGAATCCATCTTCTAGGGTGTAAAGCTTCTAAAACTCAAGAATCCCTGGTCCCACCTGCGTTGGCGCGGAAACTACTCAGAGTTGGACCTCGCGCACTGGACGCCTACACTACGGGCGCTCCTGAACTACGACCCGGACAGCGCCGCGCAGTACGACAACGGCGTATTCTGGATAGACTACGCCAGTATACTGAACTTCTTCGATGTGTTTTATTTGAATTGGAATCCGGAGATGTTTCAGTTTACGTATTGTATTCACCAGTAAGTTTTAGTTATTGACTTTCAATTACAAAAAGGTACATTCTGAATATGCGATGCTATGGGAGATTTTGTGTTTTCTCATTTTCCTAAGAAGCCTTTTACTTTATTATTCTTTATTTATACAACATGTAAAGAAAACCTTGTACGATCCGTGAAGGTATTGTTAGGTATCGATAACAGATTCTACTATATACTACAAAGCCGGGCTAAACTTAAAAAAAACTCTAAAAAATAAATATTATTTAGCAAAAAGAGGTAACTTAATACACGTGCGGTAGGCAATACATGCGCGGGCGAAGGAGGCAGGGCACGCGGCACGCGGTAGTATCGCTATTCGCCCATAATAATACCACGTACTGGAAGACGCAGCGTAGGGAGGCCCCCAACAAGGTGGACCGATGACCTGGTGAAGGTCGCGAGAAGCCGATGGATGCAGCTAGCACAAGACCGGTCAGCGTGGAAAGCCTTGGGGGAGGCCTTTGTCTAGCAGTGGACATTTATAGACTGAAGAAGAAGAATACCGACAACAATGGTGTTGCCACTTTTTAAAAAAATACCAAATTTTACTCTAAAGGTTAAGTTAGGAACTAAAGTTAAATTACCTTTTGTAATACGAGAATTTGTGTTTCTTTGTGAAGAGAGAATAAATTATGATTATAATATTACTTTTCAGGAAATGGGACGCCGGCACGGGCCCAGCGAAGGACGCATATAACATCGGCGAAAACCCGCAGTTCTCTCTACACGTGCAGGGCAAAGGCGCCGTCTGGTTGTTGTTGACGAGACACATCACGCAGATCGACGACTTCAGGGACAATAAGGAATATATCACGTTGTTGGTCTATAAGAATGGAAGGCGGGTTTATTATCCTTGTGAGTATTCCAGAGTGTTTGGACCTTTAGGTCGATCTTTAGGACTTTAGGTCGAACTTTAGGGTCCGTATTCCAGAAGGAAACTCGAGCATTGATCTCTGCTTAAGCATTACTTAAAACTAGTTTCAACCAATTAAATGGCTTGAAACGAGACTTAAGTAGAGCTTGAGTTTTGAATGACGTTCTGTAATACGCACGTATGACTTTGAGTCGTGGTGGCCTAGTGGCTAAAACACCAGCTTCTCAAGTATGAGGATGCGGGTTCTATTTCAGGTCAGGTAATTACCAATGTAACTTTTCTAAGTTATATGTACTTTCAAATTATATCTTGGGACATCAATGACTGATTACAAGGTGAAGGAAAACATCTTCAGGAAACCTGGACTTTAAGTCTGAAATCGCCAACCAGAATTGTGCAAACGTGGTGACTACACTCAATCCTTCTCTGTATGAGAGGAGACCTGTGTCCAGCAGTGGGACGATAAAAAGGTTGATGATGTCGTCCGCCGTGGCGCAGCGGTCAACACGCCTGCCTACGTGGAGGCCCCGGGTACGATCCCCGGCCAGGTCATGATGGAAAACGATCTTTTCCTGATTGTCCTGGGTCTTGGATGTTTATCTATATATGTATCTATTATAAAATATAGTATCGTTGAGTTAGTATCCCATAACACAAGTCTCGAACTTACTTTGGGGCTAGCTCAATCTGTGTGATTGTCCGTATATATTTATTTTATTTATATTTATTTATGATAATGACAGGGATCAGGATTTTAGGCTTTAAGTGGTTAAGCCCAATCTTCAAAGGACAGGCACAGGCGTAGAATAGATAGCTTTTTGGTATTCTATGCGTTTTGAAGAGTGTGCGCGGAAGTTACATGACTTCATTCCGCCATCATCGATCCATCATCGACCCCTCGTATGGCGAGTATCGTCCTCATGTAGTTGTCACCACTACGATCCGGATGAAGCGTTTCGCCTCGTGTTTTATCCTGCGTACATAGAGGGCCTGATGATTGATCTGGAGACCCTCCACGACCAAACTCCCAACACAACAACATTTGGCGCATCGTACCCGCAACACGTCGCAACACAACTGCACAGACCCGTCCTCCGTATGGTTTCACCAGACATTATACCGGAACACGACGAATCACTTGGCGGCAAGACTTTGTCTGGTGGGTGGTAACTTCTGCCGGCAGCCGATGTTATGGCCTACCACCGAGAAAAGCTTACAATGTTCAGACAGTTGGGACACACACCTCCTGTCCCTGGGAGGGAGTGGACTGTCATCTACCACGCAGGCCCAGTGCGGGTTGGTAGATATAACGTGTCTTCGAATTTTAGTTCTAGACCGATGTTTTCCTTCACCGTTTTGAGATGATGAATTTTTGTTTTTTTTATAAATTATAAACTAGCGTTTGACCGCAATCCCGCCTGATCGTAAGCAGTGACGCAATCGTTGATGGTAAAGCCCACTAGTTTATTAAGAGCCTATTCACTCTAGCCTTGAAGACACTCAAATTGTAGTCCGACGGAAACACCGCCGCTGGCAAATTGTTCCAGTCCCTCGATGTACGCGGTATAAAGGAGGAGGCGAAACGCTTCGTCCGCAAGACAATTGAGGTGCACTCCACAATTCAATTACTCTCTCTCTCTCTCAATAATGTCTAACTAACTATATTGCTATCAAGGAAGACTTTGGTTGTAGACGTCGTAGTTGTCATGAACTCGAGAATTTTAACTTTTCTGAACTAAACTTATTGCTTCACTGTTCCACCTTCACAGATGACAGATGTACCAGTGACACTTGCAATTATCTATGTAATTGAAGCGTTTCGGGCTATCATATTTTAAATGTTTGTCATATTTTAATTGTTCCAGTCCCTCGATGTACGCGGTATAAAGGAGGAGGCGAAACGCTTCGTCCGGATCGCAGTGGTGTTAACAACGTAAGGGTGGAAACTCGCCGTAGGACGGGTCGTCCGATAGTGGAACGGAGATGGGGGAAATTAAATCATGCAATTCCCTCGCACACTCCCCAAAATGCATCCTATAGAACACCGAAAGGCTGGCTACTCTACGCCTGTGCTCTAGGCTTTGGAGACCATCTCGAGTTAAATCAGGGTCACCAATCAGCCTCTTCGCACGCCTCTCCACTGAATCCAAAGTGGCCAGGTGACACAGAATTTACAGAATGTAAAGCGCCTGTCAAGGGACCTTCGGCTCACAGCTCGTTATTCGTGGCTGTAATCTCTTGGCTACCTGTGCTCTCAGCACAACGCGGAAGGAATATGTACAGAATGCCATTTCCCATAGTTAAAAAGTTCAAATCTGTAGGGTAATTGCGTAACACATTATCAGTAGCAATGGGTTTCATTTTGACAGTTCAACAACATTCATTGCGTTATTTACGTTGTTGAGCAGACACACTTTCGAACATAGGGAGTAATGTAACAGCAATAATGCGCGGCATGATGTCTGGTGAAACCGTTCGGAGGACGGGTCTGAGCAGTTGTGTTGCGATGTGTACCGGGTACGATGTGCCTAATGTTGTTGTGTCGGGAGTTTGGTCGTGGAGGGTCTCCAGATCATCCTCTGGCGCAGCATCGTTGGTCGTGTTGTTAGGTTAAACATTGCATCACCTCGCTCAACTGCCGTCTTCCTTCCTATTCACTCAGTTTTTTTTGAGTGAATAGGTTTAATAAGCTAGTGCGTTTTACCATCAACGATTGCATCACTGCTTACCATCAGGCGGGATTGCAGTCAAGCACTAGTTTATAACTAATAAAAAAAAAACATGGTGTAAAAATGATTGGAATCGATTCAGTTGCTTATTCTGAACAAGCTGTATTCAGATTTCGCACAAACTTAAAATAACGTTGTAAATTATACACCGCGATTATTTTAGTCGACATCATCATCAACCCAGCGTTAATCCCAGTCGCATCCGAAGCCTTTTCAGCTTTGGAGTCTGGGGTCCGCTTTACCAGTCCCAACTGATGATATGACTAAACTTCGACATTTTCCGTGAAGCGACTGCCGTCTGACCTCCACAACCCGAAGGCGACATCGAAGCATTGCAGTTAGACCAATTGTTGGATTTTTGAGGGCTCCAACAACCCGTAACGACTGCCACTACATGTTCGTATGGCAACCGGGACCAACGGCTTAACGTGCTTTCCGAGGCAAGACCAGACCAGTGCAAATATTCATATTCATGCATGCAAATACTTGCACTGTGCGGGGATCGAACCCGCGCCACCTTGCGCAGCGGCCGCGTCCGCTACCGCTACGCCACGGAGGCTGTCCTGTCCTGTCTATTTTAGTCGACATCCCATAATAAAAAGGCTGGGATAACTCTTTCTTTCAAGAATTGACAAATGTATTGTAAATACCTACCTCTATTATACGTCATTTTGACTGACCAGTGTCAACGATATTAACATCAAAAATTATTTCCAGACGATCCTGAACCTTATAAAGACGGAATAAGGATCAACAGTCCCCACTACCTATGTGAGCTGATAATAGGGGAGGGAAGTGCGGACAGATACACTCTAGTCGTGTCCCAGTACGAAAAGAGTAAAACGATATTCTATACGCTTCGGGCGTACGCGACGTGTACCTTCACGCTTAGTAAGCTTGAGCCGTATCCGTATAAGAAAACTGTAAGTAGGAATGATTATTTTTAATTGTGTCTACATATGTGTCTGTGTGTTTATTGTGTGTGTCATAGCTGAGAGGATTAGCAAGCTGAAGTGGCAATGGGCTGGTCACATGTGCCGCAGGACCGACAACCGTTGGGGTAAACGAGTCCTCGAGTGGAGACCGCGTCTCGGCAAACGTAGCGTAGGGCGCCCTTGGGCGAGATGGAGCGACGACATCAAAAAGGTGGCTGGTAGTGGCTGGCGGAAAACTGCGATGTGTCTGTGTGTGCGTGTGTGCGAGCGTGCGTGTGTGCGAGCGTGCGTGTGTGCGTATGTGCGTGCGTTTAAAAATGCGAATCAGAATAAGATTTCACTGATTATTTCTATTAGAATAAGAACGAAAAAGGTCACAGAGACAGTAATCTTCCTTTTCGGGACATACATACATTATAAGCAACAAAAATTACATCTGTTTCGAATTTAATGAATCTGTAGTATTTACTAACACATAGCAAATAAAAAGTACCCTATTATTTAATCCGGATTTCTAACTTTACGTCTGCAAAATTGAAAGCAATCGGTTCAGCAGTTACGGCGTGAAAGCGGAACAAACAAACAAACTCACTTTCCCAATTGCATAAAATACAGATTGCTTACAGACAGTCAGAAAGTGAAGTCTTATTGATAGTAGGATCCCATTTTTACTCTTTGGATGCGGAACCTTTAAAGGTAGCCCCACCAATTTTCGTTCTAAATCTAACATAACTAATATTCTAAACGTGAAAGTTTGTATGTGTGGATGTATGTTTATTTCAAAAACTACTGAACGGATTTGTATCAAATTTGGCACATCAGGATTAAAATATAGGATCCTTTTTACCCCGAAATTCACAAGGAATCGGAACTTATGCGGGTAAAACCACGGGATGAAGCTAGTCTAACATAAAACCTCATTACAGCTAAAAGGCGAATGGTCGGGCCGCACCGCAGGCGGATGTGAGAACCACCGCGCTACTTACCCAAACAATCCGAAGTTTATCATCACCGTACCTGATGCCAGGTCTCCGTGCAATATAGTGGTGGAATTGAAGGGACCTAAGCAGTACCAGATGGGAGTGGACGCGAGGGTGGAAGCTTTGGACGACCCTACTGTCACTGCGCCCTTTTTGAAGGAGTCTTCAGGCCCTTATAGGTAAGGTATCCTAAATGCGCACACTAGGCACCGCAGTAGATCACATCGAACTCCCGGGCCATCGTAGCACAAGAGAGGCGGCGAGATGCCGCTGCTAGCAATGGGTTTCATTTCCGCAGTTCAACAATATTAATTTTTTCGGTGGTGGGCCTCAACATCAGCCGCCGGCGTAAGTTGCCACCCACCAGACAAAGTCGTGCCGCCAAGCGATTCGTCGTGTTCCGGCATGATGTCTGGTGAAGCCGTACGGAGGACGGGTCTGAGCAGTTGTGTTGCGATGTGTGCCGGGTACGATGCGCCAAATGTTGTTGTGTCGGGAGGTTGGTCCTGGAGGGTAGCAGGATCCGAAGCACGGTGCTCCGCTGGCCGGCCGCAGGTAGTTGGGGGCCCAAGTAGTGTGCCAGCCACATACGAAAGGCTGCCCCGCCAACTGCGAAAAATCCCAGGGTGGCCCCATCGTGCCGGTTGGCGACCGGACGAGAGGACCCGATGGCGATCCCTGGGGGGGTTCGGGCGTCCCCGCAGTCTCCAGATCAATCTCCCTCTGGCCCAGCATCGTTGGACGCATTGTTGGGTTTAACATTGCATCACCTCACTCAACTGCCGTCTTCCTTCCTATTCACTCAATTTTTAATATGAAAAGGTCCAAAAAGAAAAGTAGTTGTGCACAGCGGGCGCACGTCCTCTCTTTCAAAGTGCACCTCTCTAATATTAGAGGTCTGCACTCCAATCTCATAGCAGTACACCATCACCTTGAGACTGAGAAGCCGCATCTACTTTTCTTGACGGAGACCCAGATCAGATGTCCGCCTGATGCGGCATATCTCAGCTACCCGGGATACTCTTTGGAGCATCATTTCCTGCAGCGTGCCGGGGTCTGTGTATGTTCGCAATGACATCTGTTGCCGGCGTCTCCGTCACCTTGAAGACCCTCATTTTTCGTCCTTATGGCTGTTGGTTGACACTGGTGTGGAGAAAATTGTCTACACCTGTGTCTACCGATCGCACAGCGGTGACCAGGAGACAACTCGACTGTTTGACCACCTCAGTGAAGCTGCTGACAATGCGCTGCATCGGCACCCTGACGCACAGTTCGTCGCTCTGGGGCACTTCAATGCCTGTCACCAAGACTGGCTTTTCCCATACAAGAGGACCGACCACGCTGGGAGAGAAGCGCGAAACTTTGCGCTATCGATGGGCCTTTCCTAGCTGGTGGGACAAGCGACTGGGGTGCCTGATGTAGCCGGTCATACCGCCAATTGTCTGGACCTTCTGCTGACCACTGATCCGGAAAGATGTGTGATTACAGTTTCCTCACCGTTAGGAACTTCAGACCACTGTCTGGTGAAGTCTGTGTCGTCCTTCTCCCCACCTGATTGCGACTCGTGTGGTGAGCGGCGAATGTGGCGATACAAGTCAGCAGATTGGGATGAGATGCGCCACTTCTTCGCGTCTTATCCTTGGCAGCAGGTCTGCTTCTCTTCTGACAATCCGTCGAGCTGTGCGGACGCTATATCCGATGTGGTGCGTCAGGCTATGGAGTATTTTATCCCCTTTAGTGACGTACCCGTCGGTGGCTCGGCTCGCCTATGGTTCAACGCCGACTGTGTGCTAGCTGAACAGCATAAGCATACGGCATTTCTCACCTGGGTTGACGCTCGTGACCGCAGAGCTCCGGATCTAAGCTCTAAGAAGAGAGCCTTTAACCGCGCTGCCAAGTCCTACAAAAAGGCGCTTAAGAAGGCTCGCTTCGACCGCATTACTCATTTTGGCAACAAGGTCTCTGCGCAACCATCTGGTAGCAGATCTTTCTGGTCCCTAGCCAAATCGGTCGAGGCGAACTTCTGTCGGCCCACACTGGCTCCGCTGGTTAGACCCGATGGAGCACTGGCCCATACGGCGAGAGAGAAAGCAGGTCTCCTTGCATCTCTCTTTGCCCATAATTCGCGTCTTGATACTGGCAGTGCTACTCCACCTATTTACCTCATTGCGGAGCTTCCATGCCTGAGGTTCGCATTAGGAACAAAGAGTTTCTGAGAGTACTGTGCCGTCTGGACTTGAATAAGGCTAGTGGTCCGGACGGTATACCAGCGATTGTTCTTAAGGCATGTGCGCCCGAGTTGTCTCCTGTATTGACGCGCTTGTATCGCCTCTCATTTAGGACTGGTACAGTGCCTAAGTCCTGGAAGCTTGCCGACGTTCAGCCCGTGCCCAAAAAGGGTAGTCGTGCCGATCCTACCAACTATCGGCCGATTTCAAAAACCTCCATACTCTGCAAGATTATGGAGCGTGTATTGAACTCTCGCCTCTTGGCTTACCTGGAAGGTAACGATCTCCTCAGTGACCGACAGTACGGGTTTCGGCGCAATCGGTCAACTGGGGACCTACTAGTGTATGCCACTCACCTATGGGGCGAGGGCCTCGAGAAAAATGGGGAAGCGATTGCCGTCTCGAAGGCCTTCGACCGGGTACGGCACGCTGGATTTTTGAGTAAGCTTCCAGCATACGGCATTTCCGCTGGCCTGACTGGCTGGGTAAAAGACTTCCTGACTGAACGGTCCCTCCGAGTTGTTGTCGACGGATGCTCATCGGAGCCCATGTCGACCAATGCCGGTGTTCCTCAAGGGTCTGTTCTCTCTGCAACTCTGTTCCTGCTGCATATTAACGATCTGCTGATGCCCAGCATCTATGGGTATGCAGATGACAGCACAGTTGTGGAGAGATACCTGCCGGAAGCTCGGGCTAGTAAGGAATCAATCCGGTCCGAAAGAGAGGCTGTGGTCTCTACCACAGCCTCTCTTTCGGACCGGATTGATTCCTCTCTAGTATGAGTGCTGCACTACAGGCAGTCTCCGAATAGGGCAAAGCCAATCTTGTAGCATTCAATGCCGACAAAACACAGGCGTGTCTTTTCACCGCCAAAAGGAGCCCGTTCACCTTGGCTCCTACTTTTCAGAATGTATCCTTGGAGTGCACCGACCGCCTTCAGCTTTTAGGAGTTGAGATTTCCTCGAACCTAAACTTTGGGCGGTTCATTGAATCCAAGGCCAAGGTGGCTACCAGAAAACTTGGCGTCATCGCGAAGGTCCGGCGTTACTTCACACCGGGGCAGCTTCTAATGTTGTACAAAGCACAGGTCCGTTCGTGTGTGGAGTACTGCAGCCACATTTGGGCTGGTGCTGCGAAATGTCACCTGGCTACTTTGGATTCAGTGGAGAGGCGTGCGAAGAGGCTAATTGGTGACCCTGATTTAACTCGAGACGGTCTCCAAAGCCTAGAGCACAGGCGTAGAGTAGCCAGCCTTTCGGTGTTCTATAGGACACATTTTGGGGAGTGTGCGAGGGAATTGCATGATTTAATTCCTCCATCTCCGTTCCACCATCGGACGACCCGTCGTACGGCGAGTTTCCACCCTTACGTTGTTAACACTATTACGATCCGGACGAAGCGTTTCGCCTCCTCCTTTATACCGCGTACATCAAGGGACTGGAACAACTTGCCGGCGGCGGTGTTTCCGTCGGACTACAATTTGAGTGTCTTCAAGGCTAGAGTGAATAGGCTCTTAATAAACTAGCGCACTTTACCATCAACGATCGCATCACTGCTTACTATCAGGCGGGATTGCGGTCAAGCGCTGGTTTATAATTTATAAAAAAAAAACATTGATTGTGTTATTTACGTTGTTACCCAAGACACATTTTCGAAGATACAGAACAATGGTTTAACAATGTGCTTCAAAATGATTCAAGTTAATAGAAATCTTGTGTTGCGCAGTTTGGATGGAAAATCATCAAATGTCCTCACCCGCTCTGAGCGGAGCGGAAAGGTGTGTCAGACATTTACTGAATAAAACCCACCCGCGTTACTTTACTTGCCTATACACCAGGGTTACGGTATCTCTTTTGAACAAGCTACAACCCTGGCAAGCATCAGTCTTCGTGGACCCCGTCACGATGTGCTGACATCTCTTTGAGGCGCGCGTGAAACACGACGCGCAATCGACCCTGGCCTGGTCCTTACCGAGCGGCGAGCTGCCCACTGCTCACCGCCCGTAGACCCGCGCCTACGGTGTCCGGGAGTTCGATGTCGTCTCCCGACCAGGGCGTCTCCTGCGGCGGCTAGTGGCGTGAGGACGCTGGGATTCCCACCCCCTCAGGGCTTCGCCTCCTGGTTTGCCAGCATCACTGCAGAAGAAAGTGACGGCCTGCCATGCACTCTCGCTCCGGACCATGGCCTGGACCAGGGTCGGACGCAAGAGATCACCGCCGACTGCCGCCACGACGACACGGCGGTGTTCCGCTCAAGACTGCCAGACTTCCGCCGTATGCTCCACCGTGTCCTCAGAGCAAACCCCATTAATGGCATTATTCTACCTATCTATTAATTTCAACTTAATACACGTTCCTGAGAGAAAGGATTCAAAAGTTTCTTTTAAGCTACGTACGGCAATCTAAAAAGAAGAAAGATATTAACCCAATTTTTTGATTACAGGGCCGGATTTGTAGTACTAGAGTTACGGAACCTACCCGCTGGTCGCTACATACTAACGCCATCGACCTTCTATCCAGAACAAGAAGGTCCTTTCTTCCTAGAACTTCGGTCAACATGCCCCATTACATGCGAGGGACGTAACTAGAAAGCTTTCGGCAGGAGGAAACAAGAAGAATTGAGGTTTTAAACCAAATTCGGTCGTCGACGTCAGTGCAGTGTGCAGTATTTACAGAACTACAGAGGATTTTATTAAAATTGAATTTTAACATTTCTTTGGACAAAACAGGAAATTTACAAATGCAATAATATGCACGTAATCAGAAAGTGGGACAAAATCTTTAGTTACAGAACAAGGACTTTGTTTAGACCAGCCCCCTAATCGGCGAACACATTTTTGTCAAATAGTTGCGACTAGTTGGGATCGTTTGGACCGAACGGACCAATGGGCGGTCCAGACGATCCCAACTGATGCCAACTAATCGCAATCATTTGAAACAAATGTGGTAGCCGATTAGGGGGCTGGCTTGAACCATCTTAAATAGTTATTGGATTATGAACCTAATCGTTATAGAAATGCAGTTCTTTATACTTAGTTCGATGCTAAATTGTCACTTTCGCATTAAGAACTTTGTCTAAATTTAAATAAAGTTCGAAATACAAATACTGACTCAAAGGTTTAGGCTAGAACTACAGTTAGATTACATTTTGTAACAATAGCGGATATGTCATCATCTATAAATAGTCCACACTAGAAAAAAATAAATGTTAGGTTAGTACTGGCGCGGCGCCGTTTCTGTTGTTCACAAACTGATTTTAAGTTCTGTGATCTTTTTCTTTCCATTTCGTTGAGAAAAGGACAGAAGATAAAATGTCAGTTTAGACCTGTCAAATTAGTGCGCTCCTGACGTAAACTGGCGTATTTTTAGTCGTCATGTTTATAATCGCGTCTAAATTGTCTATGGAGTATCTTAATTTGACAGGATTAAATTAAAATGTTATCTTCTATCCTTTTCTTAACGAAATGGAAAGAAAAAGATGCATATAACTTAAAATTAGTTTAGTTTGTGAACAACAGAATCGGCGCCATTGTCAAATTAGTCAGCGACTGACGTAAGTTGACGTATTTTTAGTCGCCATGTCCTAAATCACGTCACGAGTATCTTGAATTTGGCAGGACTGAACAAACTAATATTTCTTCTTCTGTCATTTTCTCAACGAAAAAGAAACGAGGATGCACTGAGTTTGAATTTAATTTAGTTTTTGAACACGGGGATCGGCGTCATAGGCTTATTTCCACTTTCTTGGCTTGCAAGCTGGTTGAAAGGAATAACTTCATTATATACACCGTGTTTTATTGAAGCCGTGCTTGGAATATTACGCAAAGCCTTGACGATGCTTGCGTTGGTAGACGGGCGACGATTCATAAATTTCTCACGAGTTTCATAAAGATAACGCTTGTACGACGCTCATTGCAAGATCTTATGTAGCTCGTTCGATCTGTAACTTTTCAAGATCTGATTTTTTCATTATTTTTCTGGTTCTGCATGCTGAAGTGTTTCAGATGTCTTTCAGAATACTAATCTCTTCTGAAAATTGGTTATGCAAAAGTAAATATTATAAAAGAATATACACATCATTCGGAATAAAATTAAACGTTTACACCAAACTTTTTTTACAATCCGTCCTTAAAAATTATAGCTGCAGTAAACAGTTGGCATTGTAACAACTTTTTTGTTTCTATACGAAACCTGAATAAAGTTTGTTCAGAATAAGCAACTGAATCGATTCCGATAATTTTTACACCATGTTATATTTTTTCCAAATATATTTAAAAAATGTTGCAGTGTGGTTACCGAGCGCAAACAGTGCACGCCAGATCATGGTGGTCACTGGAAGCATGCGTACAGCGGGACGGGGCCCGTCTTGTTGTATACGTTCTAAGTAAAATTAACATGTGTTAAGTAAATTATACTACATTTTATGACTTACGGCTGCCTTTACCTGTAAAGTAATTAATAATAAAAAAATACCTACTCTTGACCGTTACGACAGTTGAAAGCCAAAAATGCAAGTGTGATGGAAAATATTATCACTAGTTAATTATACAATACACACAGAAAATGTTATCAATAAACGCAAGACGCCGCGCCGCTGGAGGCGCGGCCGAGAGAACGTCGCGGTGACCATATTTTTGTAGGGATATTTTTTCATGATCATCATCATCATCATTTCAGCCGAAAGACGTTCACTGCTGGACATAGGCCTCCCCCAAGGTTCTCCACGACGACCTGTCCTACGCCTTCCGCATCCAGCGGTTTCCCGCGACCTTCACCAGGTTGTCGGTCCACCTTGTCGGGGGCCTACCCACTCTACGTCATCCGGTGCGTGGTCGCCACTCGAGAACCCATCCGGCATCGGTCCTACGGGCAATTGTCCAGCCCACTGCCACTTTAGTGTTGCAATTCTTGGGGCTATGTCGGTTACTCTCTTCTCTTTTTTCATGATAAGTTTTGGAAATTTTGTACATAAATTCTTTACATAAAAATATTGGACACATGTTTCGGCTTTCGTATATACAAAAAATAACGTTGTTTAAAAAGACTAAAAGTCAAAATCTCTCAAGAAAAAAAAAAAAGGTTTTTAAGGAAAAAAAATCTCTAAAATAAGGTTTATTTAAATGTCTAAACTTAATTCAAATAAAGTGTAGAGATATTTCATTTGAATCTTATTTTAAATTAAGTATTACACTTCATTTTAAGATACTAAGATTAGACATCTAAAATGTAGAGATCTAGAATCATTTACTGAAAATCCATTATAGTTCGTGTTACGCGTTGTTAGTTTGTAAAATATGTATAATGGAGCCTATTGTTAATAAATGAATTATAATTATCTCGAAATTTTGGTATAGATCAGTGTGGCTACCATGAGTTTCCATTACGAAGACTCGATCATCGATATTGACCACGTTGACTCATCGATTGGCCCGCTTCAAGGTTGTAAGAACTCGCAACCAATGAGAGCGCCAAACGCGGTCGATGCGTATGATCGAGTCTCGTAACGAAAACTCATGGTAGCCACACTGATTCTAATGAGGCGTTCATTTAGTTTTAATTAGCGATTAAAATGTTGGCCTCGTAAGAGGTTTTTAAATATTGTCTATGGATTAAATCTCGCTCATTTAGTGTTTCGTTAACTTCCAAAAGTGATTCGTTAAGATATTTAAAAAAAAATATTTTCTGAAATTCTTATTAAACTGTAATTAATATTTTTAATGTTTGTAAAACTATTTTTTTTATCAAAAATATAAAAATTAACTGACTTAATAGACACGTACCCCTACAGTTATTAAAAAAAATGTAAAAGCTGGCGCACGTTCTTTTTTAAAAAAACGAAACAAATAACAAACGGACTTTTTTCCATTTTACGTTATAAGGAAGAATTGTGTCAAGACTTTTTAATGGAATATCCTTTTGTGCTATTAAGTGTTTTTCCGCAAGACCCATGAGTATTCCGATTAACTCCATCTGAGACCACCCCAATCTCTTAAAATTCGGGCCGTCCTCTGGGAGTCAGGAAATTGGTGTTTTAGAATGCTAGTATATATTTTTCGTAATTTGGCCCTTCGTTTCGTAAGATTGTTTATTGAAGATTTTAATGGACTTATTCATTGTTATTTTGATAAAATTGATTCCGTTAAATCAATCAATAAGTTTGTTTGTTGCTAAATTTGCTTTCTGAGCTATAATATATGTGGCGGTTTGGTCTTCGGCATTTGACCTACTATTTTGAATGAATATATTAAAACTATTTGTGCCCCGCGGTTTCACCCGCGTTAGTTTCGATTCCCTTGCGAATATCAGGATAAAAAGCACATAGTAAGGTAGTAAGTTACTCCTTATTTACATACACAGCTACCTGCCAATAAATGTACCGTCAGAATCGTCCCAGAGATTAGCCAGGACAAACAGACAGACAAAAATGGAAAAAAAATATATTTTGGTATAGCAGTCGTGGGACTGAACCACAGAAGTGAAAACTAAAATCATTAAAATACATATAATCGTTTTTTTTGTTTCTTTTTGTGTAAAAAAGTAAAGAACAACAATAAACCGTCACGGTGTCGGGGTCGGTCATGTCGGTAGTTTAGAGTGGCTGTACATCACATATGAAATTAACTCCTACAATAATTCCCAAAACACTAAATTTCATCATCATCATTAACCTTTTTATCGTCCCACTGCTGGGCACAGGTCTCCTCTCATACAGAGAAGGATTGAGCGTAATCACCACGCTTGCTCAATGCGGGTTGGCGATTTCAGACTTACTTAAGATAAGTCCAGGTTTTCTCAAGATATTTTCCTTCACCTTATAATCAGTCATTGGTGTCCAAGATATACTTAGAAAGTACATATAAATTAGAAAAGTTACATTGGTACTTGCCTGACCTGGACACTCATACTTGAGAGGCTGGTATTTTAACCACTAGGCCACCACGGCCGTACTAGGCCAGGCACTAAATTAAGTTCAGTCCTCTATAAAAACAGTATTCTATTCCGAAATAGTCCTCACAGAAGTGACTCATACCCTCGTTTATGCAGCAGCCAATCCTAATTTCATTTAAAACGTGTCTGCAAAGTTTGTTAAGCAAAAAAGAAAAACATGGGCAACCACGCTAACTGCTAATTGCGTTTATGTAAATGTATGCGGGTTTTTGCGTTGTGCAGTGTGCGCCCGGTTTAATAAGGCGATAACGCGGCGTATGTAATGTTGCTATGCCATGTAATGCATCTGGTTTGTTGCTGTTTTTGGCTTGTTTTGAAGGCTAGTGGTTAAAACACCAGCCTCTCATGTATGAGTGCGCGGGTTCGATTCCAGGTCAGCAAAGTAACAATGAAACTTTTCTAAAGTTATATGTACTTTCTAAGTATATCTTGGACACCAATGACTGAAGGTGAAGGAAAACATCTTGAGGAAACCTGGACTTTAAGTCTCAAATCGCCAACCCGCATTGAGCAAGCGTGGTGATTACGCTCAATCCTTCTCTGTATGAGAGGAGACCTGTGCCCAGCAGTGGGACGATAAAAAAGTTGATGATGATGATGAACTATAGTTGCACTTTTGATGGATGGGGTAAAAAAGCATCGAATTCGCGTGAGCGTGACCGACACTGTGATCGCTACAGCGAGATATATATATGTATACTGAGTATGTATAGTGTTTACAATGGTATACATTGGTATAGACAACAGCACAACAAGCTACTACAATCTGTCAGATTTCTTTATTAGATTTTCAACTTTATCTCTAAAGCATTAAGGCTCAAGGTTGATAGGAAATATTTGACAGTTTCGGGTAGATTGTCCTGCTGTCCTCCGTACAATGGTACTATGTAAATGCATAGTAATGGTTTCAGTTTTCACTTGTGTCTGTCAGTTTTTTTATTTTTATAATTTTGACCATTAGAGTAGGATTCGGAATGAGAAAACTAATAAGTAATTGTGAAACATATCTTCTTATTAAATTCTCTTGTTTACCCATTTATTTTCTGCAAATAAATAAAGGTTCTGTTTGTTTTAATTTATGTAAAATGAGAAAAGGTGTTTATAAAAAAAAAATCTATTCCTTACTTCTATATTTGTGCCAAATTCGAAAGAATACAAGGTCAACAAACCACCCGATTGAGGGTTATCACAACTCACATTTTATAATTCTCCTACTATTTACATGATTATTGCATTTTACATGCTAACTATTTACTAACAATTAATTTTGCAGCATAGTTTACTAGAATCACTCAAATAACATGCTATTTCGAAAGACCATTAAAAGTCGACATTACCTAACTTTAGGTGATAGCACCCTACAAAAAAAAACATGGATGAAATCCAGATATAAAAACACATTTTGGGGTATTTATTTTTCAGTAGGTAGTACAATTTTGCATGTTAGTGAAATTTCAAATTAGCCGTATAACACATTATAGAGCTTCCAAGTGTAGAAGGCTTGAGTTTTAGTTTCGTTTCATTGAAGAATACATACTTATCAAAAATTTAACCTATTAGGAAATTAGCTTACATGTCTGATACATTTCATTAAGCGTTCTTTACATGAACATCTAAATATAAATAAACGTTTTACATTAGTACGATTATTAAATGGATGAAAATCATCTCTAGAAAAGGCTAACAACTGATTTTTAGGTGTAAACAAGTTGTTGCCTAGCAACGGATTGTTTACCTCTATTCTTTATCGAATTTGGCTCAAGTATATATGCTTTTGTTGACATTTTCCGTCACCTACATTGTAATTATAATTATTATAATAGGGGTCGGTGCAACATAGTTGCAGGTAAGGGTCAATAGTGCATTACCCTTTTCAACTTTATTGCACTAACAATTAGTGTCAAAAGTGGTAGGTAGTGGTACTCCACTTTTGACCTTTACTGTACATATCTTTTTCTTCCGTAGCTTCTCTGTTTGTCGCCATTTTCTGTCGTCACTAGTCCGGTATTCTAGTTTTACGACTAAGGGATGAATTTTGTATTTTTTGGCTTATGTTAAGTATGCACACTTACTAACAGAACTAACTTATTTTAAGGTCAGATGTATTTATGTATGTTAAAATTAAAAATAACGACTAGTCACGGTAAACCATACACTATAGTTATTTTCAAATCGTGGCAGCGCAATACAAAGATACTTATACGACGTGTAACATAAAGGGTATATACTAGAGATGTGCCGACTAGTCGCCGACTAGTCGGTTAAGCCGACTATTCGGCCGCTTTTGTAGTCGGCGAGTAGTCGGCGACTAGTCGGCAAAAAACGCCGACTAGTCGGCTTTTTACTTTGTATGTATTTCTCATTAATAATATGTACTATATCAGGGGAACTGAAATGGAATAAAACCTTAATTATTCATTACTAGCTTTCCGCCCGCGGCTTCGCCCGCGTGGACTTCGGTTATATCACGCTGTTTAGATTTCCCTCGAGAATATCAAATTATTCCGGGATTAAAAGTAGGTATCCTATTGTTTAATTCGGACTTCTAACTTACTAACTTAGGTCCTTACATATGAAATTGGCGTTTTGTCGTAGGCACTGGCCACTTTGACCTCTAATATCTCCTCTTTGGTAATTGGTCTAGAATCTGAAACCGTATTTCTTTTGTTTTTTTTTTCTTTTGGTTTTTTCTCTGCGTCATTGAGTTTACAAAATGGAAAATTTAAAATATCGCGTTATTTACGAATATGAGTTCCGCTATAGGTTCCGCCGTGGCACCAGTGCTACAGAAACGGGTCGAAGAATTAATTATGTGTATGGCAGTGCATTTTAAACACGAACTGTTTCAAGAAAAAGAAACATAGAAACTTATATGATTAACCGGACACAACCCAAAACAAAATGTCATATTTTTATAATAAAACATAGCTAAATCTCTTTACTACGACTGTTAAGAGGCCGACTAGCCGACTAGTCGGCCGACTAGTCGGCCTCTTTACAGCCGACTAGTCGGCTAGTCGGCTAGTCGGCCAAAGTCGTAGTCGGCACATCTCTAGTATATACATACCAAGGGCATGAATGACATCTTTACATGATATCAATCGATATTGGAAGGATGTTTTAATCCTATCTCTTTATGTTAGGAAGTTACGAAAAAAAAAACACCGCCTGTGATAGCCTACTACCATACTAGGCGCATGGAACTTTTGAAGACATTTATCGTGATTTTGTTTAGTAACGTGACGTGTAACGAGTAGTTATTAACGTATGAAGTGTGGTGCCACGTTTGTTATGATTTGAATTTCAGAAACACACGAAACCGAAAAGAGGGTATAAATTTTTTGAGTATTTTATTTTGATTTGAAACCCTTCCGATATCGTTTGATATTATGTAAAGATGCCATGCCCTTGGTATGTATATACCCTTTATGTTACACGTTGTATCCTACAGTTAAACAAAGTATTTATGTATGTTAGTTAATAGACTGGCGTTGTAAAAAAAACGACACTAAGAGAAAAATAATATTACAATTTGATTTTGGTTCAAAAAACGACATACCTACATATTTTAACTTGAGGTCTTATGAAGCCATCATTGGCGCCGATTCTGTCATTCAAAAACTAAACAAATTTTAAGTTATGTGATCGTTTTCTTTCCATTTCGTTGAGAAAAGGACAGAAGATAAAATGTCAGTTTAGACCTGTCAAATTAGTGCGCTCCTGATGTAAACTGCCGTATTTTTAGTCGCCATGTTTCACAATCACGTCTATACTGTCTATGGAGTATCTTAATTTGACAGGATTAAATTAAAATGTTACCTTCTATCCGAAAGAAAAAGATGCACTTACCTTTGTCGTATTCCAGGCTATAACTTGTATTATTTTACTTTCATCTTGCATGAGAATTAACACAGAGGGCAAAGACATTTTATTCCAATTTGAGGCCTGAAGCCTCATCCAGGCCGAATCTCGTTCGATTTAATGCCCCTCTTTGACGTACCCAGGCCACTGCTGTTTCGCTTTTCTGCCGTCGCTTTCAAAGTTACGCATTTTGCACGTAATCACACGTCTCGCTCTGCTGTGATATTTTAGTTGTTAAGGTCTAATCACAGTGTATTATAATAATGTTAAAAATATATTTTCTTTTTATATAATGTTAATGAATAAAATATTTTGATAATTTTTTGTTGTATTTCTTTCCTGGTTATATATCTATTTTCAAATTTCAAGTTATATCTACAATTTTAATTTTAACAGTAATGGAGTTGATTCAAGCACTATTAAAATAGTTATTTTTAAATTCAACTATATTACGTTGAAATTAAAGTTATTTTTCCATCCATTCATAATTTGGCATACCCACCTATATTGGTCGGCGTATATGCCGTCTACACGTGGACGGCAAACGCCGACTGAAGCTGGTTTTGTTTAGATGCAGCTGGAGTTAGCATTGTCGACAGCTGAAGTTGGCTCTTTCGACAGCATACTGCTTGTCTGAAGCCGTACTTTCGTGTTCGCAAGCGTGTTTGCTGAGCGTGGGGTCGGGTTTAATTTCCACATCGTGCAAAGGATTATTGGGTTTTTTGTTGGGAATTTCTTATTAACAGTTAACAATGTTAACATACAGACAATAATACAATTTAAAAATTAACATTCCACAGTGGACTCCCTCGCATACTTTCTTTTACACCACACCAGACCTATTTCTATGCATAATCTTATTCCATTCATCCGCAAACACATCACATTTTAGGGTTGGCGTCACAAGCATAGGCGTACCCAGGAGGGGGCGGTATGATCTCCCTTAATTACTAAACTAAGTATAAACGAGGACTTATCTCTAACTTTTAAATAAACCACGCAGTAGACACTCACAAAATGTACGGTGTAATTGCCAAAAAACCGCGTGTGGTCACTAAAAGTTTGATTTTAGAACTCTTCGCTGCCGACCATCGACTTGATTATGGTCGGCAGCGACAGGTCAATGCCTGCTTCAAAGATTAGGGCACGGCGCAGCTCCTCTTAAGCGACAAACTCTGCCAGCGTATGTTGCGCCGTGTCTTTCCGGCAGTCGACGCAGTGGCTCCCTGTTTATGCGAAGCAGGTACTTTCGCTAGTACCGGCCAAATCGCTTCGACGGTGGTGAGGCTCGTTCGGCTCGATGGCAGGGCGTGAATGGCTGTCTCGCCAATCCGCCACCATGACCTCGCGGAGGTCCTGGTGGCGGATTGGCGGACTGCATCAGTCGTTTGCCTCGCGCCACCGGTACACGGTGACGAATTGACGATAGGTGATAGGTTAACTTTTTATGTCAATATTCGCAGACCTTTGTCAACAACATCCTTATTTCAAAACATGGATTTTATTTAGATCAGGTTTAAACCACCCAAATGGTTATTGAATTGCACCTAACCATTATACAAATACAGTTTTTTATATAAAAAAAACTAGCTTTCCGCCCGCGGCTTCGCCCGCGTGGAGTTCGGTTATATCGCGCTTTTTAGATTTCCCTCGGGAACATCAAACTTTTCCGGGATAAAAGGTAGCCTATGTTCTTTCTCGGGGTCTAAAGATTGTCTGTGCCAAATTTCATCAAAATCGGTTGAGAGGTTTAAGCGGGAAAGCGTAACAGATAGACAGATAGACAGACAGAGTTACTTTCGCATTTATAATATTAGTATGGATTTCTTGCTTTAACCGAATGCATCAACGGGTGAGACTTTTTTTTTTAAAGATGTACTGTGTATGGTACCAGGGTAGCACAAAAGTGTAGGAGAAGTCGAAACAATGAAGCTCATTCATCATTAAACCATAATAATTAATTACATCAAAGAACTTTTATTGTGCCTAGTTTGTAGAGGTGCTATGTACCAGGGTAGCACAAAAGTGTCCCGGCGAACTTTGTTCCGCCCTAAAGGCAATATGACATGATCTTATTTACTACTACTACTATTTTAAATTAGGATAATCTGTATATATATAGAAGAAAGTCGTGTTAGTTACACTATTTATAACTTATGAACGGCTGAACCGATTTGGCTGAAAATTGGTAGGGAGGTAGCTAAAAACTGGGAGAAGGATATAGGATATCCTTTTTATCCCGTTCCCGTTGTTCCTGTGTGAATGAATGAACTTCATTGTTTCGACTTCCCCTACACTTTTTTGCGATCCTGGTACCTTGCAACTCCTCAAAGTAGGCAAAATAACTTCATCGATATTAGATTATTAATGATGAATGAGCTTTATTGTTTCGACTCTACACTTTTGAGCTACCCTGGTACCATACACCGTACATAAAAAAAAGTCTCAGCCGTTGATGCATTCGTTTAAAGCAAGAAATACTCTCTGCCGGTTTAAAGTTTCTAATAAAAAGCCACAAAGCCAACTTCAAACTAATATATTGTACTGTTGTGACATTTATCATTGCCATTCTGCCATTGCTCTTGTAAGTGAGTTTTATTTTGTCTCCTTTTTGGAGGTGCAGGGTACCAGGGTAGCACTAAAGTGTAGAGAAGAAGTAAAAACAATGAAGCTCATACATCATTATTATTAAATCATTTTTTCCTTACTTTCTCACCGTTTAGACCTACCCTGGACTACGACAAACATTTTAAAACCAAAATCAGCTCAATCGGCCCAGCCGTTCTCGAGTTTTAGCGAGACTAACGAACAGCAATTCATTTTTATATATATACTAGCTTTCCGCCCGCGGCTTCGCCCGCGTGGAGTTCGGTTATATCGCGCTTTTTAGATTTCCCTCGGGAACATCAAACTTTTCCGGGATAAAAGGTAACCAATGTTCTTTCTCAGGGTCTAAAGATTGTCTGTGCCAAATTTCATCAAAATCGGTTGAGAGGTTTAAGCGGGAAAGCGTAACAGACAGACAGACAGACAGAAACAGACAGACAGGCAGACAGACAGACAGAGTTACTTTCGCATTTATAATATTAGTATGGATTTCTTGCTTTAACCGAATGCATCAACGGGTGAGATTTTCTTTTTAAGATGTACGGTGTATGGTACCAGGGTAGCACAAAAGTGTAGGAGAAGTGTAGGAGAAGTTTTATTTTGCCTACTTTGAAACAATGAAGTTCATTCATTCACACAGGAATGACTGGAACGGGTTAAAAAGGATATCCTATGTCCTTCTCCCAGTTCTTAGCTACCTCCCTACCAATTTTCAGCCAAATCGGTTCAGCCGTTCTTGAGTTATGAATAGTGTAACTAACACGACTTCTTTTATATATATAGATTATCCTAATTTAAAAAGTAGTAAATAAGATCATGTCATATTGCTTTTAAGGCGGAACAAAGTTCGCAAGGTCAGCTAGAAGACCCGCTAGCTGACCCGGCGAACTTTGTTCCGCCTTAAAGGCAATAAATATCACATGATCTTATTTTTAGTTTTTAAATTAGGATAATTAGGGCAGCACAAAAGTGTAGGAGAAATCGAAACAATGAAGCTCATCATCATCATCATCATCAGCCTTTTTTTATCGTCCCCCTGCTGGGGATAGCTAGAGAGGAGAACGACTGAGCGTAATCACCACGCTTGCTCAATGCAGGTTGGCGATTTCAGACTTACAAAAGGCCAGGTTTCCTTAAAATGTTTTCCTTCACTTTGTAATCAATCGGCTTTGCATTCATCATTAAATCACTAATACATAGAAGAAATTTGATTTTCTCTACTTTGTGGAGGTGTAAGGTACCAGGGCAGCACAAAAGTGTAGGAGAAGCCGAAACAGTGAAGCTCATTCATCATTAAACCATAATAATTACATCAAAGAACTTTTATTGTGCCTAGTTTGTAGAGGTGCTATGTACCAGGGTAGCACAAAAGTGTCTCGGCAAACTTTGTTTCGGCCTAAAGGCAATATGACATGATCTTATTTACTACTACTACTATTTTAAATTAGGATAATCTGTATATATATATAAGAAAGTCGTGTTAGTTACACTATTTATAACTTAAGAACGGCTGGACCAATTTGGCTGAAAATTGGTAGGGAGGTAGCTAAGAACTGGGAGAAGGATATAGGATATCCTTTTTATCCCGTTCCCGTTGTTCCTGTGTGAATGAATGAACTTCATTGTTTCGACTTCTCCTACACTTTTTTGCGATCCTGGTACCTTGTAACTCCTCAAAGTAGGCAAAATAACTTCATCGATGTAATATTAGATTAATAATGATGAATGAGCTTTATTGTTTAGACTCTACACTTTTGTGCTACCCTTGTACCATACACCGTACATAAAAAAGTCTCAGCCGTTGATGCATTCGTTTAAAGCAAGAAATACTCTCTGCCGGTTTAAAGTTTCTAATAAAAAGCCACAAAGCCAACTTCAACTTCAAACTAATATTGTATTGTTGTGACATTTATCATTGCCATTCTCCCATTGCCCTTGTAAGTGAGTTTTATTTTGTCTCCTTTTTGGAGGTGCAGGGTACCAGGGTAGCACTAAAGTAAAAACAATGAAGCTCATACATCATTATTATTAAATCATTTTTCCTTACTTTCTCACCGTGTAGACCTACCCTGGACTACGACAAACATTTTAAAACCAAAATCAGCTCAATCGGCCCAGCCGTTCTCGAGTTTTAGCGAGACTAACGAACAGCAATTCATTTTTATATATATAGATATCATAAAACCATAATAATTAAATCAAAGAACTTTTATTGTGCCTAGTTTGTAGAGGTGCTATGTACCAGGGTAGCACAAAGGTATCCCGGCGAACTTTGTTCCGCCCTAAAGGCAATATGACATGATCTTATTTACTACTACTACTATTTTAAATTAGGATAATCTGTATATATTTATAAGAAAGTCGTGTTAGTTACACTATTTATAACTTATGAACGGCTGAACCGATTTGGCTGAAAATTGGTAGGGAGGTAGCTAAGAACTGGGAGAAGGATATAGGATATCCTTTTTTATCCCGTTCCCGTTGTTCCTGTGTGAATGAATGAACTTCATTGTTTCGACTTCTCCTACACTTTTTTGCGATCCTGGTACCTTGCAACTCCTCAAAGTAGGCAAAATAACTTCATTGATGTAATATTAGATTAATAATGATGAATGAGCTTTATTGTTTCGACTCTACACTTTTGTGCTACCCTGGTACCATACACCGTACATAAAAAAAAGTCTCAGCCGTTGATGCATTCGTTTAATTTAAGCAAAGAAATAAATAAATACAATCACAAAAAAATTTAAACCGGCAGGTTTAAAGTTTCTAATAAAAAGCCACAAACTAATATATGTATTGTTGTGACATTTATCATTGCCATTCTCCCATTGCTCTTGTAAGTGAGTTTTATTTTGTCTCCTTTTTGGAGGTGCAGGGTACCAGGGTAGCACTAAAGTGTAGAGAAGAAGTAAAAACAATGAAGCTCATACATCATTATTATTAAATCATTTTTCCTTACTTTCTCACCGTTTAGACCTACCCTGGACTACGACAAACATTTTAAAACCAAAATCAGCTCAATCGGCCCAGCCGTTCTCGAGTTTTAGCGAGACTAACGAACAGCAATTCATTTTTATATATATAGATGTCAGCTTAGTTCGGTACTAGGTTGTCACTTTTGTATTAGGTAAGAACTTTGACTTAACCTCCCTAAAGTTCGAAATATAAATACTGACATTAAGGTTAAGTCTGGAACTAAAGTTAGATTTCCTTTTGTTAAAAGGTGGTATAAGTTTAGCAAAGAACCTGTGAAATTTGCGACCAATTAAACGTGGCGTCGTTTACTTCGTGTCATGTAAAGTTGAGATGTAGGTAGGTACTATAAATCCGGAATTAAAAGGATCCGTGTCCATATTACCCGGATCTGTTTGTTTTGGGGTTCGATTGAAATCACTTTTGTGTTTCCAAATCTTCATTGTTAAGCAAAAGTAATAGATAAATATCGCTCAAAGTCGATAAATTAGTGCATGTAGCAGTGCAGCAGAAATGTCAGTTTAAGTCGTAGGTTCGAACATAAAGAGGTACCTACTTTTATCATCATCATCATCAACCTTTTTATCGTCCCATTACTGGGCACAGGTCTCCTCTCATACAGAGAAGGATTGAGCGTAATCACCATGCTTGCCCAATGCGGGTTCGCGATTTCAGACTTAAAGTCCAGGTTTCCTCAAGATGTTTTCCTTTACCTTATAATCAGTCATTGGTGTCAACAAGCGCTTTGTGTAAATTATTTCATCACGACTTTCAAAACGGTAAAGGAAAACATCATGAGAAAATCGGCATATCTGAGAATCAAAAATTCGAAGACATGTGGCCTCTAGCAACCCGCACTGGTTTCGCTAGGTGGATTAAGGCCCACTCCTTCTCACTGTTTAACAAAGAAAAAGAGGCTTAATTGAAAAAAACTTACCCAGTTAAAAAAAATTGCCTACCCCAAAGATACAAATTTCGAGATGTCCTATAAGCTCACCTAGACAAAATGACGTGAAGTGAAATCATTAATATGTTTGTTATAGTATTGAACTGGCACAAAACGTAATATAAATGGTAAATCAAATACTCGTTAGTGTTGTCGAGAACGTTCAATTGTCGACCTAATGTCCATAAGATATGCTTATTGAACACATTGGTTTTCTTTCGTTATGTTTACCTATGGTCTAATTATGGAGCGATTAGCGTTTTGTTTAATTTGATGTGAATCGCAACAGGAATAACTCTTTAGGATTGGACCTTCTGGCATTCATCATCATCATCTCAGCGTTAATCCCAGTCGCATCCGAAGCTTTTCAGCTTTGTAATCCGCTTTACCAGTCTAACTGCTGATTTTGGCTAAACTTCGATATTTTCCGCGACTGCTGTTTGACCTCCAGGCCGACAGGCAGGATTCGAAGGAACCCCCGAACTGCAATGTAGGCGATATCTGCGATATCCCCTGCATTGCAGTTAGACCAATTGTTGGACTTTTGAGGGCTCCAAGAACCCACAACGGCTGCCATTAGATGTTCGTATGGCAACCGGGACCAAAAGCTTAACGTCCTTTCCGAAACACGACCAGACCAGTGCAAATATTCATATTCACGCATACAAATATTTGTACTTTGCGGGGATCGAACCCGCGCCTCCTTGGCCGCTCTCGCTACCACTACGCTACGGACCTGTTACTTACCCTGGTACTTTATTGCTTACTCTGTTGGCTAGCCAAGAAGTTAAGAAAGAAACAGTTTCTCACAGATCTTTTATTTGGATGGGAAACCATCTAATGAGCTCTCCCGCTCTGGGCGGAGCGGAAGAAAAACCTTACCGTGTTCCTCCTTCCAGTGTTCCTTACTTGCCTGTACGCCAGGAGCCACGGTATCTCATTCGAAGAACTCACGGCCATGGCAGCTCATACAAGATCTACTACGGTACTAAACTAACTCGCCACGACCTAGTAGTGTAACCAGCCTATTAAATTCTGCTAGGACAGAAGCTCTTTTCGAGAAGGACTAGGCTGTAATACGCGCGAGCAAAGAGCGTTAGGGTAATTGTGTTTAAAGGGCGCTGAAATAAATGGACTGTATTTTTAAGGTCTGGTTTATTGCCGTTAATAACAATTTCAATAGTTAACAGATCATGTCGGGTCTCATCCCCAACAAACTGCGTAACGCACTATTAGAAGTAATTAGTTTCATTTGGACGGGGCGGATTTGGACGAAGCATTTCTCCTCATATTTTATACCCCGTACAACGAAGGACTGGAACAATTTGCCTGAGGCGGTCTTCCCGTCTGATTATAATTTAAGTGTCTACAAAGCTAAACTGAAAAGGCTTTTCAACTAGTGTACTTTATCATCAATAAAAAGCGCTTGGTTAGGTTAGAACCTATGACCTACAATGGGTATAACTCGTAAAAAGTGCCGTTATCACTGGATCACCGCTGTATTGATACGATCTTAATACTTGTTTGTAAAGTCTGAACTTCGGGCGAGCATTCGTAGTTGGCATCTGTCTATAGGACTTTAATTTGGTGTATTATATACCTAATCTGCGTAATTATCAGTAGCATTTACTTCTCTTTTTCGTCTAGAGCAAATAAATTTTTGAAACTGTTAAAGCAATGGACCAGCAATATGCTTCAAAATGATTTGATAGTAAGTGTGTTAGTACGTAATTAGGGTGCTGCATTTGCAACACAGTAATGAGTTTAAGGAAAAATAACTTTAATTCTGACACAATAAAGTGTAGTTTGCGATACAACTTCAAGCATTTTTTCATAACTTTTACAATAGTCCTACTATTCACACTGAAGTCAACTGTATCAGCATTAAAATAAAGGTGATTTTGGTTTAACTTGAAATAACGTCAAACAGAAACACAAATAAAAAGTAAAAAAACTAAAACCCAACTACGACAAAAAACGATGCTGAAAAAGTATAAAACAAGATTTTCAGAATACTGAACGGAACAAAGTTGCTAATGTAGTTGCAAGTAAATGGACAAAGTAGATTCTACCAAGATGCCTTCGTTGTAAATTGACAATAATGTCATACAATACTATTCTGAAGTATGCAATATTCACCAAGTAGAGATAAATTTTCATGTTTGGAAAGGCGTAGTCACACGTTCTCAAGGTGCTACGGTAGGTAGGTATATGTAACGTGTGACTACGTCTTTCCAAACATGAAAATTTTAGCAACTTTGTTCCGTTCAGTATTCTGAAAATCTTGTTTTATACTTTTTCAGCGTCATTTTTTGTCGTAGTTGGGTTTTAGTTTTTTTACTTTTTATTATTTGTACTATTTTGGTGTTAAAGTGTATTTGTGGCGCATAATATTAACACAGTCTAAAAATCATACAGTCGTCCGACGAAGACGTCTAGACAGAGCAATCGTGCGGGGTGTGAGGGACGAGACGCGGGTAAGCGGCACCCGAGCTGCAAACAAAACGATGTTCGTAGCTCGGTATCTATCATTAAGGACTAACACGTGTTCGTTTTTTTATTTGTTTGTTTTATAATTTGTTATGAGTGTCAATTTTGAGTATAATTGGGGTGCTTGTCACGAAAAAGTCATCCTTTTTGACATCCAAAATGGCGGACCTAATTTTTATTATAATTTGATATGACTGTCAATTTTGAGTATAATTGGGGTGCTTGTTACGAAAAAGCCCCTTTTTGAAATCCAAGATGGCGGACGCCAATTTAAATGTATATTAATATGATATGGGTCTGGGTGAGTGATATGGGTTGTATTCCGAGGTGGATTGGGGTGCTGGTTACGAATATGCCATCTGAATAACTTAAATCTGTCTCGAGTTGTTCCCGTAGTAAAAATAGCAAATTAATTAAATATAATACAGTTATCGATGTTGATCCGCAATAATTTCATAAATATTGTTTATTTGTGACAACCTGGCCGATGCGGTACTCTCTAGACGATGTCGGCATTTTAGACGAGATCAAAGGCGTCGACCTACTGTATGTATTTTATACTGTGATATTAACAAAAGTTAAAATGACGAACTAAAAACTAGGCAGTTAACATACGACATCTCTTTTGACTTATGTATCGGCGCATAGTAATATGTAGAGATATCCTATTTTACTATTTCGTAGCACGTGGATCGTAGCGCGTATAACAATGGTTTCCCCGTATGAAGCTCCGAGTATTTCGTAGTAGCGACGCACATTTGCGTCGATGGCAGCGAATGGGTTATGAATTAGTGGATGAGGTCGTTAGTAAGTATAAATAAATTGGATGTTTCATATATTGAGAGGACCTGGGAAGATTTCTTAATCTATGTAATTCTGGTAAAGATCGACTGTCATGTGGATTTTTAAGTAATTTATTATGATCCAAGGCAGTTATAAACAATCACTCTGTGGTTTTGACTTCTACTTCTACTGAGAGCGACATAGGCCTGTCCTTTAGCAAACAATGACTTTCCTAGATCGATAACTGATTTATCTAGAGTACAACCTTGTAATTTATGTACAGTACAACCCCAAGAAAGAATCAGCGGGGGCATTTTACGCTGAATTTTCCCAGACCCCCTCAAGCCGTCAAATTCAGTGAGGCAAGGCTCGATTCTGATAAGTCCGTTAATATCTGCTTTTATGGATGCGTCGTCAAATTGTATGAGAACAGCGCTAGGCTGTTCTCCCTGTTCCAACTAATCGCGCAGAAGAGCAGGCCATTCGAAGGTCTTCACCACTCCCATCGCTCCGTTTACCAAATCCTGGCTTACATTCAAATTTCTACGAAGCATTACTCGGGATTATGTACAAGCATAAAGTACTCGTTAAGCTCTTTCAAGTGATACCAAATACGGTATATTTATTTTAATTTTATATTATCATAGAACTTTTTGTCCGCTAGAGGGCGCAATACTAAATTTGGTGACAAGCTTTATAGCTCACTAGCAGCCGCCAGCGACTTCGTTCGCGTGTAATTATGCTCCGCTCCTATTGGTCGCAGCGTGATGTTATATAGCCTAAAGCCTTCCTGGATTAATGGGCTATCCAACGCAAAAAAAAAAAATCGAATCGGACCAGTAGTTCCTGAGATTAGCGCGCACAAATAAACAAACAAACAAACTCTTCAGCTTTATATATTAGTATAGATAACCAACAGAATATCAAGGCCCTTCTAATGGTACTGCAGTGGTCTTATTCTGATAAGTAGTAAAAAAGCTATGAACGAAAAGATGTGAATTATATGCAATCAGCCCATGAATACAGCTAAAGTCACAAGCAAATGCTAGTAATATATATATATTCAAAATGTACAAGTAAAGCGCTTTCAAATGATACCAAATACGGCATATTTATCTTAACTTTATTTTTGTAACCTGTATGTTTTGTCCGCTAGAGGGCGCCACATTAGATTTTGTGAAACTCCATATAGCCTATAACCAGCGGACAATTAAGACGCTTCTAATGATATGTCATTTGTCGAATTCTGATAAGTAGTTTAGAAGTTACGTGGGAACAGATGAACATACATACATACATACATACATACATAGCCTGTCAAAATCATAACCCTCCTTTTGCTTTGCCGTAGTCGGGTAAAAAATAATACCTTTACTAACCTTTTTTCCTGTTTTTATTTCAAACCACCAACGTTAGCTGGCTTGTGGGTAATACGTGTCGGTATTTTCCTTGTTTCCGCCTATAAATACAGAGAAATGGCTAAAGCTTCACACAACAAATCCATATCTCTTTGCGAACGCTTCTCGTATTCTACTACACAACAACTACAATGGCTGCCATCAAGACCACCTTCATTCTTCTGCTGGTTGCCTTCGCGATGGTGTCGGACACCGTCGAGGCTGCCCGTGTCGGACCCTGTGACCAGGTCTGCAGCCGCAGCGTCCCTGAGAGGAACGAGTGCTGCAGAGCTCATGGCTACTCCGGCTACAGCAGCTGTAGCCGTGGCCAAATGCATTGTCGCTGAAGGAACCTCGCAAAAGCAACAGTATCCCAGCAGTAACTCTCCGATTCCATTTTTAGACGAACATTTAAAAGTAATCAAGATAGAAAAATATATTAATATTTTTGTTAATTTTTCATGATCCAAGTTTGTAATTTAAATTGTCCGAATAAATATTTTTTCAAAATTCAATTTTTTTTTGTTACATTATTTCATTATTTCTAGGTACCTTGGTACATACAAAATTTAAAAATGTTTTTATACATCTTATACCTTGCAGTCAAGTGATTTATTAAATTTATAAACGACCAGATAACCCAATAAATGTTTTACCCACATAGGTATAGGTACATTATTTCTAGAAAATATTTGATTGGCATCGCGATTAAAAATCAGGGTTGATCGTAGGAGGGCGAAAATTTAGGGCTGTGTACTTTTCAATGTCACATTATAAAAAATGTTTTGTTTTTAATATTAAATAAAGCCTTGGGGGAGGCTTTTGTTCAGGAGTGGACCTCTATAGGTTGAAGGAGAAGAAGTGCTTGACCTCAATCCCGCCTAATGGTAAGCAGTGATGCAATCGTTGATTGTAAAGCGCGCTAGTTTCATCATCATCAACCTTTTTATAGTCCCACTGCTGGGCACAGGACTCCTCTCACACAGAGACTTAAAGTGCAGGTTTCCTCAAGATGTTTTCCTTCACCTTCAGTCATTGGTGTCTAAGATATACTTAGAAAGTTTCGCGCTAGTTTATTAAGAGCCTATTCACTCTAGCCTTAAAGCAGTGGCGTAGCTTGGGGCTGACACTGTCATGGGAGATTCCCCGTGGACCATACTCGCGATTGTGAAGTATGTTGTGTTTGGTTGTCAGAAATTGTTAAACGTGTATTGTTCTATAATGATAGATAGTAAAAAGAAGAAAATATTATTAAGAAGAATATATTTTTTAACATCGGCTGCCGGTAGAAGTTACCACCCACCCGTCTTGCCCCCAAGCAATTCGTCGTGTTCCGGCATAATGTCTGGTGAAGCCGTACGGAGGATGGGTTTAAGCAGTTTTGTTGCGTTGTATAATGCGCCAATTGTTGTTGTGTCGGGAGTTTGGTCGTGGAGGGTAGCGAAGATCCAGGTATTTGGGGGCCCAATTACGAAGGACGATTCGAATATTTGACCACCTCAGTGAGGCTGCTGACAATGTGCTGCACCGGCACCCTGACGCACAGTTTGTCGCTCTGGGGGACTTCAATGACTGCCACCAAGACTGGCTTTTCCCATACACAGAGGATCGACTATGCTGGTAAGAAGCGCGAAACTTTGCGCTATCAATGGGCCTTTCCCAGCAGGTAGGACAAGCGACTAGGGTGCCTGATGTAGTTGGTCATACCGCCAATTGTTTGGACCTTCTGCTGACCACTAATCCGGACAGATGTATTGTAACAGTTCCCTCACCGTTAGGAACTTCAGACCACTGTCTGGTGAACTCTGTATCATCCTTCGCCCTACTAGATTGCGACTCACGTAGTGAACGGTGAATGTGGCGATACAACTCGGCAGATTGGAATGAGATGCGCCACTTCTTTGCGTCTCATCCCTACTAGCTCGTTCGCTTCTCTTCTGACAATCCGTCGAGCTGTGCGGTCGCTATATCCGATGTGGTGCGTCAAACTATGAAGTATTTTATTAGGCCCCTTCAGTGATGTTCCCGTCGGTGGCTCGGCTCGCCTATGGTTCAACGCCGACGGTATTCAAGCGGAACAACGTAAGCACACGGCATTTCTCACCTGGGTTAAAGCTCGGGACCACAGAGCTCCTGGCCACAGGGCCTTTGATCGTGCTGCCAAGTCCTACAAATTGTCGCTTAAGAAGGCTCGCTTCGACCGCATTACTCATATTGGCAATAATTGCTCTCTGCGCAGCCATCCATTAGCAGATCTTTCTGGTCCCTTGCCAAAGTGGTCGAGGCGAACTTCTGTTGCCCCACACTGCCTCCGCTAAACCTATGGATGAAGCACTGGCTCATACGGCGAGAGAGAAAGCAGGTCTCTGCATCTTTGCCACAATTCGCGTCTTGACACTAACAGTGCTACTCCACCTAAATTACCTCATTGCGGAACCCCAATGCCGGAGGTTCGCATTAGGAACAAGGAGGTTCTGAGAGTATTGTGTAGTCTGGACGTGAATAAGGCTAGTGGCCCTGATGGTATACCAGCAATTGTTCTTAAGGCATGTGCGCCCGAGTTGTCTCCGGTATTGATGCGCTTGTATCGCCTCTCATTTAGGACTGGTACAGAGCCCAAGTCCTGGAAGCTTGCCAACGTGCAGCCCGTGCCCAAAAAGGGTAGTCGTGCCGATCCTACCAACTATCGGCCGATTTCAATAACCTCCATACTCTGCAAGATTATGGAGCGTGTATTGAACTCGCGCCTCTTGGCTTACCTGGAAGGTAACGATCTCCTCAGTGATCGACAGTACGGGTTTCGACGCAATCGGTCAACTGGGGACCTACTAGTGTATGCCACTCACCTGTTAGGCGAGTCCTTCGAGAAAAATGTGGTAGCGTTTGCCGTCTCCCTTGATGTCTCGAAGGCCTTCGACCGGGTATGGCACGCTGGCCTTTTGAGTAAGTTTCCAGCGTACGGCATTTCCCCTGGCCTGACTGGCTGGGTAAAAGACTTCCTGACTGAACGGTTCCTCCGAGTTGTTGTCGACAGATGCCATCTGATCCCATATCGACTAATGCCGGTATTCCTCCGGGGTGTTTTCTCTTTGCAACTCTGTTCTTGCTGCATTTTAACGATCTGCTAATGCCCGGTATCTACGTGTAAGCAGATGACAGCACAGTTGTGGAGAGATACCTGCTAGTTTTTTACTTTCCATGGGGTGACAGCAACAACTTCCGCCCTGGGTGCCACCCAAGCTAGTTACGCCACTGCCTTAAAGACACCTAAATTATAGTCAGACGGAAAGACCGCCGCTGGCAAATTGTTCCAGTACCTCAACGATCGCGGTATAAAAGACGAGGCGAAATGCTTCGTCCGGATCGTAGTTGTGACAACAACGTAAAGGTGGATGGTGCAAGGTCGTCCGATGATGGAACGGAGTTAGAGGAGTTAAGTCATACAATTTCCGCGCACACTCTCTAAATTTCATTTTGAAAAACCCCGGCAGGCTGGCTACTCTATGCCTTTGCTCAAGGCAAGTTGTCCAAAATATAAAAATATTAGGCATAGACAACCACTTAGGGGTATGAAAAATAGTTAGTAGCCGATTCTCAGACCTACTGAAAAATAATATAAAGTTTTATCTAAATCGGTAAAGCCGTTTCGAATGAATATGGTAACTAACTTAGTGACTCGACAATTTTATAAGTACCTATGAAGAACATAAAGTAACGTCACGTCAAAAATGACAGCACATCGAGCGACAACAATCTGTCAACATTCTTTATTATATTTTCATCTTTATCGCTAAAGCATAAAGGCTCAAGGTTGACTGGGAATATTTGACAGTTGCGGGTAGTTGACTTGCTGTCATCCGTAGCGTTATGTTTAAACAATCGCCAATCACTTTAAACTACGTTTACGAGTTTAAAAGCAGTGACTACACCGTAATAAGACACTGACTACAACATTTACAACGTGTCTATAAAATATAAGAAAAACTGAATGAATGGAAAAATACCTATAATTCCTACACAATAAAGTACAATTTTCTACAACATCTTTCTTCGAAATACCCACAGAAACTGCACCTTAATTATGTAACACACTAATAATTACTATCAGTTGAAATCATTTTGAAGTTTATTGCTATTCCATTGCTCCCTATGTTCGAAAATGTGTTTGCCCAACAACTTGAAAAATGCAATGAATGTTGTTGAAGTGTCAAATTGATACCCATTGCCACTGATAGTGTGTTACGCAATTACCCTGCCGTTACGCTTATCACAAACACCACACTCCAACGTAAATGTTTTATATGGGTACGCTTCAAAATTTAATTTAGCTGCGTGTATGCAATTTCTCATTGTTTTTGTAGGCCTATCGTCTGTGCTTGGTGCGTCAAGGATATGTTCTGATCATAGACATAAGGAGAAGGGGTGTTATGACTAGAAAATGAAGACTTTTCAACAAAGTGGACATCAAGTTAACTTTGTTTATAAGTTTTCATGTTCGAGTACGAGACTTTTGGCGACATTATTTTTTTAAGTCTTTTTTGTTAATTTATGGTATTTACTTGTAGCGTTTTGTTTGTCCGAAATAAAAATTATTTATTTCTTTCTTTCTTCTTCTTTATCATTAACTAGCTATGCCAAGCGTCCTATGTCCCGCTCCTATTGGTCGCAACGTGATGTTACATAGCCTAAAGCCTTCCTGGATTAATGGGCTATCCTACGCAAAAAGATTTTTTTTTCAAAGTTGCAGTAGTTCCTGGGATTAGCGCGTTGAAACAAACAAACAAACTCTTCAGGTTTATATAGGTATTAGTATAGATAAGGGGTTCATATAATAAACCTTTGCCTCAGTTAAGCAGTATTTATTTCTTTCTTTCTTCTTCTTTATCATTAACTAGCTATGCCAAGCGGTTTCACGCGCGTTATTTTTTTAATATGTCCTGCTCCTATTGGTCGGAACGTGATGTTACATAGCCTAAAGCCTTCCTGGATTAATGGGCTATCCAACGCAAAAAGATTTTTTTTTTCAAATCGGAGCAGTAGTTCCTGGGATTAGCGTGTTCAAACAAACAAACTCTTCAGCTTTATATAGGTATTAGTATAGATAAGGGGTTCATATAATAAACCTTTGCCTCAGTTAAGCAGTGATCACGGAGTTTTACGTTTAGACAACTCTTCATTTTAAGTGACGTTCTAATCAATAATAATCATCTGTGCGCTAGTAGAACTAACTCGGTAACTATGTGTAGTGTTGGGGTCACCATGTTATAGACAGTGCCCACTATTGACAGTGCCAGTGTTTGGGACCCACTGTATAGTAGTTGTAGTGTGTGTAGTGTGTGGGTATTTGACAAAAAAAAAACTAATTAGTCCGTCAGTCAGATTTCCAAAAAATACTAGACACGTATTTTTTTCTTCATAGAAACAAAAAATGAAGACGAAACGCTGCGCGCGCGCACGTTGCGCGCGCGTTGTGAAAGCTCGTGTGACGTCATTACACGCTACACTTTTTAGCGGCCAGTGACGTCACCAGCCACCACTCCTGATCTTTGACGCCTTTTATATTTGTCAATTTTTATTGATTTGATAAAACAAAATATACGTATCCAATATTTTTCTCTAATCTGAATGACGGACTAAATAGAATCATTTTTTTTTTAAACCCAGGAAACATCGCTATTCTCTCATAATTAAAAGTTTATTGCTGTTTAAAATTGTATGTCATTTCTTGTATGTTGTTAAATTAAGTGAAAGTTTAATAAATAATTTTCTTTTTTTTTATCCAAATGTTAAGGTCGTACCCTCACCAAATGACCTCGAACATTTGCTCCCTCTTCACCGCGCCCCACCTCTACAATACTTCGCAAAATATTACTAGCGCCGTCTGGCGGATGAAGTACTTACAAATACGAGTTAAATTCATAGACCACAGAAGTAACAGACATGCCACTTTTATTTTTGTTTATTGGTGCACCCAAATACTTTTGGTTATTATAGACTGAAACAAATGTTGACGATACTTCATAATAAAAATTTTGCGTATTTTATTTTTTAACCGACTTCCCAAAAGTGTGGTTCTCAATTCGATTTATGTGTGCTCGCTGATAACTTTATCGTTAATGAACCGATTTTGACCATTCTTTTTTTATATGAAAGAGTATGCTGCCTATGTAATCTCATTGTTACCACGTCAGTGTCAATAATGGAAATTCTAAGAAATTTAGGCCAATTATCGAAAATTGTAGGCATGCTTCGGGTGAAAACTTGATACTCGTATTTATATCGGATGATATTATAAAACCGTGAAGATTTGGGCCTGACCTGATGATGGAGATGACAGAGAATCAAGGGAATCCACATCGGAAGCAACTGTAATGTGTTTGGGCTTACTTAATTTGTATTGATTAGAGCTTTACAACTAAATATGTTATGACTGTAACTTCAGGGTTGGAAGTTAGTTTTGTAGATTGAAAGTTAGCTAAGTCAGATGGTCAAAGGGATAGAAAAATAATATAATAAAGGTTAATTTGTCATTATTTATTATTTTAAGGGAAAACGTAATCAGGGTCAAATAAATTTCTGCAGACAGGAAACCTACATAAAAAAAGATTTGATGTTTTTTTTTTGGGCTCAGGCAAGACTGATATTATATTATTATTCTCGTTTAATAAAACAAATACGTAAATTGTAAAAAACAAAACTATCGTATAAAAAAAACAAATACATATACTATAATATTATTTACACAAAGCTTCCTTTTGCAGAAAAATAATAAACATCTGACTAATACAATATCCGGTCAGACTGGACGCTGACGGCAGCATATTTGGAAAAGGCCTGCAAGCAAACGACGTATTTCGTTTGCTTTAATTCCTATAAGACCACAATGAAAGTATGAGCATTTCTAGAAATAACGCAATGAAATAACACAACTTAAATTCAGTCTCTTGATTTTAATTGATTTTTGAATAAGCATGACGAGTAGGTAGTGTTTGTAATATGTTAAAGTAGTGTTGTAAATTGTTGAGGAATTCCCTCGACTGTCTATGGGCTTCATCATCAGATCTATTGTAGAACTTCATTTAAACCTATATGGGTGTAACGTTTTCATCAATATAAATGAATTAAGTCCAAACACAAGGTAACTATTGTAAACCTTTGAGGAGTTCCCTTAACTGGCCTTTGTCTTCATCATCAGAGCTTTATTGACAATCACAACTCATTTAGGTGTAAAGTTCTTATCAATATAAATTTATTAAGCATAAACACGAGGCAGCTGATGTGAATCGTTAAGGAGATCCCTGGGCTGTCTCCCGGCTCCATCATCAAGTCCGAACTTTAGTAAATTGTAGTGCGTTAAAACACTTAATGAAAAAACATAGAAATGCCCTAGGCGCCCCTATGATTTTTTAAATTTCTCCTAGGTTTCCTTAGTCTTCCATCATCAGACCCTAATTTCCTTAACATGAGACTACCTTGAAGATATAATCTTTCTAATTAAAAAAAAAATATGTGGCACTCGGGAACTGCCGCGGTAAAGCTATTGCATAGCATTTTTTATCAACTTATGCAATAGGGTATTTGACTAAAAAAACCTAATTAGTCCGTCAGTCAGATTTCCAAAAAATACTCATCATCATCATTTCAGCCGAAAGACGTCCACTGCTGGATATAGGCCTCCCCCAAGGTTCTCCACGACGACCGGTCTTGCGCCTCCCGCATCAAGCGGTTTCCCGCGACCTTCACCAGGTCGTCGGTCCACCTTGTCGGGGGCCTACCCAAAAAATACTAGACACATATTTTTTTCTTTTTTCCTATAAACAAAAAATGAATACGACACAGTGCTTTGAAAACTCGTGTTACATCACTGCACGCTACACTTTTTAGCGGCCAGTGACGTCACCAGCCATCACTCCTGATCTTTGATGCCTATTATATTTGTCAATTTTTATTGATTTGATAAAACAAAATATACGAAATGTAAAACGTATATAATAAACCTATCCAATATTTTTCTATAATCTGAATGACGGACTAATTAGTTTTTTTTAGTCAAATACCCTATTATTTATATTATAGTAAAGTTATCCGCAAACAAACATAAAAAAACATATAACCTCCTCCCTTTTGAAATCGGTTAAAAAAACGAACACCAAAATGAACATCAATAACAGAGACACTTTATGATAGTATTATACTCTATGCGACATGCGGTGCGTGAGCGAGCAAGCAGATGCTTTCTCGCTCACGCGCCGACCGCTATGCTAGCGGACCGCGCGATGACGAACGACACGGGTTCCCCCTTCGAGAGCTTGTGGCATACTGAATCTCAATAGCTCGGGCAAGAGAAATGATGGGGAATACGCTCAGATTGTTGAATAAAATTTTTGTTTTGGTCGTTTTAAAAAAATATTTCTACAATAATGTTCGTCATGAAATTGCCTATCCATTAGTGTAAGAACGAAATCTAAATAATGCTTACTTTTCGAGGAGATGCACGTTTTTGATAATTATTTCTCTTGTCAGAGGTTTCGTTGTGAAGGAATTATTTAAACATTATGCTTAGTAAAAAAAAAAAATCTACAATTTTGGAGCCAAGATTATGGAGAAAATTTATGTATTTTTAATAAGTTGATATTTCTTTTGGATAAAGAGTAGATAGCTCCGAAAAACTACATAAAAACGGCCTGCGGTGTGTTTTTCCTCTGGAGCCGCCTTAAGCGCTACTTTTTGCACTGGGTCTAGGCTGTATATATATTTGTATAATTAGAGTAAATAAATAAATGTTCGTAACATAGGTGCATAGCATATCTCTGGTGAGAAAGCAACCAAGTGTAATAAGTGGCGTCCTAACTGGTAGACAGGATACATATACAGACAATTCAGTAAGTACCTAAAATAAGCTTACTAGTTATGTAGGACGTTAGCCATTAAAACCACCTAGTAATTACACATAATAAAACTCTCTAAAATGTTCGAAAATTACATGAAATAAAGCCTCCCAAAACGGAGCTGTCCAAAAATTGAGACACCTTATCAGAAATCAGAACTTATTCGTCTACTAAAAGTTCTCTGATTATGTCAGAGAGACACTGAGCAAAGGCAGGAGTGGATTTTAGCCGGTAAGAGTCTAGCACTGGCCGGATTGTCCCAAAAGTGAGACAGTCTGGACGTCTGATAGGATTTCCCACACCTGCCAAGTACAAAAATGGACTGTTAGACTGAGCACACGTTGTTGACACGACTACGATACGACTACGGACGCGGAACTACGAAAGCGTTTCGCCTCTTCTTTTGTACCGCGTTCATCGAAGGACTGGAACAAATTGGCAACAAATTGGCAAACAAATTGGGAAAATTGTTCCAGTCCTGCTGTCATTTATATGTAGATCTTTGACAATTTATCTTTCCGTCTGACTACAATTTAAGTGTCTTCCAGGCTAGAGTGAACATGCTATTAATAAACTAGCGTGCCTTACTTTCAACGATTGCGTCACTGCCTACCATCAGGCGGAATGGCGATCAAGCTCTAGTACAAAAAGTAAAAAAAAAAGAACCGAGGCAGACAAGGCTCGTGTAACATGATAGATGTACCTCTGAAAATTTGGTGTTCATTTCTCCATGCGGGGAGCTATGTATATTGTGTACTGAGGTACACCTTTCAGACGTACACACTGAAATTTAGCTTAACAATCTAATAATGCTTTATACCTGTACCTACTTTTACCAAGTAGACGTACGGTTCTGGCAATTTATTAGCGATGTATTATGATGCCCGCAAAAACTTGGATCTATCATGGAATATCATTAAAGGTAAGTAAGTACTTAGATGTGTATTAAGTATATGGCTTTGTGAGATGTAAATAATATTGTATTATAATATTAGTGGGATATATGAGTGATATAATGTAAACTAATAATAAATGATATAGAGTGATGTTATTTGTTTATTTATTCACACTGTGTAAGTATTCACTCAGTCCAATCGAGTACAGATGGTTTCCAGTTTATTAATGAAATGAAATCGTTTATTATGCAATTAGGATCACTGATCACTTTTACACGTGTTATTTTTTTAAATTAGATGAAGCCGGCATTTCCTAACTGACCACCTCTGAGAAGAAAAGCCGAAACAAACTCAGGGATGATCGTCTTTTTTCAAGTTACAATAATTTAAGTGATTTAAAAAAAAAAACAGTGTTAAAATGTCACAAATTGTAGCATAATTACGCAAATTGATTTAATGACATTGCTTAACAGAGCGAGCAGCTCAGTCCCAAGCTTTATTGTCTTCTAAATAATTTGATACACCTTTTTGCAAAGTTTGGTCTTTTAAATCGTTAAATGGGCAAGTTTCGAATGTCCATGGATTTAGATTCAGGATTCCGTAGATTCCATAGATTTGTTTTTTGGTTTTGTTTGTTCCATTTGAACCGGCTAAGGTCAAAGACCATACTGCCATGTCTTCAGTAATTAATTTTCAACTATCCTTTTTTTTTTGTTTTTTGTTTTTGACGCTGTGGAAATGCATTTACGCACCATACCCCGAAGGGCGTGTGTGGGACTCGCCCAGCCGAAGCCGGGAATACCTACTAAAACCACAGCGGCACAACGACATCGCCTGAGTGGCAGGGTCATGAGAAATAGCAGAGCCTAGCTACCAATCCCCCGCCGGAGATTCCCGCCTAAAGGCGGGAACACAGTGGTCCCCCTATACGGAGGGGCCGTGGCTCAGCCATCCTCGTGGTGAGCGGTGCAAGGCGGACGCGGGCACCCCCGTGCCTCACGCCCGCCGCTCACCTCAGGGAGGGAGAAAGCGGGCGAAATTACGCCTTTTCCTGCCCCTACGCCGCCTGCGGAGCGCCGGAGCGAGGGGATCCTCCTCCCGCTCGTGCTCCGCGGCCTCCTTCTGCGACATCACGACCTCGCAGAAGGAGGCCATCGCCGCCCAGGCTCCATCGCTCCCCACCATCGCTCTGTCGATGGCGGGCAGTGAGAGGTGCCCTCCTATCGCCGCGACAAGATCGCGGCGCGGCACGGCCCACGACGGGCTCATCGCGAGGGTGTGTTCCGCCGTGTCCTCCGCCGCGCCGCAACTGTGGCACGACGGTGTCTCCTCTCGTCCTATCCGGTGCAGGTACCTGCCGAAGCAGCCGTGATCGCCGAGTACCTGCACCAGACGGAAGGAGAGGAACCCGTGACGCCTGTCGAGCCAGTCCTTCAGGACCGGCCCGATGGCGTCGAGGGTACGGCGGCCGAGCACCGCGTAGGCGAGGCCCCGCGTGCAATGCTGGACGATGGCGTCCCTCGCCTTTCGGCGGACGGCCTCCCTCACCTCTGGGGCCGGACGCTCGCCCAGCGCCCTGCGCCTCGCCGTCCTCGTACCCACGCCTCGAGCTCCCAAGGCAGGGTGCCCGCCAGAGCGCACGCCGCTGCAAAGCCCACCGTGCGGTAGGCCCGCGCTGCCCACTGGGCGATGGCCCTTTGGGGCGTCCGAAGAGCGGTGACGTTCTCCCTCCTATGGAGGGAGTCCACCCAAATGGGGGCCCCATAAAGGGCCATACTCTTCAGCGTATAAACGCCGGCACCGCGTGCTCGGCCCTCCCATGTTCAGCATGAGCCATGAGAGGGCGTTCGCGGCTTTCAGCAGGCGCGTGAACAGCCCGCTGAAATGTGGGCTGAAGCGCATGATCCTGACGCCCTCCACAAAAATGTGGGTGTCAGGTTGGGGGCATGAAAGAACACGGCTTCCGTTTTGTGCAGCGCCACCCTCAAGCCCAGGCGGCGGATCCTTCCCGTCACCAAGGATCCGCCCGCTGACGCCACGGGAAGTGAGGGGGTTTTTTTGACGCTGTGGTAATGCATTTACGCACCATACCCCGAAGGGCGTGTGTGGGACTCGCCCAGCCGAAGCCGGGAATACCCACTAAACCCACAGCGGCACAACGACATCGCCTGAGTGGCGGGGTCATGGGAAAATGGCACAGCCTAACTACCAATCCCCCGCCGGCGATTCCCGCCTAGGGCGGGCCCACAGTGGTCCCTCCACTCCACAGGGAGGGGCCGGGCTGGGTACGTCTTTTTGTGCGAGAAGACGCAGCAGCCAAGGGTTTTTTAGCGAGGTGTCCTTCCTCTTAGCCCCACTCGTTTGCCCGGAGGCAAACGGGGCCCCCAGCTCCTCTCAATGAGGAGACCGGGTTGCCCGACGGTGACCCGGAGTTCGGGTCACGTCAGCCACCTCGAGTGGTGGCCGACCCGCCGCACGTGTGACCGCCGAAGCGGTCCCCGCATCTGGTTTTGGTCCGCGCCGGTAAACCGGTAACCCCCATATCTGGGGGCCGTTCCCCTATCCGCCACCTGGGGACGCGTCCGATGGCAGGCCAGAAACTGCGCACGGAAACCTAACCTAACCTTTTTTTTTTTTTTGTTTACGCTGTGGGAATGCATTTACGCACCTTACCCCGAAGGGCGTGTGTGGGACTCGCCCAGCCGAAGCCGGGAATACCCACTAAACCCACAGCGGCACTCCGGCATCGCCATAGTGGCGGGGGAGTGGGAAACTAGCGCAGCCTGAGCTACCTCTCCCCCGCCGGCGAAACCCGCCTAGTAAGGCGGGCCCTCAATTGCCCCTCCTAGGGAGGGGCCGTGGCTCCCGCATGGTGAGCGATGTAAGGCGGGCGTCGGCCTCACGCCCGCCGCTCACCTCAGGGAGGGAGAAAGCGGGCGAAATCCCGCCTTCTCCTCCCCCTACGCCGCCTGCGGAGTGCCGGAGCGAGGGGATCCTCCTCCCGCTCGCGCTCCGCTGCCTCCTTCTGCGACATCACGACCTCGCAGAAGGAGGCCATCGCCACCCAAGCTTCCTCGCTCCCCACCATCTCTCTGACGATGGCGGGCAGCGAGAGGTCCCCTCCAACCGCCGTGACAAGATCGCGGCGCGGCACGGCCCACGACGGGCACACCGCGAGGGTGTGTTCCGCCGTGTCCTCCGCCGCGCCACAACCGTGGCACGACGGTGTCTCCTCTCGTCCTATCCGGTGCAGGTACCTGCCGAAGCAGCCGTGACCGGAGAGTACCTGCACCAGACGGAAGGAGAGGAACCCGTGACGCCTGTCGAGCCAGTCCTCCAGGACCGGCCCGATGGCGTCGAGGGTACGGCGGCCGAAGACGGCGGAGGCGAGGTCCTGCGTCCACTGCTGGACAAGAGCGACCCTCGCCTCCCGCCGGACGGCCTCCCTCAATTCTGGGGCCGGACGCTCGCCCAGCGCCCTGCGCCCCGCCGTCCACTCGTACACTCTGGCGAGCACCCACGCCTCGAGCTCCCAAGGCGGGGTGCCCGCCAGAGCGCACGCCGCTGCGAAGCCCACCGTGCGGTAGGCCCGCGATGCCCGCTGGGCGATGGCCCTTTGGGGCGACCGAAGGGCGGTGAGGTTCTCCCTCCTATGGAGGGAGTCCGCCCAAATCGGGGCCCCATAAAGGGCCATACTTCGCAGTATGCCGGCGTATAGACGCCGGCACCGCATGCTGGGCCCTCCCAAGTTTGGCATCAGCTATGAGAGGGCTCCCGCAGCCTTCAGCAGGCGCGACGACAGCCCGCTAAAGTGCGGGCCGAAGCGCCACCTGCTGTCTAAGATGAGGCCCAGATATTTCATCTGGGCCTCAACCCCGACCCTCACCCCCTCCACATAAATGTGGGCGTCAGGCGGGGGGCGCTGCCGGGGGCCGTGAAAGAACACGGCCTCTGTTTTGTGCAGCGCCACCCTCAAGCCCAGGCGGCGGACCCTTCCCGCCACTAAGGATCCGCCCGCCGACGCCAAACTGGCCGCCTCCCGGAAGGTGCTCCCGCGGGAAGTGAGGAGAGTGTCATCTGCATAGCAGATGACACTCGTGCCTCGAAGGAGGGTTCCCCTCAGGAGCCAGTCATAACCGACGTTCCACAGAAGAGGCCCTAGAACGGACCCCTGTGGAACGCCGGCTCCGACAGCGTATCGACGGAGCTGGCCAGCCCCGTCTACGAGGAGGACAGCACGGTCCTCCAAGTAGCTGGCCAGGAGGCCCCGCAAGTACAGGGGCACTCCGTGGAACCGGAGCGCTTCCAGAATGGTGGAGTGGGGGACGGAATTGAAGGCGTTGGCAATGTCGAATGACACAGCCCACACTCCATCCCCCACTCCCACCGCCTCTGTCACCTGGCCCTTTAGACGGGCCAGGGCGTCCACTGTCGAACGACCAGCACGAAATCCGAACTGGGCGTCCGACAGGTCCGGTCCCACGCTCCGCAGATGCCGCTTGAGACGGCCGGCGATAATCCCCTCGAACATTTTACCGACCTCATCGAGCAAAACGATGGGCCGGTAAGCCGAGGGGGAGTCCGCCGGCCGCCCTTCCTTCCGGAGGAGGCACAGTTGGCCTTCCCGCCATGGTTTCGGGAACCTCCCCGACGCGAAGCACGCGCTGAAGAGGTCCCGAAACCTGCCCTCCATTTCGGTGGCCGCGATGGCCACCACTCGTGCGGGGACACCATCCGGGCCGGGAGCCGTCTTTTTGGCGCGGAGACGAAGAGTCGCCGCGCCAAATTCCTCCTCTGAGACCGGAGGAGGAAACCTAACCTAACCTTTTTTTTTTTTTTTTTTTTTTTTTTTTTTTTTTTTTTTTTTTTTTTTTTTTTTTTTTTTTTTTTTTTTTACGCTGTGGTAATGCATTTACGCACCTTACCGAAGGGCGTGTGTGGGACTCGCCCACCCGTAGCTGGGAATACCCACTAAACCCACAGCGGCACTCCGGCATCGCCATAGTGGCGGGGGAGTGGGAAACTAGCGCAGCCTGAGCTACCTCTCCCCCGCCGGCGAAACCCGCCTAGTAAGGCGGGCCCTCAATTGCCCCTCCTAGGGAGGGGCCGTGGCTCCCGCATGGTGAGCGATGTAAGGCGGGCGTCGGCCTCACGCCCGCCGCTCACCTCAGGGATTTTCAACTATCCTATCCTAAATAATCTAACATAACCTAACCTAAACCTATCTCCCTTCGTATCCCGCGTGAACCGACACTAGGAGGAGAGGAAGGTTTGGAAAAAGGCATGATGTGGCCACTATGCTGCAATATTTCAATGTTATTTATGAATTATTCACTGAATGCACTTTTTACTACATAAATCACGCAGTTTTATTTAGCAAACGACACTATAAATAATTTAAAAGTCCAATGAAAAATGAGCGTGGCACTCATCTTAGCTTTCCCGCCAAAACTCCGTCCATAGATTAGTTTATCCTGAAGGTGGAGGATCAGAGAGTTCCCGTGAAGAGGCACCTCATGCGGGATCATTGGCCGCATAAAATGTCTCTTTAACCTGTTTTAATTGCTTGATTTGTTATTAATCCTAATGTATATGTTATGACATCTAAGATGTGGACTAACAAAAATGGCTCCTATGTTACTTCTAAATAAAAAATATAATTTTATTATTAGGTAGGTAAGCGTAGTGCACTACGCTTCCATACCGTTTGTACGGTGTCCTAAACACGAAAATTTTGAACTGAAAAAAAATACTGATTAACGAACTGTTTTTTTTGTCTATTAATTGAATTACATTTTATTCGTAAACATCAATATGACATCGGTATAAAAAATCAACTATCTACATATATCCGACGGCCCTGGGTTACTTTATTTCCTTTGGTGGCCGTACGTAAAAGGGAACGCAAATTAATGCCTGTTGATGTCTCCCTGATTAGCCTACGAAGCTTAGAAGTCAAGCCCGTAGGTATGCAAGGCTGAGTGGATGCCGAATGAAAGTAAGGTTCATTAAGGAAAGGGTTGTATGTTTGCTTTGATTTTATGCTCTAACAAATTTTGAGCCCGATTTTTGACAGAAGTACTCCATCCTCTGTAGAAGGTAAGTTATAAAAGCGATCGATATGCTATATTTATAACCATCAGGGTAATTGAGAAACTCACTATCAGTAGCAATGGGTTTTAGTTTTGGCGGGAAAGTCAAGCTGAGTGTCATGCTCATTTTTCATTAGACTTTTAAAATTATTTACAGTGTTGTTTACTAGATAAAAGTGCGTGATTTATGTAGTAAAAACTGCATTCAGTAAATAATTCATGAAGAACATTGAGAGATCGCAGCATAGTGGGCTAATCATGACTTTGCCTCAAACCTCCCTCGTAGACGGTTCACGCGGTCGTGTTTTCCGACATGAACGAAAACCTGTGACATTGACTATATGCACAAACCGTGCGAAGCCAAAGAAGAAAGAAATGAAAATAAAGCAATGGGTTTCATTTTGACAGTTCAAGTACATTCATTGCGTTATTTACGTTGTTGAGCAGACACATTTTCGAACATAGGCAGCAATCGAATAACAATAAGCGTCAAAATGTTAAGCAATGATGTGTTACATAATTAGGTTCATATCATTATGAAAATTTAGTTGAAATAAGCGTGGGGTGAGTTGTCATTTCACCTAATGCTAAGGAATCAAATATCTCGCATATATACATACACTAGCTCTTGCCCGCGACTACGTCCGCGTGGACTTCAGTTTACAGCACGCAGTGGTTCCCATAAATTAAAAAGAAGTCAGTTGATGTAAAATAAGCGCCTGTTAAAATAATGGGAGCAATATGTATGTCCGCGTTAGCTCCCGTTTTCGCAACATTTTTTGTTACTGCTCTTCCCCTATTAGTTATAGTGGGATGTTATATAGCCTATGTCCTATCTCAGGCTCTAGACTATCTGTATACCAAATTTCATTACAATCGGTTCTGTAGTTTTGGCCTGAAAGCCAGACAGACAGAGATACTTTCACATTTATAATATAAGTATGGGTTACTTTGTTATTTAATCTTCAGGCAATAAATAATAAAATATGCTGATGTATGTATTGTAACACACAAACGGCCTATACATTTGTCATATCGGGCGTGAACCTGTTGTACACGCCTGTCCTGATCATGACAGGGTATATTATAATACATAATAAACATTCGATATTATACGGCGCGTCATGAATATTAGATATGCCTGTTGGCTACTGTGGCTGTAATGCTGACACCGGGTTAATATTCATTCTAACAAAGGTATCTAATATTTACCATTGATAATTTTAGGTGTTTAGGTACTATAAAGGTGGTTCGTGAAATTCAACCTTATGTAATGCAGGGTGGCTATAATTTGGCTCTTTTGTGGCAAGTTTGTATACAGACTTTTAGAGAATCGGATGACCCAAATCTGGAAGCTTCTCATGTTCTAAAAGCTGCTTTATCACCTGGCCCACCTTCAGCATCAACCTTTTTATCGTCCCACTGCTGGGCACAGGTCTCAGGTTGAGCTTCATCACCACGCTTGCTCAATGCGGGTTGGCGATTTCAGACTTATAAAGTCCAGGTTTCCTCAAGATGTTTTCCATCACCTTCAGTCATTGGTGTCTAAGATATACTAAGAAAGTACATATAACTTTAGAAAAGTTACATTGGTACTAGCTGATCTGGAATCGAACCCGAGCACTCGTACTTGCGAGGCTGGTGTTTTAACCACTGGGCCACCACGACTTTCTAATAATTCTGTGGACAAGTCGCTTGCCACGAATTGTCCTTGCTTCGCAGATTACGGAATTACTGGTTGAAAAACTAGAGGAAATTGTAACAGGTTATATGAAATAGCTCCTTCTGGTCGCAGGGACCTTCTTTTTCTATATAGGATGAGTGAACTTTAGACACTGTTTTCTATATACTGGTGACCCCGACATGATTGGTCTGTCATCTTTGCGTAAACAAATAATCGTATGGTTGACGTGTGGTACATGATGTAAGATGGTGGGGTGGTGCACCCCCTGTGGCGACTACACAGTCACCACAGGGGTTGCCCGGCAGGGGGGAACCCTGCCAGATCATTACACTGACTTTTATGGTTGATAAATATCGGGGAATCTCACACTTCGATTAAATCTCTTAGTGTTGTGTGATATTCTATTTTTTTTTTGATGATTGTGTATGATTTTGTTATAAATAGTAAAAGATTTTTGAATTTTGATAATATTTAATCGGACAATTTAAATTACATAATTAGTTCTTGAAAAATTAACAATATTATTGACAAAATTGTATCTTTATTACCTCTAAATGTTTATCGAAAATTTGAATCGGGGAGTTACTGTTGGGATGATTTTCGGAGATTCCTTCAGCGACAATGCATTTGGCCACGGTTGCAGCTGCTGTAGCCGGAGTAGCCATGAGCTCTGCAGCACTCGTTCCTCTCAGGGACGGTGCGGCTGCAGACCTGGTCGCAGGGTCCGACACGGGCAGCCTCGACGGTGTCCGACACCATTGCGAAGGCAACCAGCAGAAGAATGAAGGCGGTCTTGATGGCAGCCATTGTAGTTGTTGTGTAGTACTTTGAATACGAGAAACGTTCGCAAAGAGAAGTGGATTTGTTGTGTAAAGCTTTAGAAAATTCTCTGTATTTATACGCAGATACAAGGAAAATACCTGTACTTACTACCTACAGACTACTAAGTCGGTGGTTTGGAATGATAACAGGAAAATAGCTTGTAACGGTACCTTTACATACGTATTAATAAAAAATATAGTGGTTGTTTGATCACATATTTATTCTAGGTATTTCTATTTAGTTATTAGCTATCAATGTTCTTTTAGTCTATTAAATCTATGCAAATAAAAACAAGATAAAAAACGCTACCTTAAATGCCCTATCAAAAACCCGACTGCATAAATATACCTCCGTGCAAAGTAAAAATATAGGTAACTAAAAAATACACCACTACGACCCGGACGAAGCGTTTCGCGTCTTTTATACAGCGGACATCGAGGAACTGGAACAATTTGCCTGATGCGGTCTTTCCATCTGACTACAACCATTTTTCAGCATTGAACATAATGACATAGATGGAAATTTGTACACATGTTCACGATCATGGTGTCTTTGGTTGAGGTTTGGCGGGAATGTCAAGATGAGTGTCACGCTCATTTTTCATTGGACTTTTAAAATTATTTATAGTGTCATTTACTAAATAAAAACGCGTGATTTATGTAGTAAAAAGTGCATTAAGTGAATAATTCAAAAAGAACAGTGAAATATTGTAGCATAGTGGCCACATCATGTCTTGACGGTAAACCGCTCCTTATCGTCCAAACGCGGGAAACGAAAGGAGTTAGATTAGTTAGGATAAGTTTAGGATAAGCTAGGATAAGTTAGGATTAATTAGGATAAGTTAGGATAGAAGTTTACTCAAGAGAATATGTACTGAAGACTAGGCTGTATGGCGTACTATGCCTTTGCCTTTTCCGTTCAGAAGAACGGAAAGAATTGAACCGAAAAACAAAAAGGTGTTTGGTTTTTGAATATTCGTTTTGGCTACCGGCTTCCGAAATTAGTTATTTTTCACTTTGTAGTGTTTTAAGTCGGTTGGCTATTTTGTAAAAAAAGTTTTTATTTTAGAATTCTTAGTTGCAGACTGGACGCTGCCGGCAACATAGTTGGGAATACGATAGCAAGCAAAGACGAATTCTGTTTACTTGAATTTTTACCCGTAATTTTGGTTTAGATACCAAACTACTACAAAAATTCTTTTAGACCGGACTGAATGTATGAGCATTGCTAGAGATGACACGATTACGTGACTTAAATTCAGTCTCTTGATTTTTTTATTGTCGCATCAGCATGGCGAGTAGCAGTGGCTAGTGGTTGTCCTACGTTAAACGTCAATGCTGTAAATTGTTGAGAATTTCCCTCGAATGTCTATGGTCTTTATTATCAGATCTACTGCAGACTTTCATTATAACCCACATGGATGCAAACTTTTCATCGATATAAACAAATTCGCGGCCAAACACAAGGTGATTACTGTAAAAAGGGATGTTTCGTGGGTAAAAAAAGGATTCTATTTAGTCCGTTATTCAGATTATAGAAAAATATTGGATACGTATATTTTGTTTTATCAAATCAATAAAAATTGACAAATATAAAAGGCATCAAAGATCAGGAGTGGTGGCTGGTGACGTCACTGGCCGCTAAAAAGTGTAGCGTGCAGTGACGTCACACGAGTTTTCAACGCGCTATGTCGTCTTCATTTTTTGTTTGAATTGCTTTTTTGAATGAAAAATTAAAAAATATTTTTTGGAAATCTGACTGACGGACTAATTAGTTTTTTTTAATTAAATACCCTATCTATAATACCTACCCCTCATCAGCTCCCTTATGACAGTTACAACCCACGTAGACGTAAGGTTCTAATCAATACAAATTAATCAAGCGCGAACATAACGTAGCTGCTATGAATCGTTGAGGAGTTCCCTCGCCTGTCTTCCGGCTCCATCATCAGATCTATCCCAGTTCCTTATTAAATTGTAGTACTTAAAATACGTAATGAAAAAACTTACAAATGCACTAGACGTCCCTACAATTTTTGAAAGTTCCGCTTGATTTCTCTGGTCTTTCACCATCAAACCCTGATGTCCTTATTATGAGACCACCTTGGGAATGTCTTCTTTCCAACAGAAAAAAATGATCAAACTCGGTTTATAAACGATGAAGTTATCCGCGAACAAACATAAAAAAGTATATATACGATCGAATTGAGTAACCTCCTCCTTTTTGAAGTCGATTAAAAGCATATATACGGTCGACTTGAGTAACCTCCTCCTTTTTGAAGTCGATTAAAAAGGAACTTTGCAATCCGCTAGACGCGCTCAGAGAGAGTTTGACGTATGGCGGTGAAAACGTACGCGCGTAACGACTCGCTCAAGTAGAAAATAAAAGTAATTACGAGTTTTGTCAGATTGTTTATAGTGCTAAGGCCGTTTTCTTGGACAATAAATCATGATTGTGATACCTGAGTCTCGATTCGCCCCCCACCGACGCTATAACACATGCTTTTTAGGGTTCCGTAGCCAAATGGCAAAAAACAGAACCCTTATAGATTCATCATGTCTGTCTGTCCGTCTGTCCGTCCGTATGTCACAGCCATTTTTTTCCGAAACTATAAGAGCTATATTGTTGAAACTAGGTAGGTTTTGATGCAAAAAAAATATATACAAGGCTCCCCATACTTAGAACTGAAATTCATTTTTTTTTTCCTTCAAACACATACGTGTGGGGTATCTATGGATAGATCTTCAAAAATGATATCGAGGTTTCTAAAATATTTTTTTTTAAAACCGAATAGTTTGCGTGACAGACTCTTCCAAAGTGGAAAAAAGTTGGTCCCCCCTCTAACTTCTAAAACAAGAAAATGAAAAATCTAAAAAAACATATGATGTACATTACTATAAAAACTACCAACGAAAATTGTTTTGAACGAGATCTAGTAAGTAGGTTTTTTTAATACCTCGTAAATCGTAAACCGCTTATTACCGCGTAAACTTTCCTACAAATAACGTAAATCCTTTAATTTCATAAATCAATGGTAGGGAACCCTTTGTGCGTGAGCCCGCCACGCACTTGGCCGGTTTTTTATTGATGTGGTCACACAGAAAGACAGCTCTCTCGTTTGAAATCTCTGAACGTCATTGCGATTATCATTGCGGTCTCCTGACAACTATCAAAGATCTACAAATGACAGCTGGGACCAATGGCTTAATGTGCTTTCTAAAGCATCAAGGGATGAAAAGGTCAACCATCTGCCGACGGACAACAGGCATAACTTGAAAATCAACCCTTACGAATATTATTATTTAGCCTCGAGGCCATGACATGATTCAGAACCAGTACTTTGTAACACACTTTTATTATCTACTAGCTGTTGCCCGCGACTCCGTCCGCGTGGTGATATAAAATAAGCGCCTGTTAAAATAAGGGGAGAAATATGTACGTCCGCGTTTGCCCCTGATGTCGCAACATTTTTTGTTACTGCTCTGCTTCTTTCTTCTCTGCTTGGTCATAGCGGGATATTATACAATATGTTAAGGAAACCCTGTCCGACCCGTAAGGATAGTAAAGGTTAGGTAAACACATAACCAAATAACATGAAATTTTACATAATCATCACAGTAACCGCGTATTAATTCCAACTTCCCCAAAATTTGGTACTTTTTAAAAAGTGACAACATTATTTTTGACGGTATAATTCTGAGCGAATAGCGATGCGACCGCGTGCCGCGTGCCCTGCCCCTCTTCGCCCGCACCTGGATGGCCTACCTCACATGTTTTAAGTTACCTCTTTTGCGAAAATAATATTTATTTTTTAAGGGGTTTTTTTTTTTAAGTTTAGCACGGCTTTGTAGGCATTAAGTAGCATCAGTTATCAATACCTAACAATACCTTCACGGATCGGACAGGGTTTTCTTAACATATTGTGTAGCCTATGTCCTTTCTCAGGCTCCAGACTGTCTGTGTACCAAATTTCATTACAATCGGTTCAGTAGTTTTTGCGCGAAAGCCGGACAGACAGAGATATTTTCGCATTTATAATATTAGTATGGATTGTAAACATTCTCGGTCTAATTCATTGCTCCATAATATGTTGAAAAATGTGTTTCCTCAACAAAGTATGTAAATACAATAAAATAAAAGTTGTAGTGTCAAAATGAAATCCATTGCTATTGATAGAATGTCACGCAATTACCACACAGAGTATTGATTTTTTTTTACTTTGAAATATCATTGAGTTTAAAAAATTTGCAATGTCTGTGGGCAATATGGAAGGAGAGATGGGGGGCTACAGAGAAATGATGCACTTGCAGGCTGCTTGGGCGTGCGTGATCCATTGCCACTTGTTCAATATCCATCGTGCTTAAGATGGATGTAAAACCGCACATGAAGTAATGTATTGCTGTTATAGTGCAATTGTTATATGGCGTTCATTTTTCCTTATAATTAACTTGGAAGAAAATTTCGTGCCCGACCAACTCATATTCTTAGAAGTCCCCACTACATTAAGCGTACATATTTGTGTGGATATATATGACAGCCTCCGTGGCGTAGCAGTAGCGAACGCGGCCGCTGCGCAAGGAGGCGCGGCTTCGATACCCGCGCAGTGTAAATATTTGCACTGGTCTGGTCGTGCCTCGGAAAGCACGTTAAGCCGTTGGTCCCGGTTGCCATACGAACATCTGATGGCAGTCGTTACGGGTTGTTGGGGCCCTCAAAAGTCCAACAATTGGACTAACTGTAATGCTTCGATGTCGCCTTCGGGTTGTGGAGGTCAGACGGCAGTCGTTTCAAGGAAAATATCGAAGTTTAGCCAAAAATGAGCAGTTAGACCGGTAAAGCGGACCCTAGAATCTAAAGCTGAAAAAGATTCGGATGCGACTGGGATTAACGCTGAGATGATGATGATTCGTATGGATATACAAAGTGAACAAGACAAGAGCTCGATAATCTTGTTGCTAGTATATTCGCTGGTCAACAAAACTGTTCAGCTTCTGTCCTGTATTGTATTAAGTACATTGATTTAAATTCTATTGATTACCAATATGTTCCAAAATGATTGAAATTTACATGTTCGAAAAATGTCTTCTTTTTTTCTTTTTTGGCTTCGCACGGTTTGTGCATTTAGCTAATGTCACGCAATGAATTATTCATGTCGAAAAAGAAGGCCGCATGCACCGTCGTACGAGGAAGGTTGGAGACAAAGTTATGATGTAGCCACTATGCTGCGACATTTCACTGTTCTTTATGAATTTTTTATTGAATGCACTTTTTACCACATATATCACGCACTTTTGTTTAGTAAATAACACTATAAATAATTTTAAAAGTCCAATGAAAAATGAGCGTGACACTCAGCTTGACTTTCCCGCCAAAACTCGAAAAATATCTTTGTTCAACAATGTAAACAACGCAATGAATGTAGTTCGATTTTCAAAAATGAACCCCAATGCTACTAGTAGTGTTATGCAATTAATGTTTGGACACGACGAATCGCTTGGCGGCAAGACTATGTCTTTTGTCTGGTGGGTGGTAACTTCTGCCAGCAGCCGATATTATGGCCTACCACCGAGAAAAGAGTTGATATTCGTTACAAATAATTTGTAGGCATTTGAACTATGAGTTACCTTTAAGTTTAATTCGCCCTTTTTTCTCAAACCAACCATAAAGGAAATGCTTAATCTAGTTTCCAAAATATGATTGACCTGTAAAAGTATTTATACAGAGAAAAAAATCAATCATATTTGCTTTCAATTAAAATTGTCACTTCATAACGAGCGGACAACTATCGAACGCTGTGCACAACCGCAACCACGGTCCACGGAAGAAGTCCAACAATTTCCAATATACCGAAATTAACTCCACCTAAAGGCCTTCCCTTAAGCGCTAACAAAGCATTCGACAGCTTCAACTACTTTAATCATTCCCTACACCCCAACATTCCCTAAACAACGGATTGTTTTGAACCAAAGAGACACTTGACTACGAGCAATATAAGTTTGGATTTGTTAGAGCTTTCAGCTGTCAATCTTATTTGATTGGTAATCGTTATAATTGCACGGCCAGACCCTTCTGTGGATCAATTGTTTTAGAGAGGATCCCTCCATTGACAATATAATGACTCATTCTTTAATTGACAACAAAATGATTTATTCATGGTTTTCTAAAAGAGGTTCGATGCAAACTCTTGGAGATTACAAAGTGTTGGTTTATTTGATTTGCGGCAAAGTCCTTTTTATTCTATTGGTTCCCTTCGGGGCTTTGTGATTGGTTTAGAACGAGTCGGTTGTTCATATGATGTTGTTTTACAAATAGATTATGTAACTTTTCGTTTACTATGCATTAGTTTCTTTGAGGCGTGCTTTTAGACACTTCATTTTTAACCGACTTCAAAAAGGAGGAGGTTACTCAATTCGACCGTATATATGCTTTTTTTTATGTTTGTTCGCGCGTGACTTCGTCGTTTATGAACCGATTTTGATCATTCTTTTTCTGTTGGAAAGAAGACGTTCCCAAGGTCGTCCCATGATAAGGATATCAGGGTTTGATGGTGGAAGACCAGAGAAAATAAGGGAAACTTTCAAAAATTGCAGGTGCGACTAGTGCATTTCTTAGCATTTTCATTAAGTATTTTAAAGCACTACAATTTGCTAAAGGTCTGGAGTAGATCTGATGATGGAGCCGGGAGACAGTCGAAGGAACTCCTCAACAATTCACAGCAGCTACCTTGTGTTTGTGCTTGAATAATTTGTATTGACAAGAACTTTACACCTAGATGGGTGGTGACGGTCATTAGGGAGCTGATTATGTTGACAAAGGTAAGTTCAGGGAACTCCTAAACGATTTACAGTAGCTACCTTGTATTTGGACTCAATTCATTTATATTGATGAGACCTTTGCACCCATTGGGTTAAAATAATGGTCTACAGTAAATTTGATGATGAAGGAATTTGTTGAGGGAATACTTATGGGTAAAAATTAAAGTAAACAAAATTACGTCGTTTTCCAACTATATTTGCATCAGCTTCCAGTCTGACCGGATGCAACTGAATACATAGTACTTTTAACAACTAAAAAGTGTAAAATAAAAACTTTTTTTACAAAAAAACAACCGACTTCCAAAAACCACTACAAAGTGAAAAATAACTAATTTCGGAAGTCGGTGTCTTTGGTTTTGTATATTCATTTTTGACACCGACTTCAGAAATTAGTTATTTTTCATTTTATAGTGGTTTTTTGGAAGTCGGTTGACTTTTTGGAAAAAGTTTTTATTTTTAATAATAATAATTTCTTATTAAAAAAAAAAATATATATTTCGAGGTACCCAAATAATATTTTAACTAAAAAATCAAAAAGTACAGAAAATAATGTGTCGTTGGTGGCTGTACTAATGAATTAAATCACTGTATCACAACCACCAGCGCCTTCCAAGTTAGGTTAACAATAAGGTAAGACTATTGGAGCGTACCAAATAGTAAATCAGACAAATATAATAAAGCAAAATTAAATAATTAATTTAGAATTTAAAGAAAAAGTAACAATTAATACTAGGCATTGATATAATTTTAAACAGATATGATATATGCTAAGAAACTAACCGAAAAAAATGTGTCCGAACGCAGCAGAGGCACACATGCATATTTTTTATACTGCGTACATTTAACTACATTGGTACAGTGTGAATGAGATGGGGCGCAACTAAAGCATAAAAAAGAAAAAGATGGCTAGTGATTGTCGTTTGCGCTTAAATGGAAAAAAAGACGATTGCCAACCAATCGCTGACACTTTGCACACACTGACACTGACTGATTGCCAAAGAATAACAAGAATGCAGATAGGAAATATAACAGAGTAGTAGGTAATTTGGTAGGTGGCAGAAGGTGCTCAATTTGGTGAATATATATTTTTTTTTAACATTTTTACACTTCAATCAAGTATTACAAAACTTTAATGTTTGTCATTGAAGTTTTGTAGCACTTGATTAAAGTGTACCTATTTAATATTTTGTGACTGTGATTAAAGGAAACCTAATGCAATAAAATAAACAATTACAAACCATAGTAATTAGTGAAATTAATTCGGTTTAATCTATATTTACTATATTTCAAATCCTATTTTAATTTTTCAAATGTAAATCATTATGCAAACATTCTGTATATATTTTTATATACTAGGCTAATTGTTGTGAGCGTAGGTAATATTTATTTATATTATTGTATACTTCATGTTCATTTAATATCGACTCACACTGTCCCATTTAATAATTTCATGTCATTTGACTCTATTACTTAGCAACGCAAAATAAATTCTTAATTTTATCAATGTTTTACTTAACTGTTGCAATAAGATGTTAATAAATTGTAACTAAGGATACAGGCGCGAAAATAAAGTGAAACAGAACTATAATTGTAGGTATAAAAGTCACCATAAACATTATCGCTTCTGTGCAACTAATCTATGTCATATGCGTTCCCGTCTTTGTTACACTCGCAAGAAATCCAATTAGCTCTCTCTTTCTTTACTTACAATGGCCGCCTAAGCATTAGCAGTAAGAATGTTTGACAAAATAATTGAAACTATATTATTTATCTAAATATTTTGGAATACTTACTTATGATATGTGATTCCATGACTTTTGTTGGCTTTTCTACCATAATTCGTGCATTTACGCAGTACACAAAACGCCATTTTGAATGCGAAAAAGATTTTCTTAGCCACCAAGGACACACGCGCATACGGAACGAGAGTATCGAGAGTGACTAAAGCGACTTGCAGTATTTACGTTCTTTTGTACGCTTCATTTTCAGTGCGCTAGTGACGTATCTATTTAATATTTTATCAATGATACTAGGTAAGTATACCAAAATTAACAAAAAAAGAAAAAAAAATATGATTTGAACTAAGCCACTTGTTTACATGGATTAATGTATGTGTATATGCGTGCAAGAGTGATTTTGCGTGTAGGTAGAGGTGGTATATGTAAGTGTGTGGGAGGATGTGTGAGTGTAGATATGTGAAGGTGACAAGATTTGACATTTATACAAACCTTTTTTACAGTCCATGCAACCGATTTTGACGTATATTCCGTAGGTATTAGTGTGGCGTTAAAAGAAAATACATAAGTGGTTATAATGCCAACTATTTACTGCAGCTACCAATACATTTGTCATCCCACCAACGCTCGCTCTAGTCCACAGATATCTGTTGAATTTATGGTTACAGTTGGGAAGTTGATAAGCCTGCCATTCTATGTTACGGGCTATATGTATCGAATTTAACAACAATAGATATCATTAATATGTTGATTGGAGTTATACAAAACTTGAAGTCACAATACATAGTAAATAAGCAGTTTAAGTCAAGTTGTTACTTATAATCTAGGTAGTGTGATAATGATGACGATTCTCTTGTTTTCAAAGCGTGAGGTGCTTTGTGCCATAATTTTTGTATATTAAGCGCCTCCAGCGTTTTCAAAAATTGTTTTTAGTTTGATATTTTTTAAAAACATGTTTTTTTAGTTTTTAAACTATATTTATTTTCAACTTTACAGTTCGATATTCTTTAAAAAAAAAAAAAAAACAAACGAACGAACGTATTGAAAACGGTGGGACATTTTACAGTAATGAGCCGCTCACTCCAAAGTAGTCCAAAGAGTTAGAGACCAGGTCAGGTAAGTACCTATGTAACTTTTCTAAAGTTATATGAACTTTCTAAGTATATCTTGGACATCAATGACTGAAGGTGAAGGAAAACATCTTGAGGAAAACTGGACTTTCCAAGTCTGAAATCGCCAACCCGCATTGAGCAAGCGTGGTGATTACGCTTTTTTTTTTTGTTAGGATGGGAAATCATCAAATGACTTCTCCCGCTCTGGGCGGAGCGGAAGGGCGTGTCAGACTTTTACTGACTAAAACCCACCCGTGTTTCTTCACTTGCCTGTGGGACGGCCAGGGCCACGTTTTCTTGTTTAACCAATCCGCAACCCTGACCCAGGAGGCATCGGTCTTCGTGGACCCCGTCACGATGTGCTGACATCTCTTTGAGGCGCGCGTGAAACACGAAGCGCCGTCGACTTGGGCCTGGTCCTTACCGGGCGGCGAGCTGCCCATTGCTCACCGCCCGCAGGCCCACTGGGAGTTTGGTGTCATCTCCCGACCAGGGTGTGTCCTGCGGCGGCTAGTGGCGTGAGGGCGCTGGGATTCCCGTCGCCTCACGCGCTCCGCCTCCTCCTTTGCCAGCATTACTGCTTCGCAGAAAGAGGTGACGGCCTGCCATGCACTCTCGCTCCGGACCATGGCCTGGACCAGGGTCGGACGCGAGAGATCGCCGCCGATCGCCGCTACGAGGACACGGCGGTGCTCTACCCAAGCCGGGCAGACCTCCACCGTATGCTCCACCGTGTCCTCAGGGCGATCCACACAATGGTGACACCCTGGCGTTTCTCCCGCCTTATACGGAACAGGAACCTCCCGAAACAACCGTGTCCGGTGAGGACCTGCGTCAGGGGGAAGGTGAGAGCGCCGTGGTGCCTCTCTAACCACTCCTCAAAGAGGGGACTTACCGCCGCTATTGTGGCGTGCCCAGCACTGGGTTGCGACAATCACACTCTCCATGTCGTCATGAGATCCCGCCGGAGCTCTGTCCGCCGTACCACGATTTCTCGCGGCAGCGGAGTTATACCCCGGCGTTTTACCTCCTCTCGCCACTCCCACATGTGGGCGAGGAAGAACAATCTACCTGAGACGGTCTTCCCGTTAAATTACATTTTAAGTGTGTTCAAGGCTAGAGTGTATCGGCTCTCAATTAACTAGTGCGCTTTAACGTCAGCGATGATTTACTTGAAATAAAATTATAATTTAAGTTGCTTGATTACACTTATTTATTTGTTACATTTTTGCGGTTTTCTCAGTAGCATCGCATTTGCCCACTTCTACAGCTGCTGTAGCCGGAGTAGCCATGAGCTCTACAGCACTCGTTTTTCTCCAAATCGAGTATGCTGCAGTATTGGTCGCAAGGTGGAACACGTACAGCCTCGACGGTGACCGACATCATTGCGAAGGCAACCAGTAGGAGAATGAAGGTGGTCTTGATGGCAGCCATTGTATTTGTTGTGTAGTAGATATACGATGATACGAGAAACGTTCGCAAAGAGATGTGGACTTGTTGTGTGAAGCTTTAGATATTTCTCTGTATTTATAGGCGGAAACAAGGAAAATAGCAACACTTATTACCATAAAAGCCAATTAAGGTTGGTGATTTTAAATGAAAACAAGAAAAAAGATTAGTAACGGTATTATTTTCATTTTTTATTTTGTCATATAGTTACGAGAAACGATCGCAAAGAGATGTGGATTTGTGGTGTCAAGTTTTAGACGATTCCTTCTGTATTTATCCTCTAAATGGAAATCCAAATGCTGAGGAAACCAAGTTTTAATTTGATAAACTGACAGTAGATAAACTGACAGATTGCTATAAGACACGGGGAGATGTACAAACGACTTTTACGTTGCGTCATAGAAATAAATTAAATTTGCCCCCATCCAACCTAAAATTGCACTCATGCAGTCCATATTCTATGTCAATAAAAATTTATAATAAATTACCAGAAGACATTAAAGAACAGAAAAAAACCAGTATATTTTTATTTAAATTAAAGCATTACCTAATCAAGAAAAGCTACTATACGTTACAAGAATATTTAACAGATAAATTCAATAAAAACACATAAGTGTAAAGAAAGGTAAAAAAAAGACATTTAATATACTAAAATACTTAATTATTTATAATACATTTATAATAATGAACAAATTTTAATCGGGTACCAATTAAAATAATATCAATATATTTAAAGAAATAGTTATGAATGAATACGTAACAATTAATATAATATATATTATAATACTAGCTGCTGCCCGCGGCTTCGCACGCGTGGACTACAACTAATATCACAGCGGGATAAAAATTTGAGTACTTAAGTTGTATTATATTTTATTTTTTATGGTAGTAAAATATAACAGAAAATATTATCTAGCTAGTACTACTATTTATAACTATAATGCCTCTTTATAAACAATATTCGATGTGGTCTGGTTTGGAACGTAAACAAATAGTTTGTTTGGTTGACTCACACGCGAGAAAGCCACATAGAGCTGGCCGTGTGAGAAACAGCCGACGCTGAGATCTACGCCGGCAACACGCAGCGTCTGGCCTTGGGCTTTGTTTATGGTCATAGCGTAACATAAGCTCACTGGGAACTGTACGCGTTTGAAATTGAAAGGGTAATTATTGAGAATCAGTGGAATTCGTGGTATAAAGACTCTTTGACCGGCGCCACATCCCGACAAAATCTCCGCTTCTATAATGTTACGCTGCAGAGAAATAACTTTCAGTCTTGTCCCGTTGCATAATGCTCTTTCGCAAAGCCATAAGTTCTCATGACTTGTTATTTGATTTGCTTCACCATATACGGAGGAGATAAGTTCTTCAATTGAATTAACAGTGTGGCAGAGAGTTTCAGATAATACAATTTCCCCTTCTTCTTCCGGATATGTTCCTTCGCCAATTTTCAGCACTCCTGTGTTCCTCGTGGTACTACTGGCAGCGTTTGGCTAAAATCCCTACAAAACAGCATCGTTACGCCACCCATAGGTTGGTCATTTTGACGGATATCTCTGAGAGTTCTATCAACTGCTTCTACAGCTTTTCGGTGTGCCATAGTGCACTCGTCCCAGATAATTCAACAGCAATCGCGTAAAACTTTCGCTTTATCACTGCTTCTAGAGATACCACATACAGGATGATCACTTATGTCCAAATCTATGGGGATTTTAAACATTGTATGAGCAGTTTTACCGCCGGGTAGCAAAGTGGCTGCTATTCCAGACGACGCTACAGCAAGAGCTATTTTGGCTTGTGCTCGTAATTGTGCCAATATTATTTTAGTGAGAAAGGTTTTTCCCGTCCCACCAGGTGCATCTAGAAATATAATTTCTCCTGTAGCATTCTCAGCACTGTGACATACTCGGTCAAATATAGTACGCTGTTCTTCAGTAAGACTGTTGACTCCGGTTCGTAACGTTTCAGCTAATTCAGCTGGATCATAATTTATTTCTGCAGCGTATTCTCTATTAATACGTTCCCCTTCTATGGTCGGCGCTGGCAAACCATACTGAGGGAGAGAATCACCACCCATAGATGTAACTAAATCTTGTATAGCTACTAAGCATTGATTGATAGCAATATCTCGTAATCTGTGGTTAAGGTCACCGTCAATATTTTGCCTTATATTCCTAAAAAAGTCTTCCCCTAGTCTATCTTGATATTTTTGCCACAATTGCTCAGCATTTGAAACACCACAAAATACCAGTAATACAGCAAATAAATGACGCAAGCGGTGTGGACAATCACTGATGCATGCATCGGCTAGGGCGTCATCCCAATGCTGGTCATCTTCGAGTAAATTTCGGGCTCGGTAAGCATCTCGATAGGTAGGATATTGGACACCATTGACCGTTCGAAGGTCGGCAAATGAAGTAGGCCCCCGCACTGTATGCAAAAGCAGGCGCATATAGAAGCACTTTGCATTATTTGGGTGGACCGTGTACACTCTACCTATGGCGTGTTCTTTATATATACCGGGAATACCATCTACAGCTCTGCCACGCCTTCTTCGGTTGAAAACGCCTTGTTGCTTATTATAGGTGTAATACGACGGAACTTCCTCGTACAGTAGAGTTTTGGCAAATTCGTCGATTTCACAAAGCCGAAAGAATGCCAGCAAAGTAGTTTGTCTTGGGGTTTCTAACCGTTCTGCAACATTATCAGGGTTGAAATATATTGAGATATTCATCTCGAGGGGGGACCCTCGAGATGAATATCTAGATGTTTCACTGGTGGCGATCTTTCATGAATTGGAAAACTCAAAATGCGCCATACCGCCTCGGAAGAGCTAATATATCTGCCTGCCTGAAATCTAGTTATTTCGTCATTTTCAATATGTCTAAAAGCAAACGTGGCCTGGTCACTGCCTTTATTTACATATTTGCATATATATTTAGATTTAACGCTATTGCGCATTTCTACATTGATATGTCCTTGAAACGTTTTGCTGAGTACGGGTGAATAGGGCACGACCCATCTATTATCGATAACTACTTCATGTCCATTTGATCTTATTGTAGCCGTAAACCCACCATGCTCGGGTGACCGTCGGCGGTAAGATGGATAGCCGTCTTCACCCGTTATCGTGTGCTCTGTCAGTGCTTTAGGATATCTCTTAGAACAGCGACCGTCTTTCATGCACGGAGAGTTTCTATTCATTGCCCCGCACGGTCCGTGCACCATGTGTGTTTTTATGATGTCATACAATACAGGATCCTGGTTACGATCCGGAAATTCAGCATTTATCAATTTGTCGACATCGTTAGGACGAATTTTCTCCTCTAGCCATAGCAAAATATGTGCGTGAGGCAAACCACGCTTTTGCCATTCTACGCTATACATATAGCACAGAGCTGATCCAAATACATTTTGTTTAGTGAGCAGGTTTATCATCAACTTGAGCTTTAAATGGAAAACCCTTGCTATTATGTCATGACGATCATACGACTCTTGATTTTCAAAGAGTTCCTCTGTTATTTCTGTCCATTTTGGATTCGTCGTGAATGTAATAAAAAGGTCAGGTCGGCCATATTTTCGGACATAACAGAACGCGTCTTGCGTACGTTCGTGCATGTAACGGGGCCCGCCTGTAAAACTGGATGGGAGAATTACTAATCGCCCCAGATTTTCAGTACCACTGTCGTTTTGCATAGTATCTCTTAGGTGCACATACTCTTCAGCACGTAAGCGTCTTTGGTTAGTGCGTATATATACTAAGCGTTCTGTCTCAATTTTAGCGTACATATCTACAATGAATTGGCTGAACAGCCCACGAAATCTTTGCAAGTGAGCAAAGCGATTTTGTCGTATTTGCAGCAGGTAAGCGTAGAATTGTTGTGCTGAATTTTTTTTTGTTAAGTTAGGTAATCTCGTTATAGGGTTAACTTGATGCAATCCAAAGTTGTATCCGTCTTCCCCGTGACAATAAATCAAGGGGTATTGTAATGCATCGTAAGACCGATGGGTTTCACAAATACGGTGCAGGTGGTCGTCTCGAGTACGTAGCACGATATCACGCCGCTCGCATTCTTGGTCCACTAAAACAGCTGCAACTTCATTTGCGACAGGGGCATTGTATCTACCTGGATGTCCATCAATGGGTCGTTTGTCTGCGCTTATAACAAATTTAAAATCATCGTTTTGCCCTTGCGGAACAGACTCCAATGCAGCTTTAAAACTATGCACATACGGTTTGATTTCATGCAGCAAATTTTGAAGCAGGCAAATCAAATTATTGTTAAGTTGTGGAAAAATTTGGTTTCTTATATTTGCCTGTTCATTATAATCAGATATGAAATATATTTGAAGAAACATGGGTTCGTTTTCAGGCAGTAAAGAACCTATTAGGTGGTAAACCTGCCCCTGAACCTTAAAGGTGGGCATAAATGGCCCTTCCGTTATTTTCTTTGCACCAAACGATGTCATCTGGAATGCATTATTATATGAACGAATATTTTCCAAGAAGTGTTTAGATTGTGGATGATCTCCATTTAGCAGCGCTTTTAAAAGTTCTGGCGGCTCTAGAAACAATGAAATATGTACTTTTTCACTCGCACAACACATTCCGCTGGTTTCTTTTTGCCATCTGAGAGCTTCACAAAAATCACATTTTAAAATCATTCCACCCACAAATGAAAATGAAGCATAATCAATTCTGGGTGAGTATGTAAACCCATTTTTTTCTTTTTCTGTCCAGGGGTATGTTCGTCAGAATCAAGGTCAAACTCTTCAGATGAAACCGACCTTCTGTTGAGTAAGTGTCGAAGTCGATCGGACTCCAAGCGTGCTTGACGTTGTTCTTCTGATTCATGCTGTCTTATTTCATGTATTCTCTCTCTTTCTCTTAGTAACGAATCCTCACGATCCTGGCGCATAAGCTCATAGTTTTCCCTGGCCAATTCTAATCGTTGCTGGTGTTGATCATCCCTTTCTAAAGCACTAATAATATTTTGACGATATCGAGCGTTACTTAAGCGTTCCTCACGTTGGGTAAAAGTTTGTGAGGCATAAGATAATGTATGGCGCTCGCGATCAGCTGTTAGACGTACCTCTCGTTCTTGACTCGTTTCTGAGACTCGCGACAACGCATGACGTTCACGATCGGCTGTTAGTCGTTGCTCTCTTTCTACGTTGGTTTCCAGCGACCGAGAAGCAGACGTGCAGGTGCGTTGTGAGCTTAAGCGGGACTCTCTTTCCGTAAACGTCTCTGAGACTCGCGACAACGTATGACGTTCACGATCGGCTGTTAGTCGTAGCTCTCTTTCTATACTGGTTTCCTGCGACCGAAAAGCAGACGTGCGTGTGCGTTGTGAGCTTAAGCGGGACTCTCTTTGAATAAACGTCTCTGAGCCTCTAGATAAAGAATGGCGTTGCCGATCAGCTGTTAGTCGGGCTTCACGCTGAGAAGGATTTTCCATAGCGCGAGCAGTAGCCTGGCGGTGTCGAGTCGCAGTAAGTCTTGCCTCATGATCATCATTACTTTCTTGGGATCTAAACAACCTAGATCTTTTAGCTTCTCTTAAGTACTGAGAAAGATTTGACCTTTTTCTAGGCATTGTGAAGAAACAAACCGTGAAAGTATTCGCCGATAGAAATATATATTCTTTTGAAAATGCACTTTGTGGTTATTTACGAAATAATCGGAATTATCACAAAATGACTTTCAAATATAAACAGATAGGTAACGTAGTTACAAAAACAATGCCTTTCGACGCTAGACAGCGCTGCATGTTAAACTTTTTTTACTCGACGCTACCATGGACTCTTCCGTGATTTTGTGATTTTCAACAATGGTTTTTTAACCATCCCACGGGAACCCTTTAATATTCCGAAATAAAAATTATCTAAGATGTTGACCAGGGATATTAGGTATTACCATGCAAAATTTCATTCAAATCCGTTCAGCCGTTTCGAAGATTAGCCCGTGCAAACAGACAAATAGACAAACAGACAGAGAAATAAGAAATTCAAAAAATTTTTTTTTTTGTATTTTCCTTTTATTTACATCACCCTGACTTCGTTTTAAGCATTTTTTTCATTTGTACAGACATTCGACCTCTACGATTTTATTATATGTATAGATAAAGAGATAGCAATTGAATAAATACTCACTCTAATACAATTAATAAAAATAAATGAATAAGAATTATATAAAACTTAATAAATAATAAATAAATAAATGGAAACATGAAGCGCTCTTCCTCTCTCTACTCTCTACTTATTTAAAATTTGCTGTGCCCAACAGGGTCCATAATTGTTTCCAATATTATATTATTATATTTACCACCTGTAACTGTACATTATGGATTGCAATAAACGATTTGATTTGATTTGATTTAGCACGAAGTTATACTTTCTGTGTTCTGCCGTTGCTAGGCAACGACTTGTTTACACCTAAAAGGAAGATGTTAACAACTTTTTACCCGACTACGGTAAAGCAAAAGGAGGGTTATGATTTTGACAGGCTATGTATGTATGTATGTATGTATGTATGTTCATCTGTTCCCTCGTAACTTCTAAACTACTTATTCGAATTCGATAAATGACATATCATTAGAAGCGTCTTAATTGTCCGCTGGTTATAGGCTATATGGAGTTTCACAAAATCTAATGTGGCGCCCTCTAGCGGACAAAATATACAGAGTAAAAAAATAAAGTTAAGATAAATATGCCGTGTTTGGTACCATTTGAAAGGGCTTTACTTGTACATTTTGAATATATATATATTACTAGCATTTGCTTGTGACTTTACCTGTACTCATGGGCTGATTGCATATAATTCACATCTTTTCGTTCATAGATAGCTTCTTTACTACTTATCAGAATAAGACCACTGCAGAACCATTAGAAGGGCCTTGATATTCTGTTGGTTATGAGCTATAAAGCTTGTCACCAAATTTAGTATTACGCCCTCTAGCGGACAAAAAGTTCTATGTTAATATAAAATTAAAATAAATATACCGTATTTGGTATCATCTGAAAGAGCTTCACGAGTACTTTATGTTTGTACATAATCCCTAGCAATGTTTCGTAGAAATTTGAATGTAAACCAGGGTTTGGTAAACGGAGCGATGGGAGTGGTGAAGGCCTTCGAATGGCCTGCTCTTCGGCGCGATCAGTTAGAACAGGAGATCAGCCAAGCGCTGTTCTCATACAATTTGACGACGCATCCATAAAAGCAGATATTAACGGACTTATCAAAATCGAGCCTTGCCTCACTGAATTTGACGGCTTGAGGGGTTCTGGGCAAATTCAGCGTAAAATGCTCCCGCTGATTCTTTCTTGGGGTTGTACTGTACATAAATTACAAGGTTGTACTCTAGATAAAAAGTTACAGATCTAGGAAAGTCATTGTTTGCTAAAGGACAGGCCTATGTTGCTCTCAGTAGAGTTAAAACCATAGAGGGATTATTTATAAGTGATTTGGATCATAATAAATTACTTAAAAATCCACATGACAGTCGATCGTTAGCAGAATTAGATTAAGAAATCTTCCCAGGTCCTCTTAATATATGTTTTTTTTTTTTAATAATTATAAACTAGCGCTTGACTGCAATCCCGCCTGATGGTAAGCAGTGACGCAATCGTTGATGGTAAAGCGCACTAGTTTATTAAGCATATTCACTTAAAAAACTTAGGTATAGCAAGGATGACGGCAGTTGAGCCAGGTGATGCAATGTTAAACCCAAGACCAACACGACCAACGATGCTGCGCCAGAGGGAGATTGATCTGGAGATTCTCCACGACCAAACTCCCGACACAACAACATTTGGCGCATCGTACTCGCCACACAACGCAACACAACTGCTCAGACGCGTCCTCCGTACGGCTTCACCAGACATCATGCTGGAACACGACGAATCGCTTGGCGGCAAGACTTTTTCTGGTGGGTGGTAACTTCTGCCGGCAGCCGATGTTATGGCCTACCACCGTTGGAAACACATCCAATCTATTTATACTAACGACCTCATCCACTAATTCATGACCCATACGGTGTCATCGACGCAAATGTGCGTCGCTACTACGAAAAACCGGGAGCTTCATACGGGGAAACCGTTGCTATACGCGCTACGATCCAAGCGCTACGAAATAGTAAAATAGGACATCTCTACATATTACTATACGCCGATACATAAGTCAAAAGAGATGTCGTATGTTAACTACCTAGTTTTTAGTTCATCAGTTTAACTTTTGTTAATATTATGCGCCACAAATACACTTTAACACTAAAATAGTACAAATAATAAAAAGTAAAAAAACTAAAACCCAACTACGACAAAAAACGACGCTGAAAAAGTATAAAACAAGATTTTCAGAATACTGAACTGAACAAAGTTGCCTTACAATGTCTTACAATACTATTCTGAAGTATGCAATATTCACTATGTAGAGATAAATGTTCATGTTTGGAAAGGCGTAGTCACACGTTACATATACCTACCTACCGTAGCACTTTGATAACGTGTGACTGCGGTTTTCCAAACATGAAAATTTATCTGAATAGCATATTCTCCAGACATATACTGCAACTATCAGTTCAGTGTTTTTTTTTTACGGGTTTTCGTTTTTTTACGTTTTATTATTCTAGATAGATGATTTTCATACAAGTAATAATCCTTCTCCCTACTAATGTAAACAGTTTGTTTATGTTTAGATATTAATGATTTGCATAGAACGCTTAACCGATTTGAATGAAATATGACACACATGTAAGCTAATTTCCTAATAGGTTCAATTTTTGATACATATATTATATGTACATAGTGGATACTTGAAAGTATTTGCATTTGTTATTCAGTTGATTTGAATAGTAGTTAAAATACGCAAAATTGTATTGATAAATGTCTCAACTTTATTCATAGTCTAAATTGGGCAATATGTGTTTAATACCTGGATTTCACTCATGTTTCCTTTTTTGTAGGCCTATCACGTAAAATTTATGTCAACTTTTTAATGGTTTGTCGAAATAGAAAGTTAATATGCATGTTATTTTAGTGATTCTATTGAAATTCAATAGGAATTGTTAATAAATAGTTAGCGTCGTTAATCATGTAAATACTAATAGAATTTTGTAAAACGTGTGTTGTGATAACTCTAAATTGGTTTGTTTACCTGTATTCTTTCTCGAGCTTGGCACGAGTATAATGATGATGCTGATGTTCCCGACCGATTTCCGCCACGGCGACCACTTCCACTAGCCGATGATTTGGCGCTCATGCGCCCGAAGATGGCTTATGTAGCCTATCTTGGCGGCGAAACTTCGTGCACACTGAGGGCACGTAAGCACGCCGTCGACGTAGTTGTATGTGATGGCAGCAGGTGGGCGGGCGTTTAATTGGTCGCGTTTGGCATCGACGTCAGCTTTGCGCTGTTCCTCAAACTAGCGTACTTGTCCGTCTGCGCCATTCTGCCCGCTTTGCTCGCAAACGCTCTAATTCAGAGGGTCTGAAAATGCCAACCAAGTTTAGGGTATCTGTTGACTTCTAATAATTAAATTGACTCAGTTTCCAATTTATTTAAGTACTCGGTAAATGATGTTAGACCTGGACTGTGATTACTTGTACCTAGAGCTTAGAACGAATGGCTCGTGAACCAAGGAGGTCGCAAGTCTTAGGTGGAATTACACCCCACCGTGGCGTCTGTCCCCCTTTGCATTAAACTTGGGCGACGGTGGTATTTGTCTAGCAAAGGTTCCGTATGTGGCTTGGTCCATTGCAGTTTTATAGGTGAATCTGTGAGGGCATGACCGTCTCTCAGATCATAACGTTTTATATATATAATCACTTATCGTGTCTTGCCTACGATTTTCTTCTAAAGGCCTGAGTGAATAGGCTCTTAATAAACTAGCGCGCTTTACCACCAATAGTTGCATCACTGCTTACCATCAGACAGGATCGCGGTCAAGAACTACTTTATATTGGTTAAAAAAATAGACGATTTTTTTAAAATAAATTTTTGCCCCATACTAGGAATAGATCCTATATCGTGAGTGCGTTTAAAAACATTTAAATTCTCATACCTAAACAGCCAGACCCGGAGCAACTACCTGTAAGCTATACAAATCATTTCATTTGAAAAAAGACTAAATTCAGCGACCACAATTTATATACGACAAGAAATCTCGGTGCCGACGTGTGTGTGTGAGAGTGTGTGTTTAGTAAGAATTTATCATCGGGATTAATTTAATATATAAGTCACTCCATACAGAAGGACAGGTCTAATTATGGTCTTATAGACGTGTCCCTTAAGCTTAACCGGCATTTTGGGGTCGCAAATGACACCCGTCACCTCACGCCATTTTTTCCAAGCTGCGGAAATGCGTGCCTTGACGTCGCAGTCAATGTCAACGGACATGAGGTCTGTCGTGTTGCTGGCCATGTACACGGTCTTCGCCATATTGAGTTTCAGACCTCCGTTCTCGAGCGAGTCCTTCCACATATTCACACGCCGCACCAACCTTTCCCTGTCCGCGTCCGCCAGCGCGATATCGTCAGCATACATGAGCAACCAGGGAGGTTGCTCATGTGAATTCTTGATGCTGTCCGACAAGATGTCTAATATCACGTTGAACAGAAACGGGCTAATGACAGATCCTTGGTGGACTCCGACGGTGATGGGGAAGAGTCTAGAATAATAATTAAAAACCTACAGGGTTCGTGGGCAAAAAGCCAGGTTCACTAAAATGTATAATTTTGTAAATAGATATTTTCATTAAAAAAAAAAAGAATGAAAAATCGTATTAGCGGTAAACATGGCGCAAAAAGTACACAGATAAAAAAAATGGGACAGAAAAGCGGCCTTTTACAATGTAACGTTTACCTGTAAATCACATACACCCTTACGTACCACATTTGTAAATCACAATCTTATATCTACAAATAGGTACCAACACAACTTTAAATAAATAAGTAAACCAACCTAATTCATTCTGCCGAAGGAACCCCAGTCGATCGACGGGGCGGTTCCGGCCAGTATTACCACAGTAAAAAAAACATGGCTCGCCCGGTTTATTACGACTGTTAACATTGCACGATCGAATCACATTAAATCTACGATGTAGCTGGCTGAATTGACTGTGTTATTTCTTTTTGTATGCGAAAACCATAAACAAGTCAAGAGTCAGATCAAGTTTAAACCACTTAAATTGTTATTGAATTATGCATCTAATCCATAGTGATTGATGACCTAATCATTAAAGAAAATATGTAGTTCTTTATACAAAAATGATTCCGTGTTTCGGTTCTAAATTGTCGCTTTAGTATTAAGAACTTTGCTTATATCTAACTAGTAACTTGACCTGCTGTCATCCGTACATACTTTGTTACATCAGACTTTACAAGTTTTATTTTATCGTTATTGGTTTTATCCGTTTTTATGTATCTGGTATATTGGGTGTGTTTTTTTAGTATTTATGTTTCGTAGTCGTTTAGTGATTCATTAGTTGACTGAGCCTTAACAATTGGGTTGTATCCTAAAAAATAATGTAATGTCCATCAGATAGATTTATAAAAAATATTGAACACGTATTTTTTATTTTTTCTTTCATTCAAATACTTGGGAAGATATATTGATTTGAAATGTCGCATGACGTCACGCCGTGGTACAAAACATGCCACGGCGTGACGTAATTAGCCCCCACTTCGTAACTTTAATACGCTATATCTCAGTAGTTTTTGGTAATGTCGACAAAATAAAAAATACGGGTTAATTTTTTTTTTTTATTATAATAAGACGAACTAATTATTTTTTTGATTTTCATACCTTGGATACATCCCTATTTTCAAATCAGATTGTATACAGCAGCGTAATTGCGTAATACACTATCAGTGGCAATTTTGACAGTTCAACAGCATTCATTGCGCTATTTACTCTGTTGAACAGACACAATTTCGAACATATCGAGCAATGGAATAGCAGTAAGCTTCAAAATAATTCCAACGAATAGTAATGGTGGGAGTTTTTGGCGGGAAGCCAAGATCAGTGCCACGCTCGTTTTTCATTGGACTTTAAAATTATTTACAGTGTCGTTTACTAAATAAAAACGAGTGATTTATGTAGTAAAAAGTGCATTCAGTGAATAATTCATAAAGAACAGTGAAATATTGTAGCCTAGTGGCCACATCATGGCTTAGTATCAAATCTTCCTCCGAGTTCGGTTCGCGCGGCCGTCTTTTTCGACATGAATAATTCATTACGTGACATTGGCTAAATGCATAAACCGTGCGAAGCCATATGAGAAAGAAAGAAGAACTTTTGAAGATTTTTATTTTACTTGAAATTGGCACAAAGTCATAACCAGTGCCAAACTACAAAAAAAAAAAAAAAAATAGTAATGGTGTGTTACGCAATTACAGTGCCCGTTGAGAAAATACCTACAATGGCCCCGACTCCCTTGTTCACAAACTAAAGTAAATTTAAATTCAGTGCGTCTTTCTCTTTCTATTTCGTTAAGAAAAGGACAGAAGATAAAATGTCAGTTTAGACCTGTCAAATTAGTGCGCTCCTGACGTAAACTGGCGTATTTTTAGTCGCCATGTTTATAATCACGTCTAAATTGTCTATGGAGTATCTTAATTTGACAGGATTAATAATAATAATAATACGAGATTGTTGACATGTGGAATGTGAACTCGGCTGTCATTGTACCGATTGTCGTGTCAGCCAATGGTTTGATAGCCAAGAGCCTCGACCAACATCTATTGAGGCTCTCGTTAGGCAGTTGGATCAAAGGCCTGATTCAAAAGGCAGTACTCCTCGATACGGCCCGCATAGTGAGGAGGTTCCTGTCTCTGGAGCCCTAACCACCGGTAGCTTGGACCCTGCTCCCGCCATCGGTGGAACACAATTTTTTTATATTTTTAAATGTTTTTGTATGTTTTTTCTATAAATATTTAAAAATGTAAAGCGATATGTAGACACGGAAAAATAAAGAGATAATAATAATAATAAACGTTTATTTTTTCCACCACATAAATAAACATAAGTTTAACACAAAATTAAGTATATATGATATAACGATGTAGTGGAAACTGGAGCCTGTACTAGGACAACCTGTGTTACAGGTCTCCAGCCCTCCTGACTACACGGTCGTGTCACAACTAATACAAACGTATACTAGTAATACTAATAGATGACAAAGATTAAGGGATGAAAGAAAATTGACAAAAAAAAGATGCAAAAATGAAAACACAAAATAAATAATTAAGTACCTAATTTACAAGATTATACAGCAAACGAGGGTAAGTTCGTGTCGATGTTTGAGTGATGATGATAGAATGAAGTTTAACGGGAGCTGTATTGAGTCAACAATAAGCTTTCAGTTTTGTTGTAATTAAGCGTTTGCAGCCAAGTATTAATTTTCTTTTTAAAAGACATTATAGGGAGTGAGAAAAAGTTCAGAATTTTGTTAAGACTATTGTATAGGTGAGGGCCGAGGTGAGGATGAGGATTAAACTAAAATGTTATCTTCTATCCTTTTCTTATCGAAATGGAAAGAAAAAGATGCACATAACTTAAAATTAGTTTAGTTTGTTAAACAGAGTCGGCGCCAACATATGGTCACCCATCCTCAGACCAACCTCGGCAAGCGTAGCTCAACCTGACCAATCAACCTGTGCGGCTGTTACAATACCGAGTTTAAAAAGTGTCAAGCAAGATTGGTTACGCAATCATAATGTTGACTTTACACCAGATAAAACTAAACCCGAACTGGATTCGCTAATAAAAAGAACTGAGTCCGAAAAAAATTAAATAATTGACGAAATTTTAAAGGCTGCAGGTCATATCGTTCTTTGCCTTCCGCCGTATCATCTCGATCTCAATCCGATTTAAAGAACAATTTAGCTTTCAATTATATAATAGATATCTCAAATAAGCTCCAGTTCGTTGTGAACCACTGTCTTGCCGTATTCTCGGTATCTAATCTGCTGGGCCGGGAAAATTTCAAATGTAGATCTGTGAATCTGCGATCGTCTAACAGATCATCATTTATTATTTCAGCCGAAAGACGTCCACTGCTGGCCACAGGCCTCCCCCAAGGATCTCTATCACGATCGATCCTGCACCTCCCACATCCAACGATTTCCTGCGACCTTCTGTAGGTCGTCGGTCCACATTGTCGGGGGCCTCCGCACGCTGCGTCTTCCGGTGCGTGGTCGCCACTCGAGAACTCGTCGACCCCATCAGGCGTCTGTCTTAGGCCGCTGCCTCGAATCTTGCGGCCAGCGGGGCGGTGGCGGCAGCGGCGCGGGAGCCGAGCGGGCATCGAAGACCCGTTCTCGAAACTAGCGGGCAGATCGCGCGTCACTATAGCCGCGTAGTGTTGTGTTCACGATTGTGTCGACGAGATATTTCTTTTTATTCGCGAAAGAAATGTCTGAACAATGGCGGCAACATCTTTTTCATTCAAAATTGTTCCTAACGCTCGATCACCGCTCGCTGCCCGCCCGCTGCCCGCAAGATTCGAGCGCGAGAAGTACACCGCTCGCCACCCGCCACCGCCCCGTTTCCGCGCCGCTGTTTTCGAAAACCGGTCCGTTTGATTTTACGCATAAGATCCTGCCGCTCACTCGCCGCCGCCGCCGCCGCCCCGCTGCCCGCAAGATTCGAGGCAGCGGCCTTACGGGCAATGTGCCCGGCCAATTGCCACTTACATGTTGCAATTCTTCGGGCTATGTCAGTTACTCTCGTTCTTCTGCAGATCTCATTTCCATCCTAATTCATGCTTCATTCTCATTCCTTCCTTAACAGATCAAATGCCGAAAATGGAACTGGATCGGCCACACGCTCCGAAGGGGTCTTGAATATATACCAAGGCAAGCTCTAGACTGGAACTCATCACAGAAGCGAAGGACATAGGGAAGACCTGGAGCGGAATAAAACGTGAAGCTAAAGACCGAACGGGATGGCGGCACACTATGGACGCCCTCTACCCCTTCTAGGGGACACAAGAATTTAATAAATATATACGGACAACTAGGTGGTCAGATGATTTGACCAAAATCGCAGGGACGCGCTGAATGCAGGCCGCGTCCACCGTTCCCTTTGGAAATCCCTGGGGGAGGCCTATGTCCAGCAGTGGACTTCATGTGGCTGAGATGATGATGATATACGGACAAATCACACATATTAAGCTAGCCCTAAAGTAATTTCGAGACTTGTGTTATGGTATACTAACTCAACGATACTATATTTATAATAGATACATATACACATCAAAATCATACATATACATATAAACATCCAAGACCCAGGCCAATCAGGAAATGATCATTTTCCATCATGACCTGGCTGGGGATCGTACCCGTTGCCTTCACGTCGCAGGCAGGCGTGTTGACCGCTGCGCCATGGAGGACGATACTTAAGTCAAGTAGTAGATGTTGTTAATCCAAGTAAAAACCTGTACCTATGCAATTCCTAGTTACCTTTAACACAGACGCTGAATACCTAACACCTGTAAAAAAACAAACATTCTAAACTAGGTCGTAACCCGAAAATCATAAAAGCTTGTTCAAATCATTTTCTAAACTAAACTGTTTTTGCGTCAACAAATTGATAGGCAACCTAAAATATAGGTATGGGTTTTATTTTCACGTTATGTAATGAAAAGACCATTCATTTTATGTTTGCAAATATTTTTGAAAGCTGATATTGTGCATAATACTACATTAATTACTTGAAAGCTTAAGCCCGGCTTTGGGGCTAAAGGGCTAAAATATATTTTGAATATACAGGTACAATCAAGTTTTCGTTTTAGAAAACAGTATTTGTTGATGATTCGTCGCCATCATCATCATCATCAAACTTTTTATCATCCCACTGCTGGGCACAGATCCACTCTCATACAGAGAAGGATTGAGCGTAATCACTACGCTTGCTCGATGCGGGTTGGCGATTTCAGACTGATAAAGTCCAGGTTTCCTCAAATTGTTTTCCTTCACCTCCAGTCTTTGGTGTCCAAGATATACTTAGAAAGTACATATAACTTTAGAAAAGTTACATTGGTACTTGCCTGACCTGGAATCGATCTCGCACACTCATACTTGAGAGGCTGGTGTTTTAACCACTAGGCCACCACGAGCTGCTGTGATGAGTGTACGGGTTCGATTCCAGGTCAGGTAAATACCAATTTATTTATTTATAGTTAGCTAAAACGGTACAAAACCAATTACATTAACTAACATGGAGACAAACAATTACATTAATTAACTTAAAAACTACCACTAAAACTAACATGGAATAGTGGACTCTCTCGCATACTTTCTTTCACAGAAGACCAAACATACACGCATAAGCTTCTTCCATTCATCCGCAAACACATCACATTCAGGGTTGGCCATCAGAAGGGCATTCAGCACTTTAGGGGAACGACAGACCGGGGATTCAGCTCTGGCTACCGTTTTTGCGGGGAGTTGGGCAAAAAGATGTAACTTATAAATAAGTTATATGTAGTTTCTAAGTATATCTTGGACACCAATGACTGATTAAAGGTGAAGGAAAACATCTTGACGAAACCTGAACTTTAAGTCTGAAATCGCCGAACCACATTGAGCAAGCGTGGTGATTACGCTCAATCCTTCTCTGTATGAGAGGAGATCTGTGCCCAGCAGTGGGACCATAAAAGGTTGTTGATGATGATGATGATATATATTAATTCAGTTGTACAGATCCCTTTTCTTCTTCTCCTTTCTGCTCTTATACGTAACCAAAATTAACAAATTAGGTATTAAGGAGCAGTGGTAGCCTAGTGGTATCGGCCGCAACTAACAAGTATGTAGGTCGTAGGTTCGAATCCCGTCAAGCGCTTTACGTTGTGTAAATATTTCTTCATCACCGCTCTCAAAACGGTGAAGGAAGACATTGTAAGGAAACCGGAATGTTCTAGAAGCAAAACTTCGAAGACATGTGACATCTACCAACACGCACTGAGGCCTGTGTCTTAACAGTGGCAACATTATAGGCTGACTAGCTTTCCGCCCCCGGCTTCGCCCGCGTGGAGTTCGGTTCTATTTTTTTTTAATTAGTTATAAACTAGTGCTTGACTGCAATCCCGCCTGATGGTAAGCAGTGATGCAATCGTTGATGGTAAAACGCACTAGCTTATTAAGCCTATTCACTCAAAAAAAATGAGTGAATAGGAAGACAGACGGCAGTTGAGCGAGGTGATGCAATGTTTAACCCAACAACACGACCAACGATGCTGCGCCAGAGGATGATCTGGAGACCGTCCACGACCAAACTCCCGACACAACAACATTAGGCACATCGTACCCGGTACACATCGCAACACAACTCGCGCTTTTTAGATTTCTCTCGGGAACATCAAATTTTTCCGGGATAATAGGTAGCCTATGTTCTTTCTCAGGGTCTAAAGATTATCTGTGCCAAATTTCATCAAAATCGGTTGAGAGGTTTAAGCGGGTACGCGTAACAGACAGACAGACAGACAGACAGACAGACAGACAGACAGACAGACAGACCGACAGATAGACAGACAGACCGACAAACAGACAGACAGACAGAGTTACTTTCGCATTTATAATATTAGTATGGATTATGTACAGACGTCAGCACATCAAGCTACCACAATCCGTCAGATATCCTAATTAGATTTTCAACTTTGTCTCCAAAGTATTAAGGCTCAAGGTTGATTAAGTGATAGTTAGAAAGTACATATAACTTGAGAAAAGTTACTTTGCCTGACCTGGAATCGCGCACTCATACTTGAGAGGCTGGTGTTTTAACCACTAGGCCACCACCACTGGGCGGGAATATTTGACAGTTTCGGGTAGCTTGACCTGCTGTCGTCCTTACTAAGGCAGTTTAATATATTTTATAACGCATTTTAAAATTAACTTTTACGTAATCCTACTAATATTATATACGCGAAAGTTTGTGAGTACGGATGGATGGATGTTTGTTTCCATTTCACGCAATAACTACTGAACGGATTTAGGTAGATGAAATTTGGCACGCAGATAGTTCATGACTAGGAATAATACAAAGGGTACTTTTTATCCCGATGTTGTTACGGGATCGAAACTTATGCGGGTGAAACAGCGGGGTGCAGTTAGTCTGGAATAATTACGTTCGGCGGTAGGCCATAACATCGGCTGCCGGCAGAAGTTACCACCCACCAGACGAAGTCCTGCGGCCAAGCGATTCGTCGTGTTCCAGCATGATGTCTGATGAAGCCGTAAGGTTACGATGCGCCAAATGTTGGTGTGTCGGTAGTTTGGTCGTGGAGGGTCTCCAGATCAATCTCCCTCTAGCGCTGCATCGTTGGTCGTGTTGTTGGGTTTAACATTGCATCACCTTGCTCAACTGCCGTCTTCCTTCATATTCACTAAGTTTTTTTTGAGTGAATTGGTTCTTAATTAACTGGTGAGCTTTACCATCAACGATTGCATCTCTGCTTAGCATCAGGCGGAGTTGCGGTCAAGCACTAGTTTATAATTATAAAAAAAGCTGCCGAAATCGGTTAACCAAACAGACATAGTAGTTTTGTACTAAACATGTATTGTGTTTTATCTATACTACTAATATACAATATGTAAAGAAAACCCTGTCCAACCCATAAGGATAATAAAGGTTAGGTAAACACTTAACCAAACATAATATAAAATTTTACATAATCATCATAGTAACAATACTAATGAATTTTGAAATAATCCTTTTTTCCAATTCTAATTTCCCCGAAATTTGGTAATTTTTAAAAAAGTGACAAAACCGGTATTATTATAAGCGAATAGCGACGCGACCACGTCACAGGTGCCGCGTGCCCTGCCCCCCGCCCCCCGCCCTGCGCCCGCGGAAAGGGTTGCATAACGCACATGTATTAAGTTACCTCTTTTTGCGAAATAATATTTATTTATTTAGGGGGTTTTTTTTTAAGTTTAGTTTATCTTTGTGGGCATTAGTAGAATCAGTTATCGATACCTAACAATACCTTAACGGATCGGACAGGGTTTTCTTTACATATTGTATAAAGCTGAAGGGTTTGTTTGTTTGTCCGAAAGCGTTAATCTGACGAACTACTCCGGGTCCGATTTGAAAAATTCTTTTTGCGTCTATATAAAATCACGCTGCGACCATTAGGAGCGGAGCATAACTAACTCCACGCGAACGAAGTCGCTGGCGGCCGCTAGTATAACATAAACAAAACTGTAGAGTCTAGGTCCCTAATTGCTAATCGTGTAATTCCCTGGCAATCTCATAAACCAATCAGATAAGCAAAGGGTCGGTTTACGAACAGATAAGAAACATTCAAATAATATTCGTGTCCTCACCCTTTTAGATCGATATCCTTAATTAAAATTGGCTCAGTCTACAAATCCCTCCCCAATTCAATTAAACGTAGTATGAATTGGACATATTTTCGGTTGGACACACAACTGGTGACAATGGAACTGTGTTACTAAGCCAACACCCTCGGTCTGTGTGTCCGTCTGTCTGTCATGTGCCAAAGTAAACGAAAAAAAAAGAAACTTTGTTTTACATTTTTTTTTAAATTATAAAGTATTGTTTTCCGCAATGCCGGAAGATGGTAAGCAGTGATGTAATCGTTGATGGTAAAGCGCGCTAGTTTATTAAGAGCCTGTCCACTCATGATGCAACGTTAAATCAAACAACACGACCAATGATGTTGTGCTAGTGGGAGATTGATCTGGAGACCCTCCACGACTAAACTCCCGACGTAACAAAATTTGGTGCATCGTACCCAGCACACATGGGAACACAACTGATCAGACCCATCTTCACCGGCTTCACTAGACATCATGGCGGAAGAAGACGAATCGCTTGGTGGCAAGACTTTGTCTGCCGGGTGGTAACTTCTGCCGGTAGCCGATGTTATGGCCTACCACCGAGATATACATAGTCTTTCATTTTTTCTTTTTCATGCGAATATGTTCTAAACGTTTAATCTATTACGTATCGTTTATCGTTTATTATTATTATACGTATTTAATCTTCGTAAGTACAATCATGTATCTTCTCACCGGTCCATCTTGAAATGGCTACCCATCAGGCAACGCAGAGCTCTAAGAGCTTTGACGACCTTGTTTTCACTCCTACACAAACCCTGTTCTCCTTCTTATCTTACTTCTCATTTTTAATATTTATGCTCTGCGCATAATAGGAATCTTCGTTCTTCCAATAATTGTCTTCTACGATGTCCTTCTCACCGCTCTGGTTTTCTTAAGTCTTCATTTCTTGTCCAAGCGGTTTTCCTTTGGAATGATCTTCCTCAGAATATCAGGACGTTGACCAGTCGGTACACTTTTAAAATTAAAGCTCGGGAATACGCAAGAAATTGGCAGATTCATCAAACATATAATTTATTCTTTTTCTCTATCTATATTTTTTTATCTCTCTCTACTGTTTATATTTTGTATGTATGTATTTATTATAATATTTTTTTTTGTGTTTCTCTTTTAACTTCTCTTTTATATCTTTGCACCTACCATGTTTTGTCTCTGCATCACCTTAAGGTAGACTGATAGAAAATGCCTAAGGCATTAAGTCCGCCATTGTGCATTTTTTTTCATTGTGCATGAAGTTTTGATAAATAAATAATGTAATAAACGTAAATATGAAATGAAATTCGGACTCAGACGTTGAGTTACACGAAGAGATTGCAAGGTCGAAGAAGAATTTGGTAGATGACCCGTGCGAAAAATTCGCACTATACTAATAATTTGAAAATAGTATTCCATGGTACCAGGGACGAATATTTGTCGATTGGTGGGTCGGACGTTCAGATTGGTTCGATAGAAAGAGAGAAAAAGGGAGAAAACGGTTTCAGACCCTTGGAGAAATGATATACAACGTGTAACAAAAAGGGTATATACATACCAAGGGCATGGCATCTTTAGATGATATCAAACGATATCGGAAGGATTTCAACTCAAAATAAAATACTCAAAAAATTGGTAGCAAATTTTCGGTTTCGTGTGTTTCTTAAAATCAAATCATAACAAACGTGGCAGCACACTACATACGTTAATAACTACTCGTTACCCGTCACGTTACTTCCCAAAATCCGATAAATGTCTTCAATATCTCTGTGCGACTAGTATGGTAGTAGCCTATCACAGGCGGTGTTTTTCCTCATAACTTCCTAACATAAAGAGATAGGATTAAAAAACCCTTCTAATATCGTTTGATATCATGTAAAGATGCCATGCCTTTGTTATGTATATACCCTTTATGTTACACGTTGTATATGGCGATCTAACAAATATTATTAATAAGGTATGAAGAACAATTTGTAAAGTTCACTGATTCTTCATATAAAAGGCAGGATATTCCGACTAGACGGGTATCGTGTCTGGTGGGTAACTGTCCAATGACACTTGAAAGAAAGAAAAAAGTACATAAGAAAAAGAAGAAAAAGGAAGGTCAGAAAACTCAATAAATTAAACACAAATTAAAAAACAAACTATATAAAAAAGGTAACAAAATATCAGAGATTCCAACCAAAGGGATCCTATCCACAAGTGTTGCAATTCTTCGGCCTAGGTCGGTTACTCTCGATCTTCTACTGATCTCCTCACTTCTGATTTGATCACGCAGTGAAACTCCAAGCATAGCCCTCAACCTAGTGAAGGTTGCGGGAAACCGGTGGATGCGGTAGCCGCAGGACCGGTCGTCGTAGAGATCCTTGGGGGAGGCATATGTCCAGCAGTGGACGTCTTTTGGCTGAAATAATGATTATTATCCAACCCACCAGGCCATGGGATCCTGTATCAGCACGAAGCTTCGATATTTAAAAAAGTGAATGTCGCCATGTCGTCATTTTAGACCGTTGGTTGCACAAACGACAGCACATCCAGCTACTACAACCTGTGAGATTTTTTTTATTGGATTTTCAACTTTATCGCTCAAGATTGATTGTGGGGATATTTGAAAAATTCGGGTAGTTTAACCTGCTGTCGTCCGTACATGCGCAAACTTTGCTTCTGAAATGCAGGGTTTTGCGTGCCATCACTATGATACGTAGTTTACACGTGGCGTTCTAGATACCGTTAAATACTTATAAAGTTTCGGCCAGTACGACTGACACTTACATACCTCGTTTTTTAACCTGTGCCCAGCAGTGGGACGATAAAAAGATTGATGATCATTTTTTTACACTTGAACTCTTTTTAAATATTTTCTGCATATTTATTCCCACGGTCCTTTAGTTCGGTTTTAATTTCCGAAATCGAAGTCTGTTCGTATTTCTTACACCGAGTCGTCCAATTAATCAAGTTGCAAATTAATTTATTACATATTATGTAACAGAGGAATGGGGCTCATCCATCATTTCGCTGAACAAGTTGTAAAATATTGTCCCTATCCACTGCGAGTCAGAGTTTTGATTAGATTTTAATTACTAGCTGTACGAACTTGTTTGCAGTGAGTCGGCAATCTGGTGTTGGTGACTGGCGATAACGAGTGTGGTTTAAACTATTTAGTTGGTCACTAACAAGCTCTTGATTTTACCGTCGTCAATTAGTAAAATAAGTAGTTTTTTTTATAATTATCAACTAGTGCAGGACCGCAATTCCGCCTGATGGTAAGCAGTGATGCAATCGTTGGTGTTAAAGCGCGCTAGTTTATTAAAGGCCAAATCACTCAAAAAAAAAAAAAAAAAAAAAACTGAGTGAATAGGAAGGAAGACGGCAGTTGGGCGAGGTGATGCAATGTTAAACCCAACAACAAATCCAACGATGCTGCGCCAGGCGGAGTGTGATCTGGAGACCCTCCACGACCAAACTCCCGACTCAACAATCATGAGCGCGTCGTACCCGGCACACATCGCAACACAACTGCTCAGACCCATCCTCCGTACGGATACACCAGACGTCATGCCGGAACACGACGAACCGCTTAAAATCATGGAATTCGACGAACAAAACATACAATAGAAATATACAATATGTAAAGAAAACCCTGTCCGATCCGTGAAGGTATTGCTAGGTATCGATAACTGATTCTACTAATGGATACAAAGCCGGGCTAAACTTAAAAAAATTAAAACCCCTTAAAAAAATTAATATTATTTTGCAAAAAGAGGTAACTTAATACATGTGCGGTATGCAACCCTACCGCGGGCGGCGGGGGGCAGGGCACGCGGCACGTGGACGCATCGCTATTCGCTCATAACATAATAATACCGGTGTTGTCACTTTTATAAAAAATACCAAATTTCGGGGAAGTTGGAATTAATTAGCGGGAAAAAAATATTATTTCAAAATTCATTAGTATTGTTACTATGATGATTACGTAAAATTTTATATTATATTTGGTCAAGTGTTTACCTAACCTTTATTATCCTTATCTTATTATCTTATCCTTAGAAAACCCTCTCCGACCCGGACAGGGTTTTCTTTACATATTGTATAATAGATTTAAATATTAATGATGTTTTTTTTATTGTTGTTTGATTGATTTTGCCTTGGTGGCTTGGTGTTGTTAATATTTAAAATAGTAAACGTATATATATTATATATACGTTTTATTTTATATAATTATAAACTAGTGCTTGACTGCAATCACCCACCTGATGGTAAGCAGTATAAAATTTTAAATTAATGTATGCAAAATATTATAATATATTTAAAACAGTAATTAACGGTGTGGTGTTTTGGTAATTCTTCTCTCTCTCTTCTTCTAGTCATTAGAATCAATTCTACTTTATTGTACGCAAGTTGCTTCTTGCTTCCCGTGTTGTCCTGCATAAGTTTCAGTCCTATATGTTTTTCCTCGTTATAAACCATCTGTGTACCAAATTTCATTCGAATCTGTTCTGTAGTTTTTGTGTGAAATAGTAACAAACATCGATCCACCCTTACAAACTTTCGCGTTTATAATCTATACTAATATATAAAGCTGAAGAGTTTGTTTGTTTGTTTGTGCGCGCTAATCTCAGGAACTACTGGCCCGATTTGAAAAATTCTTTTTGCGTTGGATAGCCTATTAATCCAGGAAGGTTTTAGGCTATATAACATCCCGCTATAACCAATAGGAGCAGAGCAGTAACAAAAAATGTTGCGAAAACTGAAGTCAAAGCGGAGCATAACTAACTCTACGCGAACGAAGTCGCTGGCGGAGACAAGTATGAAATAAATGGTTTAAATAATGAGTTGCCAAAAAAATAATTTTTGTCCACTGCTGGACAAAGGCCTCCCTCAAGGCTTTCCACGACGACTGGTCCTGCGCCTCCCGCATCCAGCGGTTTTCCGCGACCTTCACCAGGTCATTAGTCCACCTTGTTGGGGGCCTCCCTACGCTGCGCCTTCCGGTACGTGGCCGCCACTGCAGAACCTTACTGCCCCATCGGTCATCGGTTCTACGAGAAATGTGCCCCGCCCACTGCCACTTAATTTTAGCGACTCGAAGAGCTATGTCGGTGACTTTGGTGCTTCTGCGGACCTCCTCATTTCTGATTCGATCACGCAGAGAAACTCCGAGCATAGGTCTTTCAATCGCCCTTTGTGTGACGCGCTTCGTATGAGGCCCATTGTGAGCGATCACGTTTTAGCCTCTGACCTCAGATTTACTATATCAGATTCTTTGTACAATGTTTAGCAGAAATAGGGTTTTTATTACTGGTTCTATCCTTCAACATTAAAGATAACAGCTTGTATATATCATCATCGTCATCATCATTTTAGCCGAAAGACGTCTACTGCTGGACATAAGCCTCCCCCAAGGATCTCCATGACTACCGGTCCAGCACCTCCAGCATCCAGCGGTTTTCCGCGACCTTCACCAGGTCGTCGGTCCACCTTGACGGGGGCCTGCCCACGCTGCATCTTCCGGTGCGTGGTCGCCACTCGAGAATCCGTCGGCCCCATCGGGCATCGGTCCTACGGGCAATGTGCCCGGCCCACTGCCACTTTAGTGTGGAAATTCTTCAGGCTATACAGTAACTATTATAAATGTACACAGTTTCAAGCCGTGGCTTTCAAAGGTAATATACCCTTTCCGTCAAACGTTGTATTTGTATAATTGTTTTATGTTATAAGCACTGTTTGTTTGCTTTTATGTGTTTATTGTAGTAAGAATCATTTGATTTGACATCGTTGCCGTGGGAACTTTTCGGGTAATCAATGAAAATCAGCGCTGTGCTGAAGATATACAATATGTAAAGAAAACCCTGTCCGATACGTGAAGGTATTGTTAGGTATCGATAACTGATTCTACTAATGCCTACAAACCCGGGCTAAACTTAAAACAAAATCCCCCTAAAAAATAAATAATATTTCGAAAAAGCGAGGTTAGTTAATAAATGTGCGGTAGGCAATACGGTAAGCATTCATGCGCGGGCGAAAGGGGGTAGGGCACGCGGCACGTGGTCGCATCACTCATAATAACACTGTCTAAAATGGTGTTGTCACTTTTTCAAAATACCAAATTTTGGGGAAGTTGGAATTAATTCGATTCTTTCAAAATTAATTAGTATTGTTACTATGATGATTATGTAAAGTTTCATATTTTATTTGGTCATGTGTATACTAACCTTTATTATCCTTTTGGGTCGGACGGGGTTTTCTTTACATATTGTATAGTTGAGAATTATGCTGAGTGGAAGCCTTTTATGACTATAAAAAATGCATCCGTCGACTTTTCTACTTTGAGTTTTGTTTGAATTTAGAATTATTGCATGCATATGTATATGTGCCAAACCAACCAGCAGAGTGATTACATAACACACTATCAGTAGCAATGGGTTTCATTTTGACAGTTCAACAACATTCATTGCGTTATATATACGTTGTTGAGCAGACACATTTTTTGAACATTTGGAGCAACGAATTAGCAACATGCTTCAAAATTATATAAATTGATTAAGCAATTTTTTATTATTATTAATTTATTAAGCAATTAGGTTACTGTTATTCTTTCGTACTATATCATTATTGCGAACTCCACGGGAACGTATGTACAGAGGACATCTATAGATTACACATGTAAACAAAAACTAACCTACATATACAAGCTTCGTATTTCATACATGACGTCTTTCAAGAGAGGGGTTCTCTTCAGAGTAAAGTTTTGAAGTTCTGCCTTTGAAATAGACGTATCGTACTTATTCGTGGGAACTGTTAAGTCTAAGAGGTATTTTAGAAGGTTTTGTCCTTAAAATTGTGGGAAATTAAATAAATTTTGTGCAGTGTGGTTATCGAGCGGGCACGGTATATCATAGTACTTCGTGCTCGCGCAACAGCTGACGCTAGAGGTCAATGTACCGCGCTTACCCGCCCGAGCGGAGCGTGGACCATATTTTTGTTGGGACAGCCAAGTAGGATAACAAGTTCATAACTTTGTGGTTTTTCATGATATCTTTTTGAAATTTTGTATATAGATTCTTTACTTGAAAATACTGGATACGTGTTTCGGGTTTTGCATATACAAAATATAATATCAAGAAAATCGTCCATATTCTCTTCCTGTTGAGGATAGATCCAGTGCACAATAGGCTGGCGGAATTGCCACGTTGTATGACGTTGTGAATTCTTTGGCTAACAATCAGGCTAGTCATCTGGTTACGTAAGGAGTCGACTAACCGCTTGGTGACACCTCGAAAATTCAAATGAGTACTAGAATCCCATGGCCCTAGTGATTTTACCCTAATAGGCTCGATTTATTTTCTTACCTATATTTTCAACTTGAACATAATTAACTGTCTTGTATTCTTTATAGAAAACAGCATACTAGGAATCTTTATATTCAGGATCTCTTAACCATTTATATTAGGTATTAAATTGAAGTAGTATATGTGTAAATAAATAAAAAATTAAAAAGATATTTCAAGCTTCGAAGTACTCGTCCGCGTCGCTGTCATCCGGAAATGTGCCTTAATGACTGTCAGCATTGCGACATTGGATGGCAATGCTATTTATTTGGCAAATAGGTTGGTAAACTAACAGCAATAAGGGCTTGTAGCGGTACCTACAAACGGCACATGGAACAACGCGTCAGACTGACGTCACACGAATTCTACATCTCGCAAGCAGAGTTTACCGCGCGATTAGTATACATACAACTTCCCGATTTCAAGCATTGGGCAAGTACCCGCCAGACATAACACCCGTCTGGTCGGAGGATTCTCTCTTTTCTATGGAGGATGAGTGAATTTTACTCCCTGTTCCTCTTGCCTCCACAGGCTTATTTTGTTTATATGGATATGGTGTTCAAAGTAAGTAAGTAGTAAAGTAAGTAAGTAGGTCCACATCGACAATAAATGTATTTATTATTTATTAGCCATAAAACTCATCGGTTACTATGTATATTGGGTGCCTAACGCTTCCGTTAAAATTGGTCGTAAAACGAGCGATAACAAAGCATATACATGAAAGTATGTGTTCTGTACCATTGATAAGAGTTTATATGGGTGGGGGACGAAATTAATGTCTTATTTCGAATGAGGCATCAATAGAGCCAAACAATGTTATGAAGAAACATGGAATAGGTTATTTAGTGATTTGGTTATTTCGCAGTATTCTTCTTTAAGACAAAAACGAGCTTTATATTTTTTCTTATGTTTTTTACAATTTTCATGTATCAGGTTGTGTAAAGATCTAAATATAGTTAGAGGCCGATTCAAATATTTATTATTAGAAAGATTGAAATCATCTATACCCATTTCTATTTTCATATTATAACTATTTCATAAAAATAAGACATTTCAGGCCAATTATAACTTAAGGTGTAGTTACACTTGCCGGATTGTCGCCATGGGATCTGGAGGCCAAAGCCCTCGCCCACGTGTGGGAGTGACGAGAGGAGGCAAAAAGCCAGGGCATAACTCCGCTGCCGCGAGAAATCACGGTACGTGCCTCAAAGAGATGTCAGCACATCGTGATGGGGTCCATGAAGATCGATGCCTCCCAGGTCAGAGTTGCGGGTTGGTTAAAAAAGTAACCATGGCCCTGGAGCACAGGCAAATGAAAGACCATGGGTGGGTTTAAGTCACCAAAAGTCTGACACGCCCTTCCGCTCCGCTCAGAACGGGAGAGGTCATTTGAAGATTTAGCATCCCAGAAAAAAAGTTGTAGTAACGCCGTGTTTTCGTGGCGGCGATTGGTGGCGGTGATCTCTCCCGGCCGGCCCTGGTGCAGACAATGGTCTAGAGCGAGAGTGCATGGCAGGCCGTCACCTCCTTCTGCAAAGTAGTAATGCTCGCAAAGGAGTAGGCAGAGCTCGTGAGGGAGAGGTAATATCTCCTCACAGCCCTTGTCGCTGCAGGAGACGCCCTGGTCGTCGGGCGACGGCATCCAACTGTGTGTGTGTGTGTGTGCGAGGGTGGCGAGCAGTGGGTAGATGTCCATCCGGGATGGCCCTGGCCGGGTCGACGGCGCATTGTATTCCATGCGCGCCTCAAGGAGATGTCAGCACATCGTGACGTAATTATAACGGACCTGCAAATTGCAAAATGAGTTACGAAGTAACGTATGTGTTTAATGGAAGAAAAGGTTCACAATGAAGCCCTATATATTAAACTAGCGGCCGCCAGCGACTTCGTTCGCGTGTAGCTAGTTATGCCTCGCTCCTATTGGTCGCAGCGTGATGTTATATAGCCTAAAGCCTTTCTGGATTAATGGGCTATCCAATGCAAAAAGAATTTTTCAAATAGAACCTGTAGTTCCTGAGATAAGCGCGTTCAAACAAACAAACAAACTCTTCAGCTTTATATATTACTATAGAAAAGGGGTGCATTGTCCTATCACCTGACAAGGGTAGGTTATCCTTGTACAGTATTACAGACGAACCTATATAATCCCATTTTGTTTGTTTTTTTACAACAATATTGAATAAAGTTACAGATTACTCAGTAATCTTGCTAGGAGAAATTATTAGGTTAATTGTACATGTCGGGGCAAGGCTAACTTAAAACTTTAAAATATTAACCTTAAGTTCATGACTAGGTATAAATTAGTTTAAATTTATTTGTTGTTCTTCCAGACTTGTTTTGCTTCTTTTCAATTTAGAAAACTACGTTAGGATTTCCGATTACTTTGATAGCAATACATAATTGAGGGTTTATCCAAACTGGGGTTTAGGAAAATAGTTATCAATGATTAATTCAATTATGGTGCAGGTCGTCAGATATGGTTGGAGCTTAAATAAGAAACGAATTGATGTTTTAGGATAAAATTTTCTTTAAGTAAACGAAAATAAACAGTCCATTTACCACACAGGAAATCGGAAACATCAGATGAGTCTTAATAAACTTCTGCTATTTTTGACGACCCTGGTTACTAATCTACTTTGGTGGCTTTACTTAAATATGGCCTACGCAAATGTTTTTTTTAAAATTGATCACGACATCATTGAGTTGCTTAAGTTCTGAGTTGAGCTGCATTACATAATCAGACTACAAAATTTCCATTCCTAGGTCATAAGCCTCTCGGGGCAGTGGGCCATAATTCACCACGCGGGCCTAGTATGGGTTGGTGGATAGGTTCCTAGTTGCGCTGCATGTTTACTGGCGGACAGGTTCATTCAATCTGTGTGGTTTTTACATACATGCTTTTTATTAGCTTCACTTGTATGTTTGCTTACTTGCTTGTTTGTTTGTTTGTTTGCTTGCTTGTTTGTTTGTCCGTCCCACCGTTTTCAATACGTTTGTTCGTTCGTTTTTTTTTTTAAAGATTAATGAACTAAAAAGTTGGAAACAAATATAATTTAAAAAACTAAGCAAACATGCTTTTAAAAAATATCAAACTAAAAAGTTAAAAATAATTTAACAAAAAAGCGTGAGGCGCTTAATAAACAAAAAATATGGCACAAAGCGCCTCACGGTTATTTTAAAATTATTTTTAACTTTTTAGTTTGAAATTTTTTAAAAGCATGTTTTCTTAGTTCCTTAAAAACTTTTCAGATACCAGTCTAAGTACATGGTTGTCACAATTATGATTTGACCAAGACTGTATCTTGACTACCTACACCTCAGTAGTTCTGCCTTATCCTTACGGGAATAAGGCGTGATGTTATTAGTTATATTATAAACAACACAAAAGCCGTCCTTTCCGATCCATTCATACGTATACTCTATAAATTAGGGCGGGCCAATATTAAGTTTACCTCAAACATAGGGTGAGGTTGGTAATCCATTTAGTTATCCTCAGGAACCGCGGCTAAGTTCTTTGATCAAGATAATATAAAGTAATTACGTTGTGTTGTGTATACGCACGGTATGTTGTGTGTACGTTAGGTGTGTTGTGTGTATTTGTGGTATGTTGTGTTTATGTGCGGCGTGTTTTGTGGTATGTGCGGTGTATTGTGTGTATGTGTCGTGTGTTGTGTTTATGTGCGGTGTGTTGTGTGTACGTTAAGAGTATTGTGTGTACGCACGGTATGTTGTGTGCGCTAGGTGTGTTGTGTTTATGTGCGGCGTGTTTTGTGGTATGTGCGGTGTATTGTGTGTATGTGTGGTGTGTTGTGTTTATGTGCGGTGTGTGTGTGTACGTTAAGAGTATTGTGTATACGCAAGGTGTACATACGGTATGTTGTGTGTACGTGTGGTGTATTATGTGTATGTGCCGTGTGTTGTGTTTATGTGCGGTGTGTTGTGTGTACTTTAGGTATGTTGTGTGTACGTGCGGGGTGTTGTGTGTACGTTAGGTGTGTTGTATGTATGTGTGGTGTGTTGTGTGGTATGTGCGGTGTGTTGTGTTTATGTGCGGTGTGTTGTGTATACGCATGGTATGTTGTGTATAGGTACGCTAGGTGTGTTGTGTGTATGTGCGGTGTGTTTTTTTGGTATGTGCGGTGTGTTGTGCGTATGTGCGGTGTGTTGTGTGTATGTACCGTGTGTTATGTGTAATTGCGTTGTGTTGTGTGTACGCTAGGTGTGTTGTTTGTATGTGCGGTGTGTTGTATGTAAGTGCAGTGTGTACAGCATACCTACAGACACACACTTAGCGGACACATATACGCTAAGTGTGTGTCTGTAGGTATGCTGTGTTTTATGTACGCACGGTATGTTGTAGGCACGCTAAGTGTGTTTTATGAATGCACAGTGTGTATGGTTGATACGATATACGTCTATTTTTAAAATGTTATATGAATACGTGAGTACTATATCATATAATTAAATTATATATCATGATTTCATTCAACCATTTTAATTATTTTAGACTCTTTCACGCAATGCAATTACATTTTACTTGCATAATCGCCACATTTAATTATATAATTATCTAGCTTCTGCCTTCAACTTTGTCCCCTTAGAGATTTAGGTTCCCCCTAGGAGTGTGGGAACTATAAGGGTTCCTAGTGTGCTACGGAACCCTAAAAAGAAATCAAATCCGATTGCCCGGTTAATATGAGACAGCCGCATAGCCTTCTCCTAATAAAGTTAAACAAACACTAACTTTATTTCAATGACATTTAAACTGATTTTAGAATAACTAGCATTATTGAAAAGTTGTAATTTTTTTTAGCGTAAACTGAACCTTGTGTATAGACATTAAAATGATTATTGCAAATATTTGTATGCATGAAATCAGCTTAATTCAATTTCAACATTGAACTCATGGCCATTTTAGGCGCAGGCTTGGGGCCAGCTGCCCACTGCTCGCCACCCGGTAAGGACCAGGCCGTGGTCGACGGCGCGTGTTGTTACATAGTGACGGGGTCCACGAAAACCAACGCATTCCAGGGCTGCGGGTTGTTCAAAAGAGATACCTTGGCTCGGGTGCACAGCCAAGTGAAGGAACATGAGTGGGTTTTAGTCAATAAAAGTTTGACACCCTTCCACTCCGCCAAGATCGGGAAAGGTAATTTGATGATTTCCCGTTCTAAAAAAGCGTCAAAGACAACACACATGATTTGAAACGGTTCAATGGAACCTGCATTCAAAACCGATCTACGTTATTTCCAGAAAACCAATCACCAAATTGCCGATCAACTAAAGGACGGTGGAAAACCTATTTGCACGTATGCTTCACTTCCGCAATCAAGTAGAAATGACGGAACGATTTGGTGGACACTTGACACGACCTATTTCCGACCGTTGCTTTTTATAACCGCGTTTGATATGCAACTGATGCACTCAATGTTTCCTCGAAAAATGAAAAAGGAAACATATTTTGGTTTCAATTTGTGTGAAGTTGTGAGTGGTGGTCCGTGTATTGGAAGCTCATTGTGATATTGTGGTGGAAATGTTGAGCTGTTTTCTGTTAACTCTGGTTTTTTATGGTAGGGTTACAATATTGATCACGACAACAGGTCATGGTGGATGGAACGGAGATGGGGAAATTAAGTCTTGCCATTCCCTCGCACACAGGCTAGCTACTCTTCGCCCGTGCTCCAGCATTTGGAGACCGTTTTGAAATAAATCTGGGTCGCCAATTAGCTTCTTCACACGTGTTAGGATAGCAGAGTGTGGATAATTAAATAATATTAAAGCAGACATTATAGGAGAAACATTATGTATATATTTACTTATAACATTACACACTGGGCATATTTACAATCAACAGCAATATAAATTACATAATACCAGGCACATAAGAATTGTGTGTCTATAACAAACATTAAGAATACTTAACTGGTAGTGTGCTCGGTCCGAAGGCTCGATGAAGACTGTCTACTAAGGGACGAGTCACCGTATTTATAGGAAATGCCACTCTCAGAGTACCATCGAGCCGTTTTTATAATTTTATAAAAGTTACTTCTACCCTCGGAATCAACTAAACTTAAGCAATCCACAATACAATACTTTTATTAGAATTATGACTCGTTATATTTATATAACACGGCCATTCTGATAATTACTTCGTTCTCGAAGTAAACTTTTCGATTAACATAATAAATAGTGCAAATAGTTTTGACACTACAGAAATGACAAGAAACTCCCTGGAAATGGTATCAACGTATTCCATCAATAAGTTTCTTATTAACAATAACGTAACAGTTCAAGAGAACTCAAAATTATAGTAACATATCTAATATCAATTGCTAGGATAAAAACACACTGTACCACAACATAATCATAATAAAGTACACCCTATGTGTTAAATCCATTTGTAAACACTTTAAGGTAATTTATCAATATAACAATTGTTTATTCGCAATGCTTAAATAACCAACATTTCATAATTTAAAGGTGACTTTTATAATTTAAGCCTCGTCTTATGAAATCTATTACTTTATAAAACTATAACACTGCCATACTGACATGTACTTCGTTCTCGAAGTACCTACAAATATGTCTACAGTCTCACAAAAAAATAACGTTTGACATTGACCGCTGACTGAACAGTTCCTGATTCGAAACAATAAGCAGAGATTATGAAATTCAAACAAGTTCCAGTGTTGTCAACCTGTCGATATTATTCAAATCTACTATTTATCAAACATTCTCTGTTAGATTAACAAATATCTAACAGTTAAAATAACTCATCGCTCGGTCAATTCTGACAATATCATTAAAACTTTCCAAACATTTTCTGTTAACGTATTAATAAATATGTTACGGGTAATTCAAACCATCGCTCAGTCTCAATATTAAAACTATTCGACAAGGATTTTCTGTTAACATGGTTTCGGTCATCTCATGGTGATTTTAGTAAGTATCTACATACTTGGTTTAAGTATTGCTATGTTTTAAGTTTATTTATTATCTATTAACTCTGAACGTAATCATACTTACTGAACAAGTGCTATCCATTCACCTAAGCTTTTGTTATTTTAGGTTTCCGGATAAAAATAATGTAGCACTAGAAAATTAGATAGGATTTGTGTTGCAATTTTTTTTTTTACCGATATTTACCCGATTTAGTCTATACTAGGGGTATTAAATCGGACTTGGCAACATAGACCACACTGGCCATCTACAGAGCAATAGCTGAATATAATTCATATAAACTTATTTCATTTTTACTATTTGATGTCTCCAATTGTCGATCTAATTGTGCTATATTGTACTAGATAGCGTCACTGAAATATGTAATCAGTTTTTCTATGCCATTTTGACACAAGCCCTCTCTATCTTATATCTCTTTGGTATAGTATATCTTAATCTACCATATTTCATGGCATCACCCGTCAGGGATACAGCACTTGCCACAGGCACAACAGCCAAAAGCACAACAGCCACAGGCACAGCTACAGCCACAGGCACAGCTACAGCCACAGGCACAGCTACAGCCACAGGCACAGCTACAGCCACAGGCATCACGGCCACAGGCACCACGGCCACAGGCACCCTTTTTATTATTATTATTATTAATTCTGGACACTGTACTTTGTCAGTCAGCCTATGCGGATAGACCTGGCTCATCAAACAACAGCATCAGTAAAAATAATAATCTGTCTAGTCTGTCAATCAAGTTAACAGTCAAGTCAATCAAGTCTATTAAGTATCAGCAGTCAGTTACTTCGTCTTATTCAACTTTTATACAAGATACGGACGACAGCAGGTCAAGCCACCCGAAACTGCCAAATATAAAAGTTTGAGCCTTAAAGCTTTAGCGATTTTGTGTCCGATTGTTTGTGAATTTAATTATTAAGAGACAGTTGGAACTTTATTTTTTTCAAAACCTCCTTTCTTTACTATGCAATTAAAGTAGCAAACGAATCCCGTGCTATCAGAGAGTAGCTCTGACCAAGCACAAGATAAGTCCAGTTACTATGTACAATATTTTATGCTATGGTACTACCAGAGGGTAGCCCTGGTCACGTACCCCGCACCAAAAATTTGTGTAGTTAGTATTTGCAATAATGTGCTGTAAGGTACCACTAGAGAGTAGCCCAAGCCATGTACCCACACACAGTATTATACACAACCAAACAAATTATCACAGTTGCAAATTGAAAATACAATCGATACAGATACTGTCCCTTAATAAGTTTTCCAAATGTTATTTTTAAGCAATACCGTTTTATATTGACGTTATTTACTCAATTCAGATAATTCTTTACTTACGATAATTCTTAACTTCTGGATGTTCTCACTGTTGGTTAAGGTTCTGGGGCTCTGTATTTTTGAAGTACATACAGGATTATTCCTGTATAGGACACCAGGTACAGGATTATTGCTGCTTATGCAGCGTAGCAGTTCCAACCTCAGAGAAGACGGCCTGATGTCGTCATTACGGTTGAGTGAAGTCAGCGACCCGCTGAACAACGGCTTCCGAAATATCGTCACAAGCTCCAACGTCGATCATGGAAAAAAAAAAAAATTATAAAACCAGAGCCTTGATCCCCACTTCTGATGTTAGGATAGCAGAGTGTGGATAATTAATAATATTAAAGCAGACATTATAGGAGAAACATTATGTATGTATTTACTTATAACATTACACACTGGGCATATTTACAATCAACAGCAATATAAATTACATAATACCAGGCACATAAGAATTGTGTGTCTATAAAAAACATTAAGAATACTTAATTGGCAGTGTGCTCGGTCCGAAGGCTCGATGAAGACTCTCTACTAAGGGACGAGTCACCGATAATTTTATAAAAGTTATTCTAACCTCGGAATCAACTAAACTTAAGCAATCCACAATACAATACTTTTATTAGAATTATGACTCGTTATATTTATATAACACACGCGTCTCCATCGAATCGAAAGTTGCCAGGTGGCATTATGCAGCACCAGTCTAAATGTGGCTGCAGTACTCCACGCATGAACGGACCTGTGCTTTCAACATTAGACAGCTTTTACATTTATAAACGATCATTAACATTAGAAGCTGTCCAGGTGTGAAGTACCGCCGGACCTTTTCAATAACGCCAAGTTTCCTGGCAGCCACCTTGACTTTGAACTCAATGAACCTCAAATGAATGAATGATGTTGTAAACCTTATTTATACAACGCATAGAAACCATTATCTCATGATTAGAGATTACAATCATGTTTCAAGGTCAATCGCAAAAACCTAGCCAAGACAACTTCAATTGATACTCACAGCTTTTGTAAGGGAGGCCATCTTGAAGATCTCTTTGAAGAAACTTGTGAAGACTTAGTTCGTTAGCTTGCTTGTTGCATGGCCACTTTGAAAAGTTCTGAAGAGTAACGGGTATTCAGACGTGAATGAATCGCCATTTTATTGTGATTGTCTTTATTGACGATGAATTTTGTAGTCCTGAAATACCTACAAGCACAAAAATTTGAACCCAGTGTATATTGTAATTTATTGAATATCCCGACTTTTCTGAAGCCCTACTAGTTTTAAATTGTTAATTATTTTTAAATAATTATAAACTAGTGCTTGACTGCAATCCCGCCTGATGGTAAGCAGTGATGCAATCGTTGATGGTAAAGCGCATTAGTTTATTAAGCCTATTCACTTAAAAAAACTAAGGAATAGGAAGGATGACGGCAGTTGAGCGAGGTGATGCAATGTTAAACCCAAGACCAACACGACCAAACGATGCTGCGCTAGAGGTAGATTGATCTGGAGACTCTCCACGACCAAACTCCCGACACAACAACATTTGGCGCATCGTAACCGCCACACATCGCAACACAACTGCTCAGACCCGTCCTCCGTACGGCTTCAGTAATACAGGATGAAATTGAATTAATGTGACAAAATGAAACGGGAGCTTCAGTTATAGTTACATAGTAATTATAAACTGCTTTTTCAACAGTTTAAAAGAGAGAAAGAGTTTTTTCGCAAGAAAAGGGAAGCAGCGAGCGCTGGCGGTCACAGTAGAAAATATGCAAACAAAGGTAAATGACCCCAACAAACGGCAACGTTTAATATAACATGTGTACTCACGACGATTATTGAGCACTGCGTAGAGTTGGACTAGATTTTTTGATGTTTTAATTTCCCTTATTTTTTCTTTTTTAATAATTATAGACCAGCGCTTCGCAATCGTTGCAATCGTTGATGGTAAAGCGCGCTAGTTTATTAAGCCCATTCACTTAAAAAAACCTTAGTGAATAGGAAGGAAGACGGCAGTTGAGCGAGGTGGTGCAATGTTAGACACAACAACATGACCAACGATGCTGCGCCAGAGGGAGATTGATGTGGAGACCCTCCACGACCAAATTCCCGACATAATAACATTTGCCGCATCGTACCCGGCACACATTGGAACACAACTGCTCAGACCCGTCCTCCGTACGGCTTCACCAGACATCATGCCGGAACACGACGAATCGCTTGGCGGCAAGACTGTCTGGTGGGTGGTAACTTCTGCCGGCAGCCGATGTTATGGCCTACCACCCAGAAAAACATTATTTATTTTGCATAATAATTATTTTTTTGGAATATTGATAACTCATACTTAAATAAAGATATATATACATATACACCAATAGACCATTTGAAAATGACAATAACGTATTTCTTTTTACTTTTTAAATTGTTGAAGAAACAGTTTATAATTACTATGTAACTGTAATTGAAGCTCTCATTTCATTTTGGAGCATTTATTTATTCAATTTTACCCTGTATATCCGGGTAGGGTTTGTTATCCCGATGTACCGAACCTTTTGTTAGTAGCTTTTAATTCTCTCAACTCATACAGCAGAGGGTAGCCTCGTACTTTTAAAAAGGTTGACAGTCAGAATGTCAAATCTCGTACTTAAAAAAAACGTTTAAATTCGAGTCGAATTCTCTTTTCAGCGACAATCAACGTCAATTTAACAAAATGTATTGTAGCTAAATTGGAAGTATTTTTGACAGAGGGCCACTTAGAAAAAACAAATTATAATACCCTGATCTCAGTCTCAATTAGTATGAAATACCTACATTTTGTCTAATTTCGACATTTGTTTGTCGTCGAAATGACTAGACTTTGAATAATAATAATAATAATATCATTTATTTGCATAAAACATGAAAGTTTAGAATTATTAGAATTTAACTTATATATAACACTTTGTCGACGACCGGGATGAAAAATTCACAGCGTCGACGACAGGTCATTTTTAACTTTAATTTTTGATTATCTTCCATCAGTATAATCATTCACAGATTTTGGTGATGATAAAGTCTTAATAATCAGGGACATTCGAATCAATCTAACTATAGTCTTGTCTTTAATATTCCTTTGGTATTTTTTTCCAAAAACACATACAATAAAACCCGTTTAAGATGTTTTCAAACGAATCCAGCCATAATCGCGTTGGCGATAAAGTGGGATGCGGGATGGGGAAAACAAAATTATGTTCTCATTTTGAAAGTGAGAAAATAAGCTTGATATTCCTTAGCTCAACATATTTGAAAAAGAAATTGCGTGTCTACGTTTTAATCTGGGGTTTTAACCAGTTGATCCAACGAAGGCTGGTCTCGAGATTGTGCATCATACTCGTGTTTTGTTACAGATATTGAGGACTCGGACGGACTCATGTTTTGGAAGTGTGGTGAATTTTCGCCTTACCAATTACTAGAAAACGTCCATCCGAATTGGCTTAGGCCATATAATTGGACAGTCAGTACCTCTTTTACACGCCTTGCCACCAGGGCAAGTTTCTATCTTGAAAACATAATTTGTTTAACTTGACTTGAACTTGACCTGGGACGTGAAGGAACATGAGCGGGTTTTAGTCAGTAAAAGTCTGACTCTGGTGGAAGGGCCAAATTTCATTTTAAAAAATCCCTTAGGTCATTAAGCAATTATTTGGAAATTGCTCCAAATAAGTGCTTATTCGCGTAAGAGACGCTTCTGGAATAAAGCTACAATACGCTATTTTCTTTAGCTGCTTCGATTTTGACTCATACTTCGTGAATGTTAGTCGTCGTCTTAACGTCTTGAATGTAAAGATTTACCGGCGGGTTGTTCGAAACAGATACCGTAGCCCCTGGCACACAGACAAGTGAAGGAACACGGGTGGGTTTTAGTCAAAAAAGTCTGACACACCGTTCCACTGCGCCCAGAGTGGAAGAGGTCATTTGACGATTTCACATATTAAAAAAAAAAAAGAAAGTGTGTTGCACTGCGCACTTTTATTATAAGTATGGGCCCTCACTATATGTTTTTTTTTCTCGTTTGTTATTCATTCTCATTGCTTTAACTTCTCATTTTATTTCGTTTTTTTTTGGTTTAAATATGTAGTAGGAAAACTTTATACCATCCATAATGCCATCTACTAAAAATATTAGTTTATGGAAAACATACTTTCAATTCCTACATAACAATTTACGCTACAAAAACATTTTTATAACTTATTTCTCGGTGGTAGGCAACAACATCAGCCGCCGGCATAAGTTACCACCCACCAGACAAAGATTTGTCGTATTCCGGCATGATGTCTGGTGAAGTCGTACGGAGGACGGGTCTGAGCAGTTCTGTTGCGATGTGTACCGGGTACGATGTGCCTAATGTTGTTGTGTCGGGAGTTTGGTCGTGGAGGGTCTCCAGATCATCCTCTGGCGCAGCATCGTTGGTCGTGTTGTTGGGTTAAATATTTCATCACAACAACCTCGCTCAACTGCCGTCTTCCTTCCTATTCACTCTGTTTTTTTGAGTGAATAGGCTTAATAAGCTAGTGCGTTTTACCATCAACGATTGCATCACTGCTTAACATCAGGCGGGATTGCAGTCAAGCACTAGTTTATAACTAATAAAAAAAAAATACCTGAATGATTTTGGTTTGCATAATACCACTAAGTGTGGCCTGGTGGCCTGTACGACAGGTTTTCGTAAAATCTACCTCAGGCACCAGCTCTTACAATGTGAATTTATGATATTATTCAAAACTGTTAAATAATACAAAACCATTGTGAGAGAAAATAAATGAATTTATTATTATTATTTAGTTTATATATTTTACATACATAAAACTTACATTTTTAAATATTTATATAAATACATAAAAAATCATTTAAAAATAGTAGCCCCCTGGTATCGTGAACAGGGTCCAAGTTACCGGCGGTCAGGGCTAATTATTATCCTTTATTTTATTGCATACATATAAATTACATTTTTAAATATTTCTACATAAAAAATACATAAAAAAACATTTAAAAATATAAAAAATAGTAGCCCACCGGTATCGGAACAGGGTCCAAGCTACCGGCGGTCAGGGCTCCAGAGAGAGGAACTTCCTGACGATGCGAGCCGTGTCCAGCAGTACCGCTTTCTGAATCAAGCCGTTGATCCAGCTGCCTAACGAGAGCCTCCTGAGGTGTTGGTCAAGTTTATTATCATTATTATTATATGAAGTATTATATAGAAGGAAAGAAAATAAACACGGAACAAGAAACAAAAAAGAAGAAGCACGCACTCATGCTCCGCACGTACGTATACGCTCGCAATTCTTAAACAAGTCATTCCCAATCAAATCAAGATTCGTCATATTAGATGTATGTATGAACCACCGTCACGGCTAAGGAAACCTTAAAGCACGACACGCAACTCCATTTAAGCCTTTCTAGATTAACATCTTAAGGGGCTGTGTTTCCTGAATACCTACTCCATTTGTATATAGTTAATACACAGAGCATTGATATAATATTAAACTAAGGTAGATAAGTCACTAGCGCACTGAAAATGAAGCGTACAAAAGGAGGTAAGTCCAGCAAGTCGCTTTAGTTTTCGTCGATTCTATTTAAGGCGCTGTGTTCAGTAAAAATAGGCTTCTTAAAACAATTTTTTAGCCAAATGTATACATTTCAGAGCAGCCAAAAATTTATATGTTAATCTTGATTATATGTAGCAGGAAACCATTGTTTTCAAAACACGTTTTGAATTAATTTTCTCGATAGAAAAAAATCCTAAAGTAACCCCTAAAATTGAATTTATAACAGTTGTAACTGTATTAATCATCAAATCTTGATAAAATTGAGAAGAGCGATGTAAAATATAATAGTAAATGAAACCATTGTTTTTGTTTATCGATTTAACTAAGATATTCTAAAATAAATAATGTATTTAATGATAAATAACGTGAACGAAACGTCGGTCCATCGCGGCGTCCATTGCCTTCTCTTTCACTTCTATGCTTAGCGACAGTGACCGCTGAGGCGCTGTGCTTGTCGGACCTATGTCACTTTTTGCTTTACCCCGCACAGAAAATAATTATATTTACGTGTCTGTTTGTTGATGAATAATCATATTTCGTTTTTGCCCGGGTTCAAACCCCAGGTTTACATTATATGCTTTTTGTAGATTTTAATTGAAATAAATGCTTTTTAATTTACTGTTGTATTTTTGCCGATATTTTATTTGATTTTTTCTGTAATTATTCTTTTTACTTTTTCCCGGCACATTTTTCTTCACCTGTATGTGTTCGGGTTCAAACCCCAGCTTTACGTTGTATGCTTTTTGTTGGATTTCTTATTTGCAATTGTTTTTTTTTTAATTATTATTAATTTATCCGATTTTCTGTATTTTTTGTAGTAATTGTTCCATCTTTTTAAATATATTCTTTTTGTAACAATTATAATGCAAACTAATATTTAAAATCAATTCGTTATAATTTTCTTTCTACAAATTTCTAGAAATTAATAATAAATAATAATATAAAGCCTTTATTTAACCATGAATTTCTTAGTTCATAATATAATTTAAAAAAAGAAAAACAATAAAAATAACAGTTAATTTGTATTATAATATTTCACTCGTACAAACCCGATTTCGATAAGAGTTGCAGTTTTGAAGAAGAAATCTTTTATTTTTTTAAATATCCGAAAATGCATTTTTTTTAACAGTTACTCTAAACAGCTGTTTATAAATAGTAATTTCTAGAAATGATATATTTCTAACAGTTTCATGAAAAAAGGACATAACACAAAAATTTAAGCAGAACGGACAAAGCGCATTATAAAAATAAAAAAGAAAACAAAAAAAATAATAAAAAATGAAAATATGTATAAAATACACATTTTCGAAAATCGCAAGGTAAAGTCGGATTCGATCCTGGTGCTCGTCTAATGCGAACCGGGACTGTGACGAACAGAGCCAACCATGCTTCGGGGTTGAGTTGTGAAATAACCCTTCTAAATGTAGATGGAATAGAAAAGAAAAACAATAAAAATAACAGTTGATTTGATAATAGTTCAAAACAGTAAATTTAGATTTCATTTTGTTGCATTATTCATGGCCCCTTTCAGTATAGGCCTCCTCCAAGTGCCTCCATCTATTTCACTCGTACAAACCCGATTTCGATAAGAGTTGCAGTTTTGAAGAAGAAATCTTTTATTTTTTTAAATATCCGAAAATGCATTTTTTTTAACAGTTACTCTAAACAGCTGTTTATAAATAGTAATTTCTAGAAATGATATATTTCTAACAGTTTCATGAAAAAAGGACATAACACAAAAAATTTAAGCAGAACGGACAAAGCGCATTATAAAAATAAAAAAGAAAACAAAAAAAATAATAAAAAATGAAAATATGTATAAAATACACATTTTCGAAAATCGCAAGGTAAAGTCGGATTCGATCCTGGTGCTCGTCTAATGCGAACCGGGACTGTGACGAACAGAGCCAACCATGCTTCGGGGTTGGGTTGTGAAATAACCCTTCTAAATGTAGATGGAATAGAAAAGAAAAACAATAAAAATAACAGTTGATTTGATAATAGTTCAAAACAGTAAATTTAGATTTCATTTTGTTGCATTATTCATGGCCCCTTTCAGTATAGGCCTCCTCCAAGTGCCTCCATCTATTTCAATCTTTTTGTGTTGTGTTATTCTAAGCACTCGTACAAACCCGACTTCGATAAGAGTTGCAGTTTTGAAGAAAAAATCTTTTATTTTTTTAAATATCCGAAAATGCATTTTTTTTAACAGTTACTCTAAACAGCTGTTTATAAAGAGTAATTTCTAGAAATGATATATTTCTAACAGTTTCATGAAAAAAGGACATAACACAAAAAATTTAAGCAGAACAGACAAAGCGCATTATAAAAATAAAAAAGAAAACAAAAGTAATAATAAAAAATGAAAATATGTATAAAATACACATTTTTGAAAATCGCAAGGTAAAGTGAACGGATGTGGGATTCGAACCTGCTGCTCGTCTAATGCGAACCGGGACTGTAACGAACAGAGCCAACCATACGTCGCGGTTGGGTTGTGAAATTACGCTTCTAAATGTAGATGGAAGAGAATGGTTGGTATAGATTTAATAGAACGTGCGTATTTCTCGATGCACGACGCCTCACCTCATGCATCGATGTACTCGCGCGGAGCGCCCCGCGCCCCGCAGTGGGCGGGGCTAGTCGTGTCCCACTTCGTCTGCTTCACCCCCTCAAATACCTAAAAGTTTGCTATTCACAGCGTCTTAAGCGCAAACGACAAACATTAGCCATCTTTTTCTTCTCTATGCTTTAGAATTTAGATAAGGGCGCTATTTAAATTCTAAAGCATCTCACTCACACTGTGCCAACGTGTAAAATGTACGTAGAATAAAAAAAATGAATGTGTGTGTTGCTGCTCCGGCCGGCACATTTATTTTGGTTAATTTGTTAGAGCATATCATATCTGTTTAATATTATATCAATGACACAGAGTGAAAATTTAGGAAATTGGACGGAATTGCGATATGAATGTTACGAACAGTGGTGGAGTAGTGGTTTCGCCTGCGACTTACAAATTGTAGGTCGTAGGTTCGAACTTACCAGGCGATTTTCTTTGTGTAAATTATTTCATCACCACTGCTCTTAAAACGGTGAAGGAAAACATCTTGAGGACTATCTAGGATCTGATTTGACTGGTATGTCATTGAGGCATAGCTTCGCAGACATGTGATTTCTACCAAGCCGCACTGGGCCGGCGTGGTAGATTACGGCCCACTCCCTCTCACCAAGAGGATGCCTATGTTCCAGGATTGGGCACATTATAGGCTTTATGTACGACTTATGACTATGTACACTGCGATTTTGTAATGGAATTTCAATACTTAAGTCTTATTTATTTTTTCTTTTTTAATAATTAGAAACTAGCGCTTGACTGCAATCTCGCCTGACGGTAAGCAGTGATGCAATCATTGATGGTAAAGCGCGCTAGTTAATTAAGCCTATTCCCTTAAAAAAAATTAGCGAATAGGAAGGAAGAGGGCAGTTGAACGGGGTGATGCAATGTTAAAACCAACAAAACGACCAACGATGCTGTGTGATGATTGATCTGGAGACCCTCCACGATCAAAATCCCGACACAACAACATTTGGCGTATCGCACCCGGCACACATCGCAACACAACTGGTCAGACCCGTCCTCCGTATGGTTTCACCAGACATCATGCCGGAACACGACGAGTCGCTTGGCGGCAACACTTTGTCTGGTGGGTGGTAACTTCGGCAGCCGATGTTATGAAATCTTTAAATAGATATAGTTTACTAGCTTTCCGCCAGCGGCTTCGCCCGCGTGGAATTCGGTTATATCGCGCTTTTTAGATTTCCCTCGGGAATATCAAATTTTCCGGCATAAAAAGTAACCTAAGTCCTTTCTCGGGGTCTAAAGTTTGTCTATGCCAAATTTCATCAAAATCGGTTAAGAGGTTTAAGCGGGAAAGCGTATCAGACAGACAGACATACAGAGTTACTTTCGCATTTATAATATTAGTATGGATAATATTGGACTGACTCAAACGATTTCTTTATAAAACCTCCATACTACACCTCTCTTTACCCTTGAGGTTATAAATGCTGGCATGTAAGATATGCTATCAAACTGCCGCAGCGGAAGCCTTTGACGCTAAATGTCGTAAGTTCGGTTCTCGCTTTACGTAACCAAGTTCCAAGTTAACTTTGAATGACCTATAAATGTTTGGAGTGCGGTTGTTTGTTATGTTGGAGAGTTTGGTGTGTTGAATTCAGAATACGAAGCGAATTTAACTTAAGCGATACGATTTCGAAACTAAACGATTTGTAGAGACAGATCCGGACGAATTGTTTCGCCTCACACCGCGTACATTGAAGGACTGGAACAATTTGCCTGCGGCGGTCGTCCCGTTTGACAACAAGTGTCTTTAAAGCTTATAAGTAGTGAATAGGCTCTTCATAAACCGCGATCTCGCCTGATGATAAGCAGTCATGCAAACGTTTATGGTAAAGTGCACTAGTTTATTAAGAGCCTGTTCACTCTAACCTTGAAGACACTTAAATTGTAGTCGGACGGAAACATTGCCGCTGGCAAATTGTTTTTTTTATATATTATAAACTAGCGCTTGACCGCAATCCTGCCTGATGGTAAGCAGTGACGCAATCGTTGATGGTAAAGCGCACTAGTTTATTAAGAGTCTATTCACTCTAGCCTTGAAGACACTCAAATTGTAGTCCGACGGAAACACCGCCGCTGGCAAATTATTCCAGTCCCTCGATGTACGCGGTATAAAGGAGGAGGCGAAACGCTTCGTCCGGATCGTAGTGGTGTTAACAACGTAAGGGTGGAAACCAGCCGTACGACGGGTCGTCCGCTGGTGGAACGGAGATGGGGGAATTAAATCATGCAATTCCATCGCACACTCCCCGAAATGCATCCTATAGAACACCGAAAGGCTGGCTACTCTACGCCTGTGCTAGGCTTTGGAGACCGACTCGAGTTAGATCAGGGTCACCAATCAGCCTCTTTGCACATCTCTCCACTGAATCCAAAGTGGCCAGGTGACACTTGGCAGCACCAGCCCAAATGTGGCTGCAGTACTCCACACACGAACGGACCTGTGCTTTGTATAACATTAGAAGCTGCCCAGGTGTGAAGCACTGCCGGACCTTTGCGATAACGCCAAGTTTCCTGGCAGCCACCTTAGCCTTGGACTCAATGAACCGCCCAAAGTTAAGGTCCGAGGAAATCTCAACTCCCAAAAGCTGAAGGCGGTCGGAACACTCCAAGGACCCATTCCGAAAAGTAGGAGCCAAGGTGAACGGGCTCCTTTTGGCGGTCAAAAGACACGCCTGTGTTTTGGCGGCATTGTTCCAGTTCCTCGATGTATGCTGTATAAAAGACGAGGTGAAACGCTTCATCCGGATCGTAGTGGTGTCAACAACGTAAGGGTGGATACTTTCCATTCAACGGTTCGTCTGATGACGGAACAGAGAAGGGGAATCAAGTCATGCAATTCCCTCGCACATTCTCCAAAATGCATCCTCTAACACCGACAAGCTGGCTACTCATCTACGTTTTAGCATACGAAAACAAATCAATGCGATTCTCCAGCCTGACTCCACAAAATACAGTTGTTAGTTCAAATTCTAAAATTCCACAAATTTTCTATTCAAAACACAGTAGCGAGTACAAAATCTAAAATTCCACAAATTCTCCTATTGAAAATCCTGCTTTAAACCGGGCACTCAGTTCCATTTTGATCGGTTCATTATCTCCGTGTATTGAACGGTCACTTGTCGCCACTTTTCCATGGGCGGGCGGATTTATTCGGGTTTCGGCGTTTTTATTGAAAGCTTTTGGGATCTCGGTATTGAACGGTTTTTAAGCAGATTTGTTCGGTCATCGGGTTGGTGGTTGATTTATAATTGCGTCTGATATTAATTATTCGCTTGTCCGGTTGGTGGTTGATTTATAATTGTGTCTGATATTAATTGTTCGCGTGTCGGGTTGGTGGTCGATTTATAATTGTGTCTGATATTAATTATTCGCTTGTCGGGTTGGTGGTTGATTTATAATTGTGTCTGATATTAATTATTCGCTTGTCGGGTTGGTGGTTGATTTATAATTGTGTCTGATATTGTTCGCGTGTCGGGTTGGTGGTCGATTTATAATTGTGTCTGATATTAATTATTCGCTTGTCGGGTTGGTGGTTGATTTAAAATTGTGTCTGATATTAATTGTTCGCGTGTCGGGTTGGTGGTCAATTTATAATTGTGTCTGATATCAATTGTTCGCTTGTCGGGTTGGTGGTTGATTTATAATTGTGTCTGTTAATAACTGTTCGCTTGTCGGGTTGGTGGTCGATTTATAATTGAGTCTGATATTAATTATTCGGTCATCGGGTTGGTGGTTGATTTATAATTGTGTCTGATATTAATTGTTCGCTTTTCGGGTTGATGGTTGATTAATAATTGTGGCTGATATTAATAGTTTGCTTGTCGGGTTGATGGTTGATTATTAATTGTGTCTGATATTAATAGTTCACTTGTCGGGTTGATGGTTGATTTATAATTGTGACTGATATTAATTATTCGCTTGTCGGGTTGGTGGTTGATTTATAATTGTGTCTGATATTAACTGTTCCCTTGTCGGGTTGGTGGTCGATTTATAATTGAGTCTGATATTAATTATTCGGTCATCGGGTTGGTGGTTGATTTATAATTGTGTCTGATATTAATTGTTCGCTTGTCGGGTTGATGGTTGATTAATAATTGTGACTGATATTAATTGTTCGCTTGTCGGGTTGGTGGTTGATTTATAATTGTGTCTGATATTAACTGTTCGCTTGTCGGGTTGGTGGTCGATTTATAATTGAGTCTGATATTAATTATTCGATCATCGGGTTGGTGGTTGATTTATAATTGTGTCTGATATTAATTGTTCGCTTGTCGGGTTGATGGTTGATTAATAATTGTGACTGATATTAATTGTTCGCTTGTCGGGTTGGTGATTGATTTATAATTGTGTCTGATATTAACTGTTCGCTTGTCGGGTTGGTGGTCGATTTATAATTGAGTCTGATATTAATTATTCGGTCATCGGGTTGGTGGTTGATTTATAATTGTGTCTGATATTAACTGTTCGCTTGTCGGGTTGATGGTTGATTAATAATTGTGGCTGATATTAATAGTTTGCTTGTCGGGTTGATGGTTGATTAATAATTGTGTCTGATATTAATAGTTCGCTTGGCGGGTTGATGGTTGGTTAATAATTGTGGCTGATATTAATTGTTCGCTTGTCGGGTTGATGGTTGATCAATAATTGTCTCTGATATTAATTGTTCGCTTGTCGGGTTGGTGGTTGATTTATAATTGTCTCTGATATTAATTGTTCGTTTGTCGGGTTGGTGGTTGATTTATAATTGTGTCTGATGGTGATATTTCGAAGGGATTTGTGGTTAAGTAATAATAGACACACGGGTCGATCGATAAGGTAATCCTACTAATATTATAAATGCGAAAATTTGTGATTATTGATGGATGTTTGTTAATGTTTCATGCAAAAATCACTGAAAAGATTTAGATAAAATCTGACACACATATAACCTGGGATAGGATACTTTTTATACCGGTATTCCTGCAGAATCGAAACGCGTGGTGCCGCTACTAGTAATAAAGTAATCGCTTTCCTGGGCGGTCCGTTGAAGTGTGAAAAACTATTTCGTAAGCCTACCACACTGCCACCACATGAGACATTAGCCATCAATAATTTACTTATACATCTATGTAAGTAGGTAGGCTTACATATGTATATTGAATGTATCTACCTATATACATGTTCTAATGTTCTATGTTACTGGTTTGGTTTCCGCACGCAGTCCCTCCAGTGGACCATTCTGCGTGGTACCTATTAACATAAATTCAGGTTGAATAGTTTTTCCCTCAGGTTGAATGATCATCTTGCGCAATACATTTATTAATTAATCTATCTTATTAATTATTCAATAACAACATTTAGCAATCCCGCCATTACATACCTATGTACCTAGATAGATACAAACAATATACCTACCAAAATGATTAAAATTAAAGTGACATCTATACTAATATATAAAGCTGAAGAGTTTGTTTGTTTGTTTGAACGCGCTAATCTCAGGAACTACTGATCCGATTTGAAAAAATATTTTTGCGTTGGATAGCCCATTAATCCAGGAAGGCTAAAGCCTAAAGAGCCTATAACATCACGCTGCGATCAATAGGAGCGGATAACTAACTCCACGCGAACGAAGTCGCTGGCGGCCGCTAGTGAAACAATAGTTTTACGTACAGACGACAAAGCTACTTCAATCTGTGAGACTTCTTTATTAAATTTTTAACTTTATTTCTAAAGCATTAAGGCTCAAGGTTGATTGGGAATATTTGACAGTTTCCGGTAGCTTGACCTGCTGTCGTGTACTAAGATTCCCCCATGCATTGAAAAGCACATAAAGCCTTTGGGTGAGGTTATCATTCGTATCATCTTAGATACGATTCTGAGACTGCGGGTTGTTAGAAACAACATCTTAATTGATTCTGAGACTGCGGGTTGTTAGAACCAACATCTTAATTGACTCTGAGACTGCGGGTTGTTAGAACCAACATCTTAATTGATTCTGAGACTGCGGGTTGTTAGAACCAACATCTTAATTGATTCTGAGACTGCGGGTTGTTAGAACAAACATCTTAATTGATTCTGAGACTGCGGGTTGTTAGAACCAACATCTTAATTGATTCTGAGACTGCGGGTTGTTAGAACCAACATCTTAATTGATTCTGAGACTGCGGGTTGTTAGAACCAACATCTTAATTGATTCTGAGACTGCGGGTTGTTAGAACCAACATCTTAATTGATTCTGAGACTGCGGGTTGTTAGAACCAACATCTTAATTGATTCTGAGACTGCGGGTTGTTAGAACCAACATCTTAATTGATTTTGAGACTGCGGGTTGTTAGAACCAACATCTTAATTGATTCTGAGACTGCGGGTTGTTAGAACCAACATCTTAATTGATTCTGAGACTGCGGGTTGTTAGAACCAACATCTTAATTGCATAGCACACTATTACTATCAATATAAATCATTTTGAAGCACATTGCTAATCCATTGCTCCATGTGTTAGAAAATGTGTCTGCTCAATAACGTAAATAACGCAATGAATGTTGTTCAACTGTCAAAATGAAACCCATTGCTACTGATAGTGTGTTACGTAATTACTAAGGCAAGGCAAAATAAATGAATTTAAATAAACTAAAAATAATTCTCGCTTATTTATTACATTATATGGCTCCTACTTATAATAATAATATTAATAATGGTCAGCTTAAGCATACCACTAACAGATTATTAACTATAGAAAATTAAAAAAAAACACATTTCACCCATTCGAAAACCAAATCACAGCTCCACAATCCGTAATTGACTATTCCAATACAACGAACAAAAGTAAAATTATAATAAAAATAAAAAATATTTCCGCGCCAATTTCGTAATTACCAAAATGGGTGAGCTCAATAAACAATACAATCACAAAATTCTCGCACAGAAATACAGCGAAAACCTTCAAAAACCCAATTTTAATAATTGAATTAAAATCAATTGAGCAAACAAATTAATTGCAAATCGCTCCGTGTGAACGTTATAATTGCTTTTATTGAATCAATTTGGCTTCTTTGTTATTTGGCCATGGCATTGCTGTAAACGGCAATACTGAGGGATATTTACGACATTCGCGGGGATTGTTAATGGCCGCTTTGACGTTTGTTTTTCTATTAGGTGTTTTGCTGTCAAAAATGCTGAGGATTTAATCCCAAGCGGATTTGTAAAAGTGTCTTCTGCTCTTATGCTTTGCAAGAGTAGCTTTTGCTCCCGGGTTTTGCCAGCCTGAATATCTATCATCAGTCATCATCATTTCAGCCGAAAGACGTCCACTGCTGGACATAGACCTACACGTCTCCACGACGACCGGTCCTGGGCCTCCCGTATCCAGCGGTTTCCCGCCACCTTCACCAGGTCGTGGCTGCGAGCGTAGAATTGACGTAGAATCTTCTTGTCCGAAATATCGCAGTGTTTCAAGACAAAAGTCTTCGACCAGTGAGTGTTGCCACTGATGACTTATGGAACTGGGACGTGGTCGTTAACAACGGGCCTTATAAGAAAACTATGAAAATTGCTGAGAATTTGATCTGCTTGTAAATAAATAATAATAATAATAATAAATATATACGGACAAATCACACAGATTGAGCTAGCCTAAAAGTAAGTTAGAGACTTGTGTTATGGGATACTAACTCAACGATACTATATTTATAATAGATACATATATAGATAAAGATCCAAGACCCAGGCCAATCAGAAAAAGATCGTTTCCCAACATGACCTGGCCGGGGATCGAACCCGGGGCCTCCACGTCGCAAATTGGAGTGTCTGTAATATTGAAATAACCGTTTATGAATACGGTACATACACCAAAATACGTTTTTTTTTTTGCAATTTTTGCCTGTCTGTCTGTTTGTTCCGGCTAATCTCTGAAATGACTGAACCGATTTTGACGGGACTTTATTGGAAGGTACCTGATGTAATAAGGAGTAACTTAGGCTACTTTGCTATGTGCCTTTTATCTCAATATTCACACGGGGTCAAAACAAACGCGGGGAAAACCTCGGGGTCCAGCTAGTCGGAAATAATTCTACAGTAATGTATTATCGGGATTAAAGGATCGTGTAACCCACGCAAGGCCTACCTGTGTTAGTGATTGCCTCGAAATTCGTTTAACCTTTTTTGCGTGATTGGGTATTTATTTGTATTATTTACCTAAGTCGTGATGGCCTCTGGGTTAAAACACCAGCCTCTCAAGCATGAGTGTTCGGGTTCGATTCCAGGTCATCCAAGTAGGTACTGATATAACTTTTCTAAGTTATATGTACTTTCTAAGTGTATCTTAGACACTAATCACTGATTACAAGGTGAATGAAAACACCTTGAGGAAACCTGGACTTTAAGTCTGAAATCGCCAACCCGCATTGAGCAAGCGTGGTGATTACGCTTAATCCTTCTCTGTATGAGAGGAGGCCTGTGCCCAGCAATGAGACGATATCAAAAGTTGATGATGATGATACGTAAAATCACGTATGTAGCTCGACATACTATTTAAATATTTCATTATCCTTTAATGCTACTTTCAGCCTTATTGGTTGAGCAAAGTCACCAGCACCCTGATTGCGTAATCAACTATAAATCATTATCACCATATACTGTTCCCACTCCTGAAAGTAACTCCATAAGTTTAAAGTCGCTCAGCGAGCTATGGAGCGGGCTATGTTAGGCGTCTCTCTGAAGGACCGCATCAGAAATGAGGTGCTCCAACAGAGGACCAGAGTCACCGACATAGCTGAGAGGATTAGCAAGCTGAAGTGGCAATGGGCTGGTCACATATGCCGCAGGACCGACAACCGTTGGGGTAAACGAGTCCTCGAATGCAGACCGCGTCTCGGCAAACGTAGCGTGGGACGCCCTTGGGCGAGATGGAGCGACGACATCAAAAAGGTGGCTGGTAGTGGCTGGCGGAGAACTACTCAGGATCGAGCTTGTTGGCGTGCCATGAAGGAGGCCTATGTCCAGCAGTGGACGAGTAGGGGCTGATTATGATGATGACTCCTGAAACACAGACCTCCTCTCGGTGAGAGGAAGTGGGCCGTAATCTACCACGCTGGCCCAGTGCGGGTTGGTAGATGTCACATGTCTTGGAAGTGTTGCTTCTAGAACATGAATGTTTCTTCACGATGTTTTTTTGAGAGAAGTAGTGATGAAATAATTCACACAAAGTAAAGAGCCTGATGGGGTTCGAATCTACGGCCACTTGTAAGCTGCGGCCGATACCACTAGGACTGCTGTTCTAATAAATCAATTTTTAAGAATATTGCTAATCCAATGCTTCTTATATTCGAAAAACTGATCTGCTTAACAAAGCTAATAACGCAATGAATGTTGTTGAGCTGTCACATGAAAGCTATTTCTACTGTGTACTACGTGTGTACGCAATTACCCCTCTTACTGGTTATAACAGTCTTTCTCGTACCATAGGATTATCGACGTACGTGTAGCTTTCGCCAAAGGCCGTGACTTTGGACGGGAACCTTCATTATACAAAGTCCTTTAGGTCATTGAACAATTATTTGGAAACTGCTCCAAATGAGTGCTTAATTGCCTAAGAGATGCTTCTGGAATAAAGCCACAATACGCTATTTTCTTTAACTGCTCTGATACATACAACATAACTTATACAATTCTCACATTCATAAACATCTTGAATTTAAATTTACCGGCGGGTTTTTCGAAAGAGTTACGAAGGTTAGTCAGTAAAAGTCTGACACGCCCTTCCGCTCAGCCCAGATCGTGAGAGGTCATGAGATGATTTTCCAACCGCAAAAAAATAAGATTTACCCACCTGTGAGCAATGTGAGCAATACATGGTAAACCGTTTTCTTGAGTTAAACCCGTGACTTGCAATAAATCAAACACAGTCATTGAACCATTAAATTTCCATAATATTTCTTACTAGCGGCCGCCAGCGACTTCGTTCGCGTGGAGTTAGGTATGCTCCGCTCCTATCGGTCGCAGCGTGATGTTATATAGCCTAAAGCCTTTCTGGATTAATGGGCTATCCAACGCAAAAACTATTTTTCAAATCGGAACCAGTTGTTCCTCAGATTAGCGCGTTCAAACAAACAAACAAACAAACTCTTCAGCTTTATATATTAGTATAGATTGGTATAGATTCTTGTTTCAGCTGATGATACGGTTGGTGCCGTGGCTGAGCTATTGGCTGCTGCGCTGCTTGTCGCGGATTCGATTCCCGGATGGATCAAATATCTGTTTGGCCTATTAGTCGTTGTTCCAAGTCTGACCGTTTGTGTATGTGAGTTTTTATGTTTGTAAACGCACCCACGATACAGGATTAATTGCTAGCGTGGAGCAACGATTAAAAAAAAACATCGAATCACTTCGAATTATATTGTTAATCCATCGCTCCATGTGTTCAAAAATGTGTCTGTTTAACAACGTAAATAACGCAATGAATATTGTTGAACTGTCAAAATGAAACCTATTGCTACTGATAGAGTGATCCGCAATTCGCCTGCTAGCCAAATTCGACGCCGATTGAGTGAGCAAGTCCGAGTGTCCAGTACCTGCTGCCAATTTACCCGTTTATATCTACAACGTTATTTTTTGTTTATGCAAAACCTGAATATAGTTTGTTCAGAATAAGCAACTGAATCGATTCCAATCTCTTTTATACCATATTATATTTTTTCACAAATACATTTAGTAACTGTTGCAATATGGTTACCGAGCATGGTACGCAGCTTAGGTCGATCTTCGCCTGCGCAACAGCTGACGCCAGAGGTCAATGCACTGCACGCCCGACAGAACGGAGCGTGGACTATATTTTTATTGGCACAGCCAAGTGGGATAACAAGCTCATAACTTTGTTGTTTTGATGATATCTTTTTGAAATTTTGTACATATGTAGATTCTTTTCTTAAAAATATTGGACACGTGTTTAGGGTTTCCCATAAACAATAATAATGATGTATGCATAACATTGATGATTGATCAGGCAGTGGACATCGTTCTTCCATAGATAAAGGTAACCAATCCATCATAACCACCCAAACCCATAGTCCAATATGTTCTATTTCCATGTTCTGTAATAGTACTTCACCAACCAGGGGTTATTTTTGGGTGTAGCGTTTTCATATCGTACCTCTACAATGCCTAGGTCTCAAGATATAGGGCTTGAAAGTTACGTAAGAAAAATTACGCAATATTGAACCTTATGTTATTGACATAAGGTGCATTCGTAACAATATTGCTGCGTATTGTGGTTACCGAGCGCGCAACACTGCAGTTCACGGTTCAACGGGACGGGGCCCCACCTGATTGGGCAGGGGTACAATACGTTCTAAGTAAAATTATAACATGTTTTAAGTAAATTATTGTATTATTATTCTAAGTAGATTATACTACATTTTACTTTACTATTTACGACTGAATTAACGGGTAAAGTACATAATAATATCTACCTTCACTTAATCGTTACGACCTTTTTCTCGAAGTTATACCAACTTCGAGAAACTAACTAAACTAAGTTAACTATCCAGTTAGGTAACCAATCCATCATAACCACCCAAACCCATAGCCCAATATGTTTTATTTCAATGTTCTGCAATAGTACTGCACCAACCTGCGGTTGTCCGTGGGTGGACATGTATAGAGCATACAGGGATAATTGTCGATAGGCATTGTCTCCTCGTACATCTTCTAAAAAATCAAAAAATCACATTTATTATCTCCGTATATGAGACGATATCTATACAAAGTAAAATGTCAGAAGGAGTTTTCAGAACGAAGTGTTTCGGCTTGTCTTTTATAACGTGTACGTCGAAGGACTGGAATAATGACGTAGTTATGCAAAAAGGATTCAGCCAGCAAACTTGCATTTGAGAACATATAATTTGAAGTGAAAGGAGATGTTGCATTTTGGGCCATCACTGTGTACGCTATGTAGATAAAAAGGAAAAAAATAAAAGATTTTCATAAAAATACTGCTAAATTAATTTGAATAATAAAAAAAATAAAAAAAATGTTTTATTGAAAAGAAATTACAAATTATAACCTACGAAATATATTAAAGGAATTACGTTACAAACAATCAAAGTGAGCCCTAACGTCTAAACTAGGCCGAGCCTGTATCATAGACGTTAGTGTACATTAAATACAAATGCAAAAGAACATGTGCGCTAAAAATAATTAGGTTATTAATACAAAATTTAATTTAGGTTTAAAATGGAGGTAAACATAAGCCACAAGGAAAAATAAACAGTTCGTTATCTTTACCGAGTACCTTCATTGAATTACTTTTCAAATAATCACACATAAAGTTTGAACTTAGGGAAAAATTGGATTGCTTCCTTTTTTGATGGAGATTTGTGTTTTAATAGTTGATGACACACAACATTGAAGATCTATTACTTCCTCAATATTAAATGTTTATGTTATTTTTAAGTTGGATAAATGATGGTGATGCAATTAGAATAATTTTTTACTTAGTCTAAAAATATGGGTATTACTTTGGGTTTAAAAACAGGTTTTCGATGTCTTCATAACTTTGCGATTTTAACCACAACATTAGAATTTTTTTGCAGGAATAGTGATTTAATGAAAACATTTTAATAATTTTATTTATTTTGTTATAGAGCATTGGTCCAAGGTAGCATTGAAATTTTTCTATGAATGATGTTTTAAATGGTAACGTAGGACATACTCTGTATGCACGTCTTGTGCTAGCCGTAGTTAAGTCACTATGGTATTTAACTTTATGATGCTGGGACATCACCGTTTCTTTTACAAATAACTGACGGACCGTAAGAACATCACATTCCGAATAGAGATCAATTGTTGGGTATCTAAAAGGTTTAAATATCATGACCTTTAATAGTGCTCGCTGGGCACGCTCTAGTTTAAGCATATGGGTTTTGCGTGCTCCACCCCAGGAGGTTATGCAGTATGACAGGATAGATTGGGCTAGCGCAAAATAAATTGACTTGAGTAGAGCGGTATTAGCAACGTGCCTAAGTTTTTTGAAGACATAAATTAACTTTCTTGTTCTCCCTGATAACAGGTCTATATATGGACACCACGTCAATTTTTCATCAATAAGAATCCCAAGATGTTTCACTACTTTAGCCCTATCCAAGTAGCTACAATCGCATGTCTGACAACCGATGTTTTGGCAAGTGTGGATTTGAATTTTATAGTTAGTTATATTTTTAAGTGAATGTTCTGTATTAGCAAATGTCATAAATTTAGTTTTTGAGATGTTAAGCGTAAGTAAATTATGAGTATGCCAACTAGCTGTTTTTTGAAGCCCTATTTCAGTATAATACTTTACTTCAGCCCATGTCGTACCATGAAAGACTAATGCTGTGTCATCAGCAAACATAAATATATTCCAATTTTGTGTAGTAATTTGACATAGGCTGTTGATATAAATTAGAAACAGCGTTGGACCAAGGACGCTACCTTGCGGAACACCAATTGTTATTTGGGCATCCCAGCTTAACAAACCATTAATCACTACTCGCTGAGATCTAGTACTCAAGTAATCTTTAAATAAATCGAGCGCCTTACCCCTGATACCAATTTTTTCCATCTTGTTAATTAGGATAGGAACAGAGACTGTATCAAAGGCCTTGGCCAGGTCTAGGGAGACTCCAATGCATTTAAATTTATTGTCGATGTGAGAAGCCACAAGGTTGGTAAGTTCATTAACTGCCTGGGCCGTCGATCTGCCCACTCTAAATCCAAATTGCTTAGGGGACAAAATTGACTGTTTCTCAAGGAATGACAACAATCTCTTATTAAAAATCTTTTCCAAAACTTTGGACAGTATGGGCAATAAAAATACAAGTATAAATAATTAATTATTTGAAACGGTTTTTTAGTGAGATAACCCTTTATTAAGGTAGCCATGACACTGGTTATGACGTTTGATTGGCGACTTTGACAGTTCTATTTTCCCGTTGTGTTCATATCGAGTGTTGATTTGAGTTGATTGTGTTTATTTAATGGGCCATATGTTCGGAATTCATGTTTTAGTTTTCGCAGTCATATGGTAGATAATATAGATACGATAGCCTTAGATACGTGACACGTCAATCAAATGTCACTGTCAAAATCTTATTTCGCTTATTGCTGACCACCATATTTATTAGTAGTTGTGTTACACTCCTTAGCCGAGTTAAATTGAATCTGTATAAAACTAAGCCAAAATATAGGAAATTAACATTAAAAACAGTTAACTATATCGTAACTATACCTAGCATTAAGTGTACAATGTGCTGGCCCAGGCTCCCTACATTTCTGAAACATCACCTTTATATAATACAATAACATGATAGTAGATTTAAATTTCCTTTCAAATAATGGGTATTTTTCTGTACTTTTTTGTCAAGGTTAGAGTGGATAGGAGCATAATGTACACTTTACCACGAACGATTGCGTCACTGCTTATCCTCACACGGGATCGAAGCACTAGATTATAACATAAAAAAAACCGGGCAAGTGCGTGTCGGACTCAAGCACAAAGGGTTCCGTACCATTGTTTTATGAAATTATAGGATTTAAGTTATTTGTATGAAAGATTACGCGGTAATAAGCGGTTTACGATTTACGAGTTATTAAAAAAAATACTCACTATATCTCGTTCAAAACAATTTTCGTTGGTAGTTTTTTAGTAGGGGGGCAACTTTTTCCACTTTGGAAGCGTCTGTCACGCAAACTATTCGGTTTAGAAAAAAAATATTTTAGAAACTGCAATATCATTTTTGAAGACCTATCCATAGATACCCCACACGTATGTGTCCGATGAAAAAAAAAAAAAAAAAAATGAGTTTCAGTTCTAAGTATGGGGAGCCCCCAATATTTATTATTATTTTTTTAATTTTTGCATCAAAATCTTAATGCGGTTCACAGAATACATTTACCTACCAAGTTTCAATGGTATAGCTCCTATAGTTTCGGAAAAATGGCTGTGACATACGGGCGGACAGACGAACAGACAGACATGACGAATCATATGGGTTCCGTTTTTTGCCATTTAGCTACGGAACCCTAAAAAGGAGTGACAACAGATACCTTTATTTCTTCGGCATTCGGCATCTGCAGAATAATAAGAAAAGTAATTTCAGAATAAAATAAGCATTTCTATGTCTCGGGCACAACAGAGGTTGGCAACTATCTCACCCCAGGTGGTGTTTTTTGAACTAAGTGGTAGGAATGTAACCCATATACTACTTTATGTCTAAATCATACTACTTTGATGTGTGGCTCCACAAAGATAAAAGAGGCTTCAACCAACCGTACCTCATTGTTATTTCTTAGGGAATTCCTTTGGTAAAGCTTGGAATGTCACCTTTCTTCGAACATCGCAGAATGTTTTTGGCGCGCCGAGATTGTTGTTGTTTTTGAGAAAAGTATCTTTCTTTTCTTTATTCCTGTGACCCCGGACGGGTAAGGTTAATATGTCTGGTATTAGGAAGTCTAGATACCTCACAAGGCAATAACTATGAAATACTATATCTTTTTTATATTTTTTTCTCTGTGTTCTTAGGAGACGCATAGCAGTTTATGGTTCTGCATAAAATAGATGAATTTTATGACTAATGATTTACTATATATAATAATTGATAAACCAAGTTAATGGTTTATCAATTTTTTCGGTGATAGCCTATAACATCGGCTGCCGGCAGAAATTACAACCCACCAGAAAAAGTCTTGACGCTAAGCGATTCGTCGTGATCCGGCATGATGTCTGGTAAAGCCGTACGAAGGACGGGTCTGAGCAGTTGTGTTGCGATGTGTGCCGGGTACGATGCGCCAAATGTTGTTGTGTCGGGAGTTTGGTCGTGGAGGGTCTCCACATCAATCTCCCTCTGGCGCAGCATCGTTGGTCGTGTTGTTGGGTTTAACATTGCATCACCTCGCTCAATTGCCTTCTTCCTTTCTATTCACTCAGTTTTTTTTGAGTAAATAGGCTCTTAATAAACTAGCGTAATTTACCATCAACGATTGCATCACTGCTTACCACCAGGCGGGATCGCAGTTAAGCACATGTTTATAATTATAAAAAAAACACAAGCATTCCTATAGGTCGACTTCATTTAGAAAAATAAAAAAAAACTACGAATTACGTAGAGGTATACTAAAAAAACTGTTTTCCGTACTTGTCGTTACAGCGGCAACAAAAATATATTAATCTACACTTCTACTTCCCAACAAAGTAGTTAAGGGTATATTTTGGCAGACTGTTTTTTGTAATTTTGTCCTTCAAAAAGGGCTGATTTTCAGCCTATTTCCAATAAAAGACTTGTGATTTTCACATCATCTGTCAAATTTTAAACTATCTGGCTGTCAGAGTTCATGAGATATAGCTTGGTACCTGATAAACAGAAAGTGGGTTCTTAGTAAGAGGGTCCCGTGTTTACAGTTCGGGTGCGGAACCCTAAGAACTAGACGAGGTTTTAATAATGAACAAATTTACGAATCCGATTATAAGAAAACAAGGTGATAAAAGAAAATATTGGCAAAGTGAACGTGTTTCTATTAAAAATTGTCTGTAAAAGACAGCGATAAGACGGATAAGTTCTGTAATTTATATGGTGTACTTAATAAAGAATATTTTATTCTAATCTATTACCTAGTAACCCTGAGTTTGGATTTGTAAAGTCTGTAGCACTAGGCTTAAACCCTGTTTTAGGCTACACTAAATTCATATATTAGAAAAGATAAATAATAAAAATTAGATCAAATTTAGTTAAAAACGGTCTCCACAGCCTGGAGCACAGGCGAAGAGTAGCCAGCCTTTCGGTGTCCCATAGGATGCATTTTGGAGAGTGCGCGAGGGAATTGCATGACTTAATTTCCCCGTGTCTGTTCCATCATCGGACGACCCATCCTTACGTTATTGACACTACTTTGTTTTTATTTTGTTACTAGCTTTCCGCCCGCGGGTTCGCCCGCATGGAGTTCGGTTATATCGCGCTTTTTAGATTTCCCCCGGGAACATCATTTTTTTCTGGGATAAAAGGTAGCCTATGTTTTTTCTCAGGGTCTAAAGATTGTCTGTGCCAAATTTCATCAAAATCGGTTGAGAGGTTTAAGCGGGAAGGCGTAACAGACAGACAGACAGACAGACAGACAGACAGACCGACAGACAGATAGACAGAGTTACTTTCGCATTTATAATATTAGTATGGATTATTTTATAAGAATATTGTGATGGGAAAATAAATAAATATTATTATTATTAACTACTACGATCCCTACGAAGCGTTTCGCTTCGTCTTTTATACCGCGTACATCGAGGGACTGGAACAAATTGTAGTTAGACGTAGACACCGCCGATGGGTCGTCTAACTACAATTTAAGTGTCTTTAAGGCAAGAGTGAATAGGCTCTTAATTAACTGCTTACCACCAGGCGGATTGCGGTCAAACACTAGTATAAAATTATTAAAAAAAGATAATTCTGATTCTGAGTGCACCATTACATATCCTATTATTCATAGTTCTGCATACTCCATTACCGCATACAGACTTCATGCTTTGTGGTCAAACTATCAATTATGTACCAACTCATCGCGCTCGCAAATGACCTGTCAACTGAACCAGTCGCTCGAACAGAGCACCGACACTGATAGTTCAACTCGATTCAACACTTCGACGCCGACGTAAACTATTCAATCGAGTCATGGATAATCGCACAAAGTGCTCATGTGATTTTAATCAATTCATTCCAATCTGGCCACTCGATTGCTCTCGGCGGTTCCGCATATCAGAAGCTTTTTTTATGAATATAGTTTTGTTTTTAATGCTATAAACTAGGTCGTGGCCGTGTTACCGCCTGATGATAAGCAGTGATGCAATTGTTGATGGTAAAATTCCAAATTAAGAATTACTCCTGTACCGTGGGTGTTTTTAAGAACATTGCATGTCATTCAAGTACTTGTTCCTTGGAAAGTACTACTAATTTTGAATCTTCAATCAGGTTTGTGTTGTGTTAGATTTCTTAAGTTTTTTATAAGCTCAGGTATATTTTGTAAGAGAAACCGTGGCCAGGCAGGCAAGTGAAGGAACAGGGGTGGGTTTTAGTCAGTTAAAATCTGAGACGCCCTTCCACTCCGCTCAAAGCGGGAGAGGATGATTCCCCATCCACACGATGTAAAATGTGTTATCCTAAGTCCGGACACCTGGTAATAACATACACTTAGAGTATTAGAGACTCTGCATCAGTATCACATATTTATTTTTGTGCAAAAATTTCTATAATTTTCTAGATTTATTGTAAATTAAATAAATGACGCTTCTGCTGTCCGATTCACCCTTGGCAGTTGTTCGCTGTTACCTTGGAAATAACGCTGGAAGTTACGTCTTGTAAAATAATATGCTCCGATGAAATAAATTTTCTAATGAACGCACCGAAGTTTGGAGAAACAAAATTTGGTTTATTATTTTCAATATTTATAGCTAACAATTAAAATTTTAATTAATTTCACATCACGCCCATATAATAATGTCTGACAATTTCGAAAGTAACTCTGTTTTGTTAATATTTGTGCATCATATTTTTGACTCTTAGTCATTAATTATATTCGTAGAACTTTAAAAAAATTAATTATGTTTTTTTTTTATGATTAAATGTTTATTTCAGAGAATCTCCATAGTGTTTCTACATAATTAAATTTACAAAATAAAAACAAAATGAAATAAAATAATAGAATCATATAATCTATTAGTGTATTAGTTATAACAATAATTATACTTAAAATATTGTCAGTATGGTTAGTTCTTATACTTGATTGTTCAGTTGTGTGTTGTGTGAACAGACAGCTGTGCTGCTGGGGAGTTTGTTCCGCCACTTCTTCATCCCAGCGAAAGCACTTAGGAAGTGTCGATGGGTGGGCGTTTTGGGGGTCTGTCTTATGTTATATTGACGTTCAAAAAGTGCTGATTCTCAGCCTAGTTTGAATAAATGACTTTTGATTTTGTGTTGGTCTTGTACTTCCACTGATTTTGGAAAGCATAATCAAAACGGGTAACAATAGAAATTTGGATGCTGGTGCTGTTGCTTCATTGACAGTGCGTAAATGAGTTTGCTTTCTTACTTATGATGGCTTGAAAGCTATATATGGTATGTTCGCTGAAGTGCGTACGGATGCACGCACTTCAGCGAACATACCAGATGCACTGCGGTACCATAGCAGATCCAACACCATATTACGAGCGTTATTATACTGTCTGCGTAAGGCTCTTTAGGTTCTCTGTGCGTGTTTTAAAGACCGTTCAAATTGAAAATTGTTGGGAATTGCCAATTAATCATTCATTAAGTACAAATATATTTCGCCAGCTATGTTCACGTCCGATGAATGGTGAATGCTGGGAGTGAACCTTATGTTATCAACCGGGCATAAAACCAGACTCCGGGATGCTATTAAGAAGTAAGGGCTATGTTGGCAATTGCCGGATTGTCGCCATGGGATCTGGAGGTCAAAGCCCTCGCCCACACGTGGCAGTGGCGAGAGGAGGCACAACGCCGGGGCATAACTACGCTGCCGCGAGTTGCGGTACGGCGGAATTTCATGGCGACATGGAAAGTGCGATTGTCCCAATGTCTGCTGGGTACGCCACAATAGCAGCGGTAAGTCACTCCTCAAAGAAGGGTCTTTGAGGAGTGGCTAGAGAGGCGCCACGGCACCCTCACCTTTCGTCTGACCCAGGTCCTCACCGGACACGGCTGTTTCGGGAGCTTCCTGTTCCGTATAAGGCAGGAGGAAACGCCAGGTTGTCACCACTGTGGAAATCGCCCTGAGGATACGTAAAGCATACGATGGAGGTCTGCGCGGTTTGGGTAGAGTACCGCCGTGTCCTCGTAGCAGCGATCGGCGGCGATCTCTCGCGTTCGGCCCTGGTCCAGGCCATGGTCCAGAGCGAGAGTGCATGGCAGGCCCAAGGGACCGGGAATCCCGGCGCCCTCACGCCTGTAGCCGCCGCAGGAGACTCCCTGGTTGGGAAACAACATCGGACGCGGGACCGTGGCCCTGGCGCACAGGCGAGTGAAGAAACACAAATGGGTTTAAGTTAGTAAAAGTCTGACACGCCCTTCCGCTCCGCCCAGAGCGGGAGAGGTCTTTTGATGATTTCCCATTCAGAACAAAAAAGGGGCTATGTTGGCAGAGTTAAAGAACCCGATGGAAGTAACCTTCTTTTATGAGACTGTGATGGAAGGGGGCCGCCGAGCGGGATCGAGATGGGGCTAATCCTGCTCTGAGATGTAGGCTTCGGGGAGACAACCGTCTTTGTGCTTAATACGCCGAAACTCGATAACCAATCAAGTTAACAAATGCAGGTAAGTTAACAATTGTCGCAGGGGCATAGAGTGGGGGCTATTCCTCCCACCAAGTGATCCCGGAGAAAATGGTGGTACAGTGGTCACATGCTACCATGCATAGCATAGCCTAGGAGGGGCCCCTCTACAGTCTGCTCTCCATTCCGTTTTCTTTTTCTTTACTTTCTTTTTTTTATTAAACGTTACCTCTCGTACACAAACCTCCAGACCCGGGACAACTACTTGCAGGTCATACAAATATTTGTTTTCTGCAGGAATCGAACCCGCGACACGCAGCGCAGCAGTCAATAGCTGGACCACTCGGCTAGCCGTGCTGTGATTCCTTTACAAGAATATGTCTTACATGCCACAGGGGGTTTCGGAATTGGTTTTTTAAGAGGAATCAAGACCGCCCCTATGTGGTTACCTGGGTGATCACCGGGGTGGTTGTACTGTGGTATAAATTATAAAAAAAATGACCATTTCCCAATGCAAAAGCCCAATAAAACTTAACCCGACCCGGAAATACAATTCAGAGCTTTTGACTCAGTAGGAATGCTTGTGAATGTTACATCAAAGAGACACCCAAATATACATCTGTTAATAATATAAAATCGTTCCTATTGTGTTACGAATAAATTCTTGAAATTTTAGACTTAAAATGATAATATAATTGAATATAAAATAAACATAAATCTTTAATAATTAAATACAAACACAGCACAAAATGAAACAGAAATAGCATTGCTACGTAATTGCTACGACGTAACAGATGACATCGCTACGCTGCTGTAGCACTCGTAGCAATTGCTACGAGATAAGCGGCAATTCATTTATTCACTTTGGTTATATTCTTGTTTTTCCTCGTTTGTGGATTAAGTATGCTTGTTGCTTTTATTGACTGATGTACTTTAATAATAACTGAATATATTTTAAAAGTGTAGTGTTAATATAATAAATATTAACTCTAGTTGATTTGTTGTTTGTTCAATTTGCCAGTGCATTACACTGAGCAGGCAAAGGTATCTCAGACCATGATAGCCTCATCTTGAATTATATATTGTCTTCTTTTGTAACTTATCCTAAATTTATCCTAACTAATCTAACTCCTATCCTATCTCCTTTCGTTTCCCGCGTCAGACCGACAAGGAGGAAGTTTGGGTAAGGTCACTGTTCTTTATAAATTATTCACTGAATGAACTTTTTACTACATAAATCACGCGCTTTTATTTAGCTAACAATACTATGAATAATATTAAAAGTCCAATGAAAAATGAGCGTGACACTCATCTTGACGTTCCCGCCAAACCTCCTTAACTCTAGTTGATTAAATATCAATTTCTGCCTTTTTAAATAAATCATAATGTAGGAATTTAGTAAGTTATGTGGAAATGGTTTAGCCACGCAAAAACTTTTGTGCAATATTCAAAAGACACGCGTTGCCAATTGTTTCAACACGAATTCACAATAGTGGCAAATATGTACCAGTGTAATATACAAATTTAATTAGTCAGTAGTAAACATATAAAAAGTGAAACTTTTATTGCATCGTCTCAAATTTTTTCGGTGACGGTCGGTCGCGGAGTAGGTATGAAGTGAAATATTTTTAGGTAAATGTCTATAATGTGAAAAATGTTTTAGTTTTACCGTGGATTCATGAAACGACACAATCCATTTTCTTTACATTCAATTAAACTTTTTATTAATTTATTAATTACACACCATTTCGTATCATTTATGTAAACGGGACAGAGGCGTTGCTTATATAATAAAATATCTTTTCTAGCATACTCGCGACTGCAAAAGGTTCCTAGTTTTAATAGCTAAAGAAGCAAAGCTGAAACCAAACTTTTCACTTTAAATCATGAGTAAAATTTCAGGTTTCCACAATAGTTATTTTGTGAAAATTTTATCAAAGATGTTTTATTGCGTTATTAAGTTCTTGGTGACTTCCAAAACTTTTGATTCATGTTCCTTCTATAATGGATGAGACTTAGTTTTGGCAACAAACGCTGGAGTACATTTCCTTTATCGTATTATTTTAAAACTTTGGTTTTGTTAATTTTAACAACGAGAGTTGAAGACCTTCAATGTTTTAAACTTTATATTCTAACTTATATCGTAACGTTATATTTTGTATATGCGAAACCTGAACATAGTTTGTTCAGAATAAGTAAACTGAATCGATTAAAATCATTGTTACACCATGTTATATTTTTTACCAAATACATTTAGAAATTGTTGCAGAGTGACGCGTCACAGCTGACGCCAGAGGTCAACGCCCCGCGCTCGCCCGCCCGATCGGAGCTTTGACCATATTTTTGCTGGGACAACCAAGTAGAATAGCAAGCTCATAAGTTTGTGGTTTTTCATGATATCTTTTTGAAATTTTGTACATAGATTCTTTACTTACCTGGACCTACGCTTTTCCAAATTTATATAAATGACTTGTGCACGCTGCCTCTACATAAATCACAAATCTTCACCTATGCTGATGACACCGCCATTGTGGTATATGGTAAGACTTGGAGCGAGGTAAAGAGCGCTGCGGAACAGTCCTTAAAAACAGTTATGAACTGGTTGCTACTTAACCTACTCACTCTAAACGTGGCAAAAACAAACTTCATCCCCTTTTTTATAAATTACAGAAATAAAGCTCCGCCTGAATATGTAATCATAGCACATACATGCTCTAATCCCAATTCCTGCTCGTGTGCGAAGCTTACCCGTGTCAATTATACAAAGTACCTAGGTGTAGTGATCGATGACGGACTGAAATGGTATAATCAAATTGATAACACTGCATCAAAAGTTAGAAAACTTATCTATATTTTTAAATCTCTGAGACATTGCGCTGATATTAGTACGTTAAAAATTGTTTATCTGGCACTCTGTCAGTCCGTTATTACCTACTGCATCCCGGTATGGGGAGGGGCCGCAAAAACTAAGTTCATTGTTTTGGAGCGAGCACAGAGAGCTGTACTCAAAGTGATGTATGGTAAATCATATAGATTCCCTACAACTGAGTTGTACACTGAAACCAAATTACTTACTGTGAGACAGCTCTTTGTCCTTCGAGCCACTCTTAGAATACACAAGGTGATTCCCCCACACGATCCCGCTAAGCGCAAAGCAAAAAATGTATACCCGTCTGTACGCCACAAAACTGCATTCGCCAGGCGCCAGTTTTATGTTCTTAGCACCATACTTTACAAAAATGTATGTAAAGCCATTCGGATTGCTGGGCTAAATCAGCATGACGCTAAAAGCAAGGTTCAAAGTTGGCTACTCGATCAAGATTACATACGAACAGAAGAAATACTACATCACCAGCAGTAGTCGTATAAATAGTCAAATTTTCCAATTTCACACCTCATATGGAACATTTCAGCAACACATACTCAACACAAACTCAAACAATTTAAAATACTCTCCCCTAAACACCAAACACTACCACTCACACAGTTCTACACAGTACACACACACACACACCCCCACACACACCCACACACACACACACATTACACCCTCAAATACATATCCTGTCATTCTAACATCTACATTCACAATCTTACACCCTCAACATCTCGTTTATTATAACTATTCCGTAATTTCCTTCCTTATCTGTTGTTAGTCATTAATTCTTAATTTTTTTATATTTTTTAACATACTGAGATACCTATTTTGTAACCTGTAAGGTGCGTAACTATTTTTGTAATGTCAGAACACAACACATGGTTTTTGGTATGACAGTGTCAGCAGAACACTGACTCCTAAGTCACAGGATCACCTAGTTTAGGAGTCAGGGTTGTATTATTAGAACGACCTTTAGTTAGCCAAGCTATGTATCCTAGTTTTAAGAAAAAAATCAAAGGTTACTGTATGAATAAAGAATTTTATTATTATTATTACTTAAAATTTTTTTTTTTCAAAAAAACAACCGACTTCCAAAAAGCACTACAAAGTGAAAAATAACTAATTTCGGAAGTCGGTGTCTTTGGTTTTGCATATTCGTTTTTGACACCGACTTCCGAAATTAGTTATTTTTCACTTTGTAGTGCTTTTTGGAAGTCGGTTGTTTTTTTGTAAAAAAGTTTTTATTTTACACTTTTTAGTTGTTAAAAGTAGGTACTATGTATTCAGTTGCATCCGGTCAGACTGGAAGGTGACGCAAATATAGTTGAGAAACAACATAATTTTGTTTACTTTAATTTTTACCCGTAAGTATTCTCTCAACTGCCTATGGTCTTCATCATCAAATTTACCGCAGACCATTATTTTAACCCAATGGGTGCAAAGGTCTCATCAATATAAATGAATTAAGTGCAACCACAAAGTAGCTACTGTAAACCGTTGAGGAGTTCCCGGAACTGGCCTCTGTCTTCATCATCAGAGCTCTTATGACAGTCACAACCCATCTAGGTGTAAAGTGCTTATCAATACAAATTAATCGAGCCCAAACACAAGGTAGCCGCTGTGAATTGTTGAGGAGTTCCTTCGACTGTCTCCCGGCTCCATCATCAGATCTACTCCAGACCTTTATTAAATTGTAGTGCTTTAAAATACTTAATGAAAATGCTAAGAAATGCACTAGTCGCCTGCAATTTTTGAAAGTTCCCCTTGTTTTCTCTGGTCTTCCACCATCAAACCCTGATATCCTTATCATGAGACCACCTTGGAAACGTCTTCTTTCCAACAGAAAAAGAATGATCAAAATCGGTTCATAAACGACGAAGTTATGCGCGAACAAACATAAAAAAAGCATATATACGGTCGAATTGAGTAACCTCCTCCTTTTTGAAGTCGGTTAAAAATGCTGGACAAGTGTTTCGGGTTTCGCGTAGACAAAACATAACGTTATAGATATTTGAAACACATGGATGGGTGGCCGTCGTTAGATACCGAGACCCCTTCGATTTGGAAATTTTGGCTATTATAGCCTTGAGGAATTTTTGGGACATAGACCTGATAGTATGTAGTTATGATGTATAAATATGATTTATGAGTTCTGGTGTGTAATGGCAATTTTCTTTTATATAGTTAATAGTTTCTTTTTTTTTTTTTTTTAGACTTGTATTGACATTTTTTATTATGTTGACATTTATATTATATTATCAATCATATTATGCGGACATTCATATTGTATGTTTGATATTGACTTTTCTAATTATAGTTATTGACATTTACTTTAATTTATTTGAATGACATTTTAGATTTTGAATGTGGATATTTTTTTTTTCTCATGTTATTGTGCTATTTTTGGAAATTTGGCTATTTTTTTTTTTATAATCTGATCTGTCATCTTAATGTTCAATTTTAACTTTTTTTTTTTCTCAATTATAATTTGCACGCCTGCTTGCAGGCAGAATACAATTAACTTCTGGGCTTTAAGAGCTTCCCTTGAACAATGTATTTTGTATTTTCTGGCAAATAAATATTTTGATTTGATTTGATTTGAAAGAACGTTAACCTCTGGGTTCCGCCTGTCAATTGTAGATCTTTGACAGTCGTTACGGATCGTCAAAAGCCGTTGTTGTATATTTAGGAAATACTTGTATAGGAACATTTAATATGTCGTTTAGTATTATCAATTTAATAAGCCTTTATTTTTAAGGAAGCAAAAATTGGTTGCAATGCGATCAAGAGTAAATAACTCATCATTATCATAGGATAATGTTGAGTTACTTACTCTTGATCGCTTTTGCCCGTTTGGGAGCCCTACTCAACACGTTTGGGAAAAGGCTAGGTATACAACGTGTAACATAAAGGGTATATACATACCAAGGGCACGGCATCTTTACATGATATCAAACGATATTGGAAGGGTTTTTTAATCCTATCTCTTTATGTTAGGAAGTTATGAGGAAAAACACCGCCTGTGATAGGCTGCTATCATACTAGTCGCACAGAGATATTGAAGACATTTATCGGATTTTGGCAAGTAATGTGACGGGTAACGAGTAGTTATTAACGTATCTAGTGTGCTGCCACGTTTGTTATGATTTGATTTTAAGAAACACACGAAACCGAAAATTTGGTACCAATTTTTTGAGTATTTGAGTTGAAACCCTTCCGATATCGTTTGATATAGAAAGAAAGAAGAAAGAAAAGAAAGAAAAAACGTTTATTTGCAGTAAACATGACGCAAAAGTTTACAAAAACACTAAAAATAAGACATAATTGAGGGAAACATGCGTCACATCCACGCAAAACGGCTGTCGCTCAGCATTATGCTGAGACTCTATGCAAAACAGAGCCCAGCGCTGGTTTTCAGCGACAACCGGCGCCGACGTAAAGACGTCACCCGGTGCAACAAACAATTAAAAGTGGCATCGAGACGGTAGTACAGTAACAATAAAAACATAAAAGTACAACAAAAAATAAAAACATACAAACAATTAAATTGGCATCGAGACGGTAGTACAGTAAAAATGGTGAGAGAACAGCTTCAATAAACACAAACAGGAATATAAAAAATAAAAACAGAATATATAAAAACTACGAGAATATCATCCTCAGAAATGACACGTTTCATATAGTGGCAATAATAAGAAGCGTCCGGTTCCGATTTGACAGTATTTTTTAAACATAGTCTGTGGTAAGTGATTTGTCGCACGCGGCCACGCGCTTCCAACATGCATTAATGTTTACATTGCTTGATACCGTTATTATTATTGCTATTATCATTTCTATTAACAATAATTATTACCACACCGTTGAGCTACAAAATGTTATGTGTCGGTGTTTTATCTGTGCATCAGTGAGTAATTTGTGAGAGACGAAACCCTGGGACTGGAAACTGGAAACTGGAGGATGACCCGACATGCTACATCATACAAAGAGCTTTGGGGCTCCAAAACACACGAAGGTATGATACGGATATCATCTAAAGATGCCATGCCCTTGGTATGTATATACCCTTTTTGTTACACGTTGTATACCTAGCCTTTTCCCAACCAAGTTTAATATGGCTCCCAGACGGGCTCCTGACGACCCGTAACAAGCGTCAAAGATCTATGTATGAATGACAGGTATGACCGACTTCTTACCGTGCTTTTCAGGTATGAAGTGGTCTTTTTACATGCCTTTTATTAGCTTCACTTGTATGTTTGCTTGCTTGTTTGTCCGTCTTTAACTCTTTGGACTGCGAGTGAGCGGCTCCTTACTGTAAAATGTCCCACCGTTTTCAATACGTTCGTTCGTTTTTTTTTTTATAAAAAGGACATCGAACTAAAAAGTTGAAAAAAGTTAAAAATAAAAAAAAAGCGTGAGGCGCTTAATATATAAAAATTATGGTACAAAGCGCCTCACGCTCTTTTTTAAATTATTTTTAACTTTTTAGTTTGATATTCTTTAAAAGCATGTTTTTTTTAGTTTTTTAAACTATATTTATTATGTAAAGATTAGCTTTCCGCCCGCGGCTTCGCCCGCGTGGAATTCGGTTATATCGCGCTTTTTAGACTTCCCTCGGGAATATCAATTTTTTTTTCAATAAAAGGTAGCGCATGTCCTTTCACAGGGTCTAAAGATTGTCTGTACCAAATTTCATCAAAATCGGTTGAGAGATTTAAGCGCGAAAGCATAACAGACAGACAGACAGACAGACAGAGTTCCTTTCGCATTTATAATATTAGTATGGATGAACCATTAACTCGTGCATAATCGATCGAACAGATTCTCTCTTCTTTCTAAGTCTATACGTTATATACAACATGTAAATTAATTAACGCACTTCCTGAAAACAGTTTGTTCAGAATCGTTTACTGAATTGATTTATATCATTTTTAATACAGCAATTTTTTTTATCCCAAAAATAATTAAAACTACGGAAATTATTGTCATATTAACTGTGTTGTTTGTACAAACTTTGAAACTGCAGTTTTACTTGTATTCATACAAAGGAGATGTTTCATTTTGGGCCACCACTATGTACGCTATATAGACAAAAAGGAAAAAAAAATAAAAGATTTTCATAAAAATACTACTAAATTAATTTGAATAAAAATACAAGTATATATAATTAATTATTTGAAACGTTTTTTTAGTGAGATAACCCTTTATTAAGGTAGCCATGACAGTGGTTATGACGTTTGATTGGCGACATTGACAATTCTATTTTCCCGTTGTGTTCGTGTTGAGTGTTGATTTGAGTTGATTGTGTTTATTTAATGGGCCGTATGTTCGGAATACATGTTTTGTTTTCTTCGCAGTCATATGGTAGGTAATATAGATACGATAGCCTTAGATACATGACACGTCAATCAAATGTCACTGTCAAAATCTTATTTCGCTTATTGCTGACCACCATATTTATTAGTAGTTGTGTTGCACTCCTTGGCCGAGTTAAGTTGAATTTGTATAAAAACTAAGCCAAAATATAGGAAATTAACATAAAAAACAGTTAACTATAGCGTAACTATATCTAGCATTAAGTGTACAAAGTGCTGGCCCAGGCTCCATACATTTCTGAAACATCTCCTTTAATCATCCAATATAAAATAAAGAAGAAAAACCTTTTTCGAAAACGTTAAGGTCTTCGTTTTCCAAGAATTGGTATAACTAATTAAAATTTAATAAATAACAATGTTAAATTAAAAATTCATTGTATTTATTATGATTATAACATAATATTCTGATTGGGGTGTTTGATGGTGTGCTTTAATTACATTACATGTTGTAAATATGTATTATTTGGTGTAAAAAGTAGCAACAAGTCTTTAATTAAAATACCAGCGAGAAGCGCGCAATTAGTAAAGTTCACAGTTTGAAAATACCTCTGTTAACAAAAAACAGGGAGAATACGAACAACTTACCTATTTCTCTAACAGAATTTAAGGTTCAAAACTCTTTGGCAAAAAAATTCAGCACGTTTTGTGAACGCTACCAGTTACATTTGTATGACAAGTCTCGAAGCAATTTCACAAATATGCATTTACATATTAATTTCCTGTATAATTGTTATGTTTATTGTAAAACTGGTCTTGATTTTAATTCTAGTTTAATTACACGTTGCGACTAAGGTCAGTAAGCAAGTGATTTCTAGTTTTAACTTAAAATATAAAAGGTAGGCTTATGGTTCGTAGTCGTGGTGGCATAGTGGTTAAAACACCAGCCTCTTAACTGCTTTGCATGCCTGCTATAGTATAGACTTGTCCGATGAAAGCCAGCCCGCGCCGCAGCTGAGCCAGTAATATCATAATGTCCCAACAATGACCTCTGAGTTTGTTTCGGCGTTTCTTCTCAGACCTAGTATATAGTATAGGAAATAGTATAGGAAACGCCGTGGTCATCAAACCATTAAGAATACATACGATCCAGCCGTCCCTTGCTGTCCTCTCTAGCGACGCCCAAAGCCGAGGTTCGTACCCCACAGGAGGTGCCCTTAGTGCATAGTCGCCCAATTTTAATTTAGTTTTAAGTGCCCCTGGCTGGAGGCTTTAATTTTAATTAAGGCATCCACAGGAAAGTCCGGTTAATGGCTCTAATGGCCACCTACGAGACGCAATATCAAAAAAAAAAAAGCTATAGTATGGAAGCAAGTTTTTCTAACTGCACAGACAGCGCTGCTGGGGAGTGCTACTGAATTAATTCCGTTATCTCCATTCTATCATCGAACGACCCGTCGTACGGCGAGGACACACCCTTACGTTGTTGATACCACTATGATCCGGACGAAGAGTTTCACCTCGTCTTTTATACCGCGTACATCGACGGACTGGAACAATTTGTCAGCGGCGGTGTTTCCGTCTGACTACAGTTTAAGTGTCTTCAAGGCTAGAGTGACTAGGCGCTTAATAACCTAGCGCACGTTATCATTAACGATTGTATAAGTGCTACCATCAAAATCAAAATCAAAGCATTTATTTCAAATAAACCAGTTACAGGCACTTTTGAATTGTCAGAAGGTCGGTCTGTCAATAAGATGAAGCTAGTCGCCCATTCCAAAGAGTTTAGTACCTATGGAGAAGAACGGGCAAGAAACTCCATGGACACTCTTTTAAATTTTCAAGCTTTTTTACAAATATTTGATTACATCATTCATGTTGAAATCAACCGTGTGAGAACGATGCAGAAATAAATTGTACGCCGAGAGCGTCCATTATGGAAAACACACAAAAATCAATTCAGAAATTAAAATACGCCGTGGCAGCTAAGAGATGACCAGTCCCCTCCGACGGCGTCCGTTCACGAACATGACGAATGGATCAGCATCATTCAGCTCAACCATATTGAAGGGAACCTAATGACCCAACACACACGCCACCATCAGCGAGACATTTGAGTGAGCATGACATACTCTCAACAGCCAGAGCACTATCAAGTCAATAAAAAAGACTAACCCAACAAAAAAATGCCTTACAGCACATTCGTACATTGTGCTCACACGTTTGCCATGCAATTATACAATACTAAGAAATTGAATCTACACAATGCTAAGATAGTTTTGTCCAAGGTTCAGCAGCTCCAACAGTGTTCCCGAATCTGTGGAAAGTTTAGCTCCTTTGTAGCTGTACAGGTGCCGAACACCTCTGTCAGCGATACAATTCCGTAACGTACAATATGCTTGGCTACATAGTGTGTAATACAGGCTTTGAATTAATAACATAAACAATTACACGTTAAAACTACAAGAGGAAAAATCAGAGAACAATCAGTGTATATAATCGGACGCAGCTCAAGCCCAAGCCTTTTTGTCCTCAATATAATCCTTCACACTATAAAATGCTTTCTGACACAACTTACGTTTAATGAAGGATTTGAATTTATTCAGGCTCAGATCTTGAACCACCTCTCGAAGTCCATTGTAAAAATGCCTCTGCTCTGTGCATCTGAAAGAGCCACCTATTTTCTTGAGCCTTGTTGTAGGTACAATAAATTTGTGCCTGTTCCTAGTATTTATATTATGGACATCACTGTATTTTTTAAACAATTTTATATTTTTATGAGCATACAAAAGATTTTCATAAATATATACACATCAGGCGGGTTCGCGGTCAAGCACTAGTTTACAGTGGTAAAAAAGGAGTTTGTTGCGCCACTTCTTCTTCAAAATCAAAATCAAAAGTCATTTAATCAAATTAGGCTGAGAATCAGCACTTTTTGGACGTCAATATTACATAAGACAGTCCAGTGAACGGGCAGTTCCCAGTGAAAACATATGTAATGAAGGGCGTTTTAGGGGACTTCTTATGATAATTTTGACGTTAGAAAAGCGCTGATTCCCAGCTTAATTTGAATAAATGAGTTTTGATTTTGTACTAAGTTTCATGTAAATCGGTCAAATAGACACGAAATTTTGTTTTAAAGTAGTATTTACATAGAAATAAAGGTTCTTACTAACTTTTGACTTTTGCTCCGAGCAGTCAGAAAATTTCGATCTTATCTGGTTCTTAAAATGTTTTACCGTTAATGGTGTTTGTACAAACCTACTAACAGAAATGAAATAATTTTGTTTTGGTATTGGCTAGATTAGCCAAAAATATTATTGTTAGAATTCGTGGGGGCCTAGTGGTTAAAACGCCAGCCTCTCAAGTATGAGTGTACGGGTTCGATTCCAGGTCAGGCAAGTACCAATGTAATTTTTCTAAGTTATATGTACTTTTTAAGTATATCTTGGACACCCATGACTGATTAAAAGGTGAAGGAAAACATCTTAAAAAACATGGACTAAGTCTCAAATCGCCAACCCGCATCGCAAGCGTGGTGATTACGCTCAATCCTCAATCCAAAAAAGGTTGATGATGATTATGAATGACGATTTGAATGTAATCACCATTCATCATCAACATCAACCTTTTTTATCATCTCAGTGCTGGACACAGATCTCTCCTCTCATACAGAGAAGGATTGACTTGCTTATTGATGTATTTAATTGTTATGTGCATTTACACATTTATAACATAAAATATACCGTTGTGAACTTAATTGTAATTCTAAAAAAGCTTCTTATATGTCTAAAGGAGCCTCTTTTAATTAAAAAGATGGAATTGAAAGCCAGTGAGGAAAGGCTGGCGACATAATAATAACATACACGATTTGACACCATAAGGAAAAAAGCATCTAAGTATTTTATGAGCGTTCAGTTATTTTTAGATAGGATTTAAGATTGCAATAGTACACAAATAGTTGTTCACCATCTTTATATAATAAGAAGGTTCAGTCCAAAATATTCTGATTATCTACTTTATACTATTAATAGAGACAAACGCCAAGTAAAATTGCAAGCCTTCAGGCGGATTATGGAGATGCCAAACTATTTTACCTATCGATGTGAATTATATCAATTACCCATTATCGCAATAAATGAGTTTGAGTTTGAGTTATGTCTTTGCACCTACCTTGTTTTTTCTCTGCATCACCTTAAGGTAGACTGGTAGAAAATGCCTAAGGCATTAAGTCCGCCATTGTGCAATGTTTTTCTTTGTACATAAAGTTTTAATAAATAAATTATCACGTGGTCGCACTGGTAATGATCGGTGTGTATGACCAGCTGTACGAATATAAACGAAGCATAATGCATAAGTAAGGATCGTAGTAGGTGGCGTCAAGTAGTTTCTGCCTTCCGATAGGAAGAATTCGTCAGTTTAAATGTGGCCTACCCACACAATAAATAAGGTTGACAGCCTCCGTGGGGTAGTGGTAGCGAACGCGGCCGTTGCGCAAAGAGGCGCGGGTTCGATCCCCGCGCAGTTAAAATATTTGTATGCATCATCATCATCAGACCCTGCTCGTCCACTGCTGGATATAGACCTCCTTCATGGCACGCCAACAAGCTCGATCCTGAGCAGTTCTCCGCCAGCCACTACCAGCCACCTTTTTGATGTCGTCGCTCCATCTCGCCCAAGGGCGTCCCACGCTACGTTTGCCGAGACGCTGTCTCCACTCGAGGACTCGTTTACCCCAACGGTTTTCGGTCCTGCGGCATATGTGACCAGCCCATTGCCACTTCAGCTTGCTAATTCTCTCAGCTATGTCGGTGACTCTGGTCCTCTGTCGGATCACCTCATTTCTGATGCGGTCCTTCAGAGAGACGCCAAACATACCCCGCTCCATAGCTCGCTGAGCGACTTTAAACTTATGGACTAGTCTGACCGTTAGTGTCCACGTTTCAGCTCCGTAAGTCATGACGGGTAGGACGCACTGGTTGAAGATTTTTGTCTTCAAACATTGGGGGTTGTTTGTATGCATGAATATGAATATTTCCACTGGTCTATTCGTGCCTCGAAAAGCACGTTAAGCCGTTGGTCCCAGTTGCCACACGAACATCTAATGACAGTCGTTATGGGTTGTTGGACCCCACAAAAGTCCAACAATTGGTCTAACTTCAATGCATCGATATCGCCTTCGGGTTGTGGAGGTCAGACGGCAGTCGCTTCACGGAAAATATCGAAGTTTTGCCAAAATCAGCAATTCAAGCAAAAGATTAGTGAAGCGGACCCCAGACTCTAAAGCTGAAAAAGCTTCGGATGTGACTGGGATTAACGCTGATGATGATGGTGATGAAATGAGGCCTACCCACAATTATTTTATTTGATACTGGCTCTCCGCCCGCGGCTTCGCCCGCGTGGAGTTCAGTTATAGCGCGCTTTTTAGATTTCCCTCGGGAATATCAAATTTTTGCTGCATTCCCCACACTAGGAATTACTCTTGTGCCGTGGGTGCGTTTACAAACAATTAAACTCACATGTACAAACAGCCAGACCTTGGAACAAGTACATAAGTTTGTACTGCAATTTTCAAGGTAGAAAGCTAAAACTTGGTATTCGAACAATTTGCGAGTAACAAAAAAATCAAGGATATTTTTTTTGGAAATCTAAACCCTACTCCTTGAAAGAGGGAGTGAAGTCGTATACTGGACTTTTCGCAGTTTCCTAAGCTAAAAATCGGAACACAGATTCTTTGTGATAATTAATGGAAAATGTTTCTTTTAAATTTCAGGAAAGCAAGTCAACAAATAAGGGTTCTATTTGTGTGTGACCCTTGTTGTGTGGAAAGTTACCCCGAATTTAATGAGAGCGAAGCTGCGGGCAAAAACTAGTATGATTATAATTTAACGCATTGACATTTGAGATTCAGACATTCATAGGAATGTCTGAATCTCAAATATCAATGTATGCATAGGCATATGACATATTGCTACTTCTGTATTCGTCTGCGTCATGGCTGTCTCTTCGCGAATTATATTCCGTCATAAATAGAACATGTCAGATAAAGTAAACACGTCTCTTCTTCGTTATATTTCCGTAAAATATGTAATACGCATTTTCTTTTTCATTATATTTCTCATTTTTAGACAATTTCGGGCCTGTTTTGATTTCTATAGACATAATGTAGTATGTTTTCTATAAAAGTTTCTACAAAAGAAATAGGCCGTTTAAAAATAAAAAAAGTTCCTAAAATAAATAAGAAGCTGCATCGCTAATCACCAGTTAACTTTAAGCAGCGTTTATGAATAAGGGAGAATAAGCTTGACGACAGCAGGTCAAGTTACCCGCAACTGTCAAAAATTTCCAATAAAACTTGATCCTTAATTGCTTTATTGACAAAACTGAAAATGTAATAAAGAAATCTGACAGATTGTAGTAGCTTGATATTCTGTCGTCTGTACACAAAAGGGCATTACCACTTTTGAACTTTATTGCAATAACAATAAATGTCAAAAGTGGTACTCCACTTTTGAACCTTATTGTAAATTTTCGTTACACGTTGTATAAGATACTAGAATAGTTTTGAACTAGCATACCATAGTATAGTATCAGTTTCTTACAACGAGTATGGCATCTGACAGTTTCAAAAACGATCTAAATATACAATAAATGTCTTGTTTACAAAGGTAACAAGACCATTTATCGGCCCAACAAGAAACTTGTCGATTGCACAAAAAGGCTTCTGAGAAGGGTAAACGTTTTTCGTATGAAACGGCCCCCAGCGGGCATGAGTCGACATGGCTTTCCGCACAGATTGTACCATCAATGCGTGCTTGGACCTTATTATCAGTAAAAAAAGTGGAGTTTCTATCTACCCACGTATATTATTTATGTTGCGATGATAGCTGATTTTTTTAAGTGACTTGGGATTGTGTCATATTCATCTGCATAGTCTTTTCCTAACTACGCCGTGGTCAGCTTCCAGTCTGACCGGATTCAGCTGAATGCCAGTAATAGTGTGAATTGTGATACTGCTGGTGGTCAGACTTTTGGACCTCTGACGGCCCATAAAGACTCAAAGATCTATAAATGTCAGTCTAAACCAAAGGCTTAACGTTCCAAAGTGTATATTGAATTAAGAAATTAAAGACCCAGGTTGATTGCAAAGAGTTATTGTCAAAACAACGCATTTGAAAATTTAGAGGCGTATATATTTCAAGGTCACAGTAAAAACCCGATATAATAGAACAAAAGTTAGGGATCACAATCCATATCGTTTACGGGTATGAAAAATAGACAGTAACCGCCTATCAGACTTACTGAATATTCATATAAAATTTTATAAAAATCGGTAAAGTCGTTTCGGAGGAGTAAGTATATTATGACACGAGAATTTTGTAAATGTGATAAGATTTTATTATCATAAATAAATATACACGGACAAATCACACAGATTGAGCTAGCCCCGAAGTAAGTTCGAGACTTGTGTTATAGGATACTAACTCAACGATACTATATTTATAATAGATACAAATATAGATAAACATCCAAGACCCAGGCCAATCAGGAAAAGATCGTTTTCCATCATGACCTGGCCGGGGATCGAACCCGGGGCCTCCACGTTGCAGGCAGTCGTGACGACCGCTGCGCCACGGAGGACGACAAAAATGAAACGAATGCATCATCACATTGCATCATACTCTAATGCCCTATGTTGACTGGATATGGGTGATAACCCTGACAGAACTGAATTTGTATTCACTCCACCACGGAAGCAGCGATCAAACTCAACACGAACAAATTATTCGCCTCCACGCAAATACATCAAGCTGTAGCATTTGATTCAGCCAATTTGTTCACGAGACAAATATCCTATTGTTTTCACCACCACGTCATTTGTTAAGAATTTAATGTCAGTCGACGGGAAGTCAAGAGTTGTTGAGTTGATGGATAGGTTTAATTATTTGTGTAATTGAGGCTTTCTATGTATTGAGTGGCTTTTGGAGTTGGCCGCGGATTGTTCAAACGAGATACCGTGGCCACTGATACAGGGAAATAAACGAACACGAGTGGATTTTAGTTAGAAAAAGTCTGACATGCGCTTACGTCAAGTAATTTGATGATTCTCCTCCTCAATTGTCCTCCTGTGGAATTATCTTCTCCTTCTGTTCGCCATCTGTTACGATCCCTGGCCGCAAGTATAGCATCATGCAGACCGGTGTCCAGAGATGAACGAATTTGGTCAGTTCACCTTATTGGACTGCGACCTCTAAAACGACGTCCATCCAACTTAACAGTAACCATCAGCTGTTCGAGGTTGTGTCCATCTTTTCTGGCAATATGGCCAAAACATGCTAAAATTCTTCGAAGGCAGACATAGGGGAGTCTTATTGGGACACCCAGCTCTCGAAAGATTAATTGATTTGTGCGGAATGCTGTCCAAGGAATTAGAAGCATCTTTCTCCAGCACCACATCTCGAAAGCGTCAGCGCGGAATGCTGCCTGGAATGATTTAATTCCCCTATCCATAGATCGGGGGTCGTCCGATTATGGAACAGATTCCATAATCGGACGACCCGTCGTACTGTGAGTTTCCACAACGATTCCAACAAAGCGTTTCGCCTTGTCTTTTACACAGCGGCGGTGTTTACGTTGGACTACAATTTAAGTATCTTTAAGGCTAAAGTGAATAGGCTCTTAATAAAGTAGTGCGCTTTACCATCAACGATTGTATCACTACTTACCATCAGGCGGGATTGCGGTCAAGCACTTGTTTATAATTTATAAAAAACAAAAAATAATACTTGAACTCACACATACAGCCAGACCCGGAGCAACTACCTGTAGGCTATACGAGTATAAATATTTGTTCCTTGCGGGGATCGAACCCGCGACACGCAGCCCAACAGCCGACCACTCGGCTACAACACCAACCGTGTCGTCGATCTGTTTACATACCAATTAGTAGGTAACATTACCAACTGCAGGAAAAAACATTACAATATTATTTGTGATACTTGGAAATACCAATGGATTTCTGCAAAATCATGTGATGAGAAGAATAACAATTAAGCATAAGAGTGAGTGAGGAAAACTCTTTAGATCGACTATTAACAAGGAACTTCCATTGTAATATTTTCTGTTCCTTTCCGTTTATAACCTAGTTCAATAAAGGAGAAGGTTCTTAGTTCCAATGTTTATATTTTAGTTTAGGTATATCATTATACGGAAAAATCACACAGATTGAGCTAGCCGCAAAGTAAGTTCGATACTTGTGTTATAGGATACTAACTCAACGATACTATATTTATAATAGATACATATACAGATAAACATCCAAGACCCAGGCCAATTAAGAAAAGATCGTTTTCCATCATGACCTCGCCGGGGATTGAACCCGGGGCCTCCACGTCGCAGGCAGGCGTGTTAACCGCTGCGCCACGGAGGACGACATATTCATTCTTTTGTGTGTGTTTAAAAAAACACAAAAGAATGAATATGTCGTCCTTTACCTAAATTCTAATGTCTCTAACCTAACCTAAATTCTCCTTTTTTTGCAGATGGAAAATCATAAACTGACCTCTTCTGGAGGACGAGGTGTTTCGACGAATCCGAGTCGGCTGGGCAGCGTTCGGGAAGCTCGGAAGTGTCTTCTCGTCCACATAGGACGTATGTAGGACGTAGTAGCCTAAAGACAAAATACTTTAACCGATGTGTGTTACCGGTGATAACATAATGGTGAAAACGTTGTGAAAAGTTGTCCCTCACTATGGGCCTCATAAGAAAGCTCAAGGGCGTACAGAGAGCTATGGAGAGGGCTATGCTAGGTGTTTCTCTACACGAATGAAGAATGAAGAGATTCGTAGAAGAACTAAAGTAGCCGACATAAACCAGCGGATTAGTTTTTAGAAGTGGCAGTGGGCAGGGCATATAACACATAGAGCCGATCGCCAATAGAGCAGGAAGGCTCTTGAATGGCGACCACGAATCAGCAAGTGCAGCGTCGGACACCCACCGACTAGGTAGTCGGATAATCTGACCAAGTCGCAGGGATGCGTTGAATGCAGGCCGCATCCAGATGGTCTTTTTGAAAATCTTTGGGGGAGGCCTATGTCTAGCAGTGGACTTTCTGAGGCTGGTATAGCATGGTGATGATGATGACCTCTTCTGCTTTAAGCGGAGTCAATGGACTCACTTATGTTACTTGGTTGTCCTTACAAAAATATGATCAACGCGCCGATCGTCCGCTCGCGCCTACAGCGGCGCGGCGTTGTCTTGGGTTTATTATTAACTAGCTGTTGCCCGCGACTCAGTCCGCGTGTTGATGTAAAATAAGCGCCTGTTAAAATAATGGGAGCAATATGTACGTCCGCGTCACGCACAATGGTCCGCTGGAGGGACTGAGTGCGGAAACCAAACCAATAACATAGAACATAGAACATTGTACGTCCGCGTTTGCCCCCGTTTTCGCAACATTTTTTGTTACTGCTCTGCTCCTATTGGTCATAACGAGATGTTATATAGCCTACGTCCTTTTTCAGGCTCTAGACTATCTGTGTACCAAATTTCATTATAATTTGTTCAGTAGTTTTGGCGTGAAAGACAGACAGACATAGATACTTTCGCATTTATAATACTAGTATGGATAATTTTTATTTGTATTGTAATTAACTAGTGATAACATTTTCCATCACACATACAGGCTTTAGATTATGGTAACGGTTAAGTTTAGGTAGATATTATTGCGTACTTTACTCGTAAATGCAGCCGTAAGTGATAAACATCCAAGACGCAGGCCGATAGTCGGTTTGCATTTAAGCGGAAATTGCAGAGTTATTTTGCGAATGGTTAGGGTAGGGTCATCTCAACACCTCACTCACAAGTTTTATTTTTGTATATATTATAAGTATATATATAGTAATAGTTTGTATATGTATATAGCTTATTTAAGTACTTGTTTATATAGTGTTATGAGTTTTTCTTTTCCTTTTCATTGTTTCTGTAACTAAAGCACCTGCCATCTAGTCTCTTCACCACCCGAGGTTGATTGGTAGAGAATGCCTAAGGCATTAAGTCCGCCTCTGTACATTTTCTTTGTGCGAAAGTATAAATAAATAAAAAAAAAAATGGAGTTCAATTTACTTTAAAAAAGTTAATTTTACTTAGAACGTATTGCACCCCTGCACAACAAGAACGGGGGCCTCGACCCGTCGTGCGCACGCTCCTAGGACACTATGAACCGCTGTGAATTATGTTGTGCGCTCGGTAACCACACTGCAAGAATTTTCAAATATACAGTATGTTAACTAACAGAGGGCGTTCCCGTTAACCCGAAATAGTATAGCATACATACATGCTAAAAAAAATATTTCCATTCGAAAAAAAAAAAGTTTTAAAATTTTTTCCAATATGAAAATATTCAATAAAAATTTTAAATTGACATGTAAAAGAAACACACTGTACACGCGAACATGAAAGACGGCAACGTCGCAATTTATTTATACATGACGACTACTATTTTGATTTAAAACAGGAGGTTTCAAATTTATTTCCAATTAGAATTTTTTTTTATTCGGATTTTTTATGCTTATTTTTCTATGCTGATATTTTTATTTTAATCTATTAATGATATATATTAACGAGTTTAAGGGAACGCCCTCTGTTATTTAACATATGACATGGTGTAAAAATATAACATGGTGTAAAAATTAATGGAATTGATTCACTTGTTTATCCTGAACAAACTGTATTCAGGTTTGGTATAACGAAAAAGTAACGGTGTATATATTGCCTTGTTTTAAAACAAACTGATATGTTTGTTCTTCACATAAAATAAATACATAAAGTAACGCCATTGTATTTATTGTTATATTCTTTTTCTCTTATCTGTTTATATACGAATATGTTTCTACAATAAGTCGTGGTGGCCTACTGGTTAAAACACCAGCCTCTCAAGTATGAGTGTGCGGGTTCGATTCCAGATCAGGCAAGTACCAATGTAACTTTTCTACAGTCATATGTACTTTCTAAGTATATCTTAGACACCAATGACTGAAGGTGAAGGAAAACCAAATCTTGAGGAAACCTAGACTTTATAAGTCTGAAATCGCCAACCCGCATTGAGCAAGCGTGGTGATTACGCTCAATCCTTCTCTGTATGAGAGGAGACCTGTGCCCAGCAGTGGGATGATAAAAGGTTGATGATGATGATGATGATGTTTCTACAAAAAATGGTTTAATAAATAAGTACGAAATAAAAAGAGGTATAATAAAACTTTCACTGTGCAAAAGAAGGACAAATCAGAGTTCCACCAACCAGCAGGGCAATTGCGTACACTACCAGTAGCAATGGTTTTTATTTTAACAATTCATTGCGTTCATCATACAATGAATCGATGGATTTACGTCGAGACCATTTTCGCGCTATATGATTTTTTACGATTTCAAATGTTACCTGAAACCAGATGAATCGTTCGACAGACTTCAAATGACATTCATGGATGAAGGCCCTTCTAAAGCAACCATGTATTGGTGGTATAATGAATTTTAGCGCGATCGACTAACTTTGGGGGATGAAAAAGAAGTGGTCGCCCTTTGACGGCTGTTACAGAAGAAAACGTGCAAGCAGTGACAAGTTTGATCCAAAACAATAGACTCAAGATAGTATTGTATATTACAATAGATAGAAGATTTGGAATTAAATACAGAACAATCACAATACCTGTTTAATCACATTGTAATTTTTTTTTTTTTATGTAACAAATTATAGACATTTTTTGAAAATTATGTTTCACAATAATGGCGAATATCGCCAATGACAGTTGAAAAAGACAGCCGCGTGAACTATATAAGGGAGGTTTGAGGCAAAGTCATGTTGTGGCCACTATGCTGCGATATTTCAATGCTCTTTATGAATTATTTACTGAATGCACTTTTTACTACATAAATCAGGCGCTTATATTTAGTAAACGACACTATAAATAATTATCAAAGTCTAATGAAAAATGCGCGTGGCACTCATCTTTTTTTTGTTTTTTTTTTTTTGTTTTACAAAAACAAATCGATGTCAGTCAGTGAGTGGACAGATGTTATTGACAGATGTAGTGATACGTTCCAATCCATCAATATTTTACTAAAATTAATTGATCCTTTGGGACAAAAAGTTTATTAATAAAAAATATTACAAAAATTTCTTGCATGAGAGCAGCGGAGGTCTAGTGGTATCGGTCTTGACTTACAAGTTGTAAGTAGTAGGTTCGAAACCTATCAGGTGCTTTACTTTGTGTAAATTATTTCATCACCACTGCTCTCAAAACGGTAAAGGAAAACATTGTGAGGAAATCGGCATGTCCTAGAATCAAAAACTTCGAAGACATGTGACATCTAACAATCCGCACTGGGCCAGCGTGGTAGATTACGGCTCACTCTCTCTCACCGAGAGGAGGCCTGGGTCCCAACTGTGGGACCATTATAAGACTGATTATGGGACATTGGTGTGGGTTATATGTTTGTTTACTATGTATTATAGCTTACTATTAATATTGTAACATATAATTGTTTTTTGTCCCAAATAAATAAAATAAAAATAAATAGGCTAAAGAAAAAAACAAAACAAACATTTGTACTGAGTTAATTTTATGTAAACAATTATCAACAATACTTTATTGTGATTCCTAAACGTATTATATTATGATCTGTTTACAACGTTTCAAAACTAAGTTATGGTTCATAATTGACTGAGATCAAACCACAAATTTATTTAATTTAATATTGTTATAAATGTTAACGTAATGATTAATGACATTTGAAATGTTTATGATTTCATAATGGAATTTGAAATATGAAATAACTTGTTTAGAATAATTCTCAGAACTTTTAGCGGATATCTAGATTTATATACAGCTTAGAAATGAAACAGTACCAAATTGTGATAGTACTTTATAGGCACGCGGAACATGGTGTAAAGTTCGCTCATCCTCCATAGAAAAGGGAGGATACTTCGACCTGCAGGGTAATTGCGTAACACACTATCAGGGGAATGGGGCAATGGGTACCATTTTGACAGTTCAACAACATTCATTGCGTTATTTACGTTGCTGAGCAGACATATTTTTTGTACATAATGGAGAACATGCATCAAAATGCTTCCAATGGGGAAGAAAACGCAAAGCTATTTGCAGATGTCGCTGATGGCGTTTGACTCATAACAATATTAGCTGTCAGTCGTATCACGTTTTATGTTGAGTTTTTTTTTGTGTTTGACGAGTTTTTTTTAGGTAAAACAGAGCAATGTATTGTACATGGACTTTTTCAAGTTATAAAAGGAGTTAAAAGTCTAGAGAAGCTTCAGTAAAAGGACGAAAAGCTGATCTAATTACCAGGCAAATAAAAATGCCCAGACTTTGAACTGAATGCAGACCTATTAATGTTTTAAGTACATTAATTTTGTATTAGGTTTAATGTTTCTTTAGTTATATTTAAGTAAATATTAATGTACTTATTATTGCCATATTTAGAAAGTTTCAACCCTATTAACCTAAAATTATTATCCAGATTTGAATCGTATGACCGAAATTTAAACTTCGAGGTTCATCAAGAACAAGAAATTCCAGAGAATAAAAATTGATTTACCGCCCCGAGAAAGCTATAGAGAAATCAACAAAATCTTTACTGAAATCTATTTAGGTATATATTCTGTTCTAAATTGAAATGCATATCTTTAGGGAAAGAGTGATTTCCAATATTATTGCAAGAAATTGCTTCACAACGCGGCATATTTTTAAAAATTTTATAAACAACGTAAACTCGTACAAATTGCAATGGGTTTTGACAGTTTATTTGGGTCAAACGATATCAGCGCCTCTAGTGGCGAGATTTGTCAGTTTTCTTCCCCATTGATAGTAGGTAATAGTGTGTTACGCAATTAAGGTGCAGTTGGGTGTTGTGTCTGGCGGACACTTGACCAAAATTTGATGTTGGAAAGTTGTACTATGCTAGTTGCACTGTAAACTCTGCTTGCGTGACGTCAGAATGACTCTTTGTTCGCATTTGGCGTTTGTAGGTACCGATACGTTACTTTCATAAGTTTGAAAACAGTTTTATTATATTTTATATTCTTTTTAATGACAATTTACCTGTTACCAACCTGCTAGTTTGTCTTCTAATTAGAAAACGTGATATCATGGGCGTACCCAGCGTCTGGTTTAGAGGAGCAAGTCAAGCCTAAGGATTGGGCAAGTCAGGCCTTTGGGAGTCAAATTTTTAGAGTGAGTAATCTTTGTGCGCTGTAGTCGCACGCGGTTTTTGGCAAATAGTCAGTGCATTTTGTCAGTGTCTAGAGCGTGGTTTATTTAAAAGTTAGTGATAGGTCCTCGTTTATACTTTGTTTAGTAATAAGCGGAGTTCGTACATGTTCTGCGATTTCCAGGGGGGGGACCTGCCACCCCCTGCCGCCCTAGGTACGCCCATTGAAATATAATTACAAGTTTTATTGTTGACGTATTTAGTTGCTTTTATTGTTTATAATCAATCAAAACGGTATATAATAACTTAAAAGCTACTAAAAATTAACGTGGAACATTGGACTCTCTGGCATACTTTCATTCACAGAAGACCAAACATACACGCATAAGCTTATTCCATTTATTCGCAAACGCGTCACATTCTGGCGTCAAGCTCTGGTTAGTTTTTGCCGGGTTACCTTTACTGTTAAGTATGTATCTTTCATTTTACAATAAAGTTGAGCTCAATGGTGCCGATTGTTGTTCACAAAGGAGAATGCCAGATTTCGGCCTACACAACTTTTAAAATTAAACTCATCCTCCACAAAGTTCTTACCACCAACAATTTAAATATAAAATATAAACTAAAAAAATGTATTTAGTACTTTACTGAAACTTAGCCATTAAAAAAACATTTTAATAAGTAATTAATTTAAGTTTGTCAATTCCAGATTTCAATAAAAAAAATGTTGCCAATCTTGCTACTTTAATCGATAACGCTAAATAAATAAAACGTGCCACTGTAATCGATAATGGTATTTTAAAAATATTATTTATTATTTAGATAGTTCTAAATAAAAAATGTAGTCTACTTTTTATTTACCACCTCATTATTCTCATTCCTTCTTAGTATTTTCTTAACATTCGTCCTGTTTGTAGTAGATTCATAGATGATTATAAAAAACGAAATTCAAAAAATCGATTTTCCATCTGTAATCGATAACATAATCGTCTTGTGATGGCAACCCTGTTAATTGGATATCTGTCAAAATCTTGACAAAACTGACAATTGACATTGATACATCATCTGTTATGCTATCATACGTTATCTGATAAACTGAGTACGATTCGGTTTTCTTTCGCTGTTTTTTTTTCGTATTCAATAAGTTATATTACGTTTACGCAAGTTATAGAATTATTGTGTTATACACACATCAAAAGTGTCTAGGGATCAAGCATTTTTATGCGGATTTCTTGAGATTGAGATGTGGCTTTGTAATAAATTTATGATTTTATAAATTTATATGGATCCTTTTTGGTGCATTTCATAATTTGAATCAGGAACTGTGAATCAAATTCGAGTAAAAGATGAAAATCAGCTGTCAATATTTTCCCTATAAAAACATACAACGCATTGAAGACATTATTAGTGCTACTGTTTCCCTACTACTGATTAAAACCAACGTTATTATGGAGCGGCGACGTCATTTAAGCAGGGAAGAAATGCTCAGAGCCGTGGGAATGATAGAAGCTGGTTCCCGGCAACGTACTGTGGCTTTAGCTCTGAATACAAGTCAGAGTGTTATCAGTCGACTTTGGACACGTTACCGAAGCACTGGTACCGTGGCTGAGCGCCATGGAGGACGGTATCGCTGCACCACACGGAGACAAGACCGATACATTCAAATCTTAACTCGAAGAGCTCCAACAATAACCGCCATGATGTTAGCCGTGAGGCTTCATCACTCTTCAGGGAACTTAATTAGCGACCAAACAGTCAGAAACCGCTTGCATGAAGTGAACCTTCATTCCCGAAGACCGCTACGGGTACCACCTATAGCAATGCACAATCGTAGGATTCGATATCAATGGGCTCTTGAACACAGAAATTGGGCAGAAGAACAATGGCGTTTCGTGTGCTTTTCTGATGAGTCTCGTTTTGGTATGAGACCGGATACAAGACGTATACGACACTGGAGAACCCCTGGACGCCAACAGCGATTAAAATCCTGCCAGGAAGTCCATCCTTATAGTGGTGGAACCATCATGGTATGGGCGGGTATTTGGATCGGCGGAAGAACTGAGTTGATTTGGATCAGAGGCAACCTCAACGCTCAAATTTATGCTGAAACGATTGTATCAGACGTCATCGTTCCTCTACAAGTGCAAATCGGTCCCTTATTTCAGTTAATGCATGATAATGCACGACCGCACACCGCAAGAGTTGTAAGACAGACTCTCGCCGCAGCTAACATCAATGTCCTGCCCTGGCCTGCTCAGTCGCCAGACTTGAACCCGATTGAGCATGCATGGGATATGCTACAGAGAAGAGCTCTGCCGAATATGGAGGGTATCCAGTCGCAAGAAGACCTTTTTTTGTTGTTGCAACGAACATGGGCGGCCATTCCACAGCGTGATTTGGATGAACTCATTTTGAGTATGCCAAACCGATGTTCTTGTGTTGTTAGTGTTCGCGGTAGAAACACGGATTATTAATTGTTTAAGTTACCCAATAAAATTTTAGAGAAAACTGTTATTTCAGTCTTTTTTTCGAACTTTTGTGTTAGTGGTTCAAATGTCAAATATCCCTTTATTAGGAAAATGGCAAATTTCTTTATTAATGCAAAGGTGACTTGGTTTATCGTTACTGTGACAAACGAAAACACTTTATTTGATGAATCCTTAAAGAAAATTTTAATTAATATCAATCAGGAGAAAAGTTATTGCAAAAATATATGTTGATCCCTAGACACTTTTGATGTGTGTATTTATACCACCACACATTTTGTGACAATGTCTCATCAACTACGTTGTGTTAATTGTGGTATAAATGTATTACGAATGCAGCGTGAATCTGATGATGTCCGTTCATTGTTACGGCAATGGACTTCACTTTCAGAGGTAAAGTACGATTCATATTAATAGAATATATACTAATTTAGCTAAGCTAAATGTTAAATTGTAACATAATTGTATTTTGTTTGTTTTAGATTCCAAATGACTACTCTGTGCATATGCCGTCAACATTGCAGGATGATGATAATCAGTTATCAACTTTAGAGGCAAACAAAACTCGGGCTGTTACTATCTGCAGACACGAGTTCAACAACAGAGCTTTACCATATATCATGATTGACTTTACTATTGTTGCTACCCTAATTAATAGATTTCGACCACCGCTCGCAGACAGGTTTGATGCTGCCCAGATATTAGAAATCATCCAACAAAAAATGTTCCAAAATAATACTTTAAGTGAGTTTATTATACAAAACAATTATAATAGAAGAAGGGCACAGTTCTCAAACATAAATGTTAATAACAGCAATGTAACTGAGTTTCCCCAGCTAGATTTTCACTATTTGATTTTGATAGCTTGTGGTACCTACCTACCAACTCCGTCAGGCTCGATCTTATTACGGTGAGCATATTAGTATTAATGGCCGATATAAGATAGAAGTGTGCAGGGAGGTATCAATCAATAATCTAATAGAACAATTGTCTCTCTCAAAGCTCTTGGCTTTTAAGAGCAAAAATTCAAAGTCGCCATATAAGAAGAAAAGAATATTTTGTTTATGTGTTGATTGATAACAATTCAAATGGGAGGGAGGCAATAAGTCAATATTATTGCAATTGTAAGGTAGGCAAATGAAATGTGGTATATGGTATTTGGGTTGGGCTCGGCATCAAAACAATATTGAACCCCCTGCACAGTTTCTTGATGAATTACTAATCGAATTTGATAATGAAATTGATGATGATGATAATAATTGATTATAGTGAAAAATAATAAAACTATTTATTAGTTTATTTGTGTTTAATATTCTCTCCGTGAAAAAACATAACCTCCCTTTTAAAATGTCTGAATAACTTCTTTCTTACAAGTTCAATGTAAAAATGGATATCACAGAAATACTTTTGACATTATACTGCACAAATAAACATTGGAATATTCACTGTTAGGGACAAATTAATATTGAGCCAAAGTTACTATGGAGACCTGGCATTGTTCTTTAAACTAATTGTAAGTTCAGTGCATCTTTTACTTTCTCTTTCATTAAGAGGAGGATAGAAGATGCGATTTTAGTTTAATCCTGTCAATTTAAGATATTCCATAGACATTTTTTTTTTGGTTCAATTTTTCCGTTCTTCTGAACGGAAAAGGCAAAGGCATAGTACGCCATACAGGCATACATACTTATCCTAAACTTATCCTAACTAATCTAACTCCTTTCGTTTCCCGCGTTTGGACGATAAGGAGCGGTTTAGCGTCAAGACATGATGTGGCCATTATGCTACAATATTTCACTGTTCTTTTTGAATTATTCACTTAATGCACTTTTTACTACATAAATCACGCGTTTTTATTTAGTAAACGACACTATAAATAATTTTAAAAGTCCAATGAAAAATGAGCGTGACACTCATCTTGACATTCCCGCCAAACTCCCCTTCCATAGACAGTTTAGATGCGATTATAAACATGGCGACCAAAAATACATCAGTTTACGTCAGGAGCGCAATAATTTGACAGGTCTGAAATACAATTTTATTTCTGTCCTTTTCTTAAAAAAAAAAAAAAAAAAAGATGCGCTGAACTTAGAATTTGTTTAGTTTGTAAACAAGACAATCGACGCTAATGTTTATTTTTGTAAAATAAAGTATATCGGCGCTGAGCACCGTCTGATAGCGATATAGTTTTAAGTTATCCGATTAATCGATTTTCTGAACGAAATGTAATGTAATCGTGTAGTAATTCCTAAACGTAACACCCGACACTGGCACAAAAGAAGAAACAACGGGGACTGGTGACAGCTGGTCAACGGGGATCTAGAATGTGTGACTCGTGTCAAGTGGAACGTTATTTCTTAGGAAAATTATTGTAAAATTGGAGTGATCAAAGTTTGATTTAAAGTTTATCGTTATAATTGATTATCTCCTTGCCCGATAACCTACGCCTACAAAGGATCCCTTGCTAAATAAAGATGGAGCTTCCCCCAAATGATACTTTTGTATCGCTAACCTCTTCTAATGATGGCCATCTTCCTCAGATGCTTTAGTAGCGCCAACTTCTTCTGATGATGGCCATGTGTCGTTATATGTGCCGTTAAGTATAAATGCAGTTATAATTGAGTAATGGTCCGTCCCGGTGTTACACGGAAGCAATTTACTTTTTAGACGGTAGGTATTCTGTTCACGAATACCGAGCAGTAAGTTAACAAAGAGTATTAAATACTCCTTGGTAGAACTGGTTGTCAGAGTTTCGGGCATCAATGAATACTGTCTTGTATGGTTTTAAGATAATATTTCATTATAATTGAACACTTAAGCGGCAGTCGGCCGGGCACATTGCCCGTAGGACCGATTATCGATGGGGCCGACGGGTTCTCGAGCTGCGACCACGCTTCGGAAGACGCACCGTGGGTAGGCCCCCGACAAGATGGACCGATGACCTGGTAAAGGTCAAGTCGCGATAAACCTTTGGATGCGGGAGGCGCAGGACCGGTCGTCGTGGAGATCCTTGGGGGAGGCCTATGTCCAGCAGTGGACGTCTTTCGGCTAAAATAATAATGATGATTTTATTATTATTATTATATAAATACTTTTCTGTATTTTAATCAGCCCATAATATTCCTACTGATCGTACACACGCCTGTTCTTAGCGAGACGCCATAAGCGGGCCCAATGCGGGTACTTTAGAATTCTTGGTTCCGCTGGCGGTAAGCAGTGGGTCACTGGCCGCCCGATAAGGACAAGGCCCGAGTCGACGGCGCGTTGTGTTTCACGCGCGCTCAAAAAGATGTCAGAACATCGTGATGGGGTCCACGAAGACCGATGCCTCCTGGGTCAGGGTTGTGGGTTGGTTAAAAAAGAAACCATGGCCCTGCCCGTCGCACAGGCAAGTGAAGAAACACGGGTGGGTTTTAGTCAGTAAAAGTTTGACACGGCCTTCCGCTCAGCTCCTTCTTTCTAATCGGTTTCAAAAATGGAGTTCATCGACTGCCGGCAGAAATTACCATCCACCAGACAAAGTCTTGCTGCCAAGGGATTCGTCGTGTTCGGCATGATGTTTGGTGAAGCCGTACGGAGGACGGGTCTGAGCAGTTGTGTTGCGATGTGTGCCGGGTACGATGCGCACAATGTTGTTGTGTCGGGAGTTTGATCGTATTAGTATAGATGTAGACTTGTTTGCAACTATAACATTGGATAAACGAGTAGGTTTTTGCCCTTCAATTGATGTCCTGATAGGTTAACTAACAAATTAAAACTAAAATAGGTTTTAACAACTTAATCTAGGTCGTTTGAACACGCACCGCCTCTCAGCACGTTACGTGATTTATAACGTGATAAAAATAGTAAAAAGTAATTAACATTGCATTCAATTAATTGCTTAGCTGATTACGAGAGCAACTTGCTATAATTAATGTGTTTATTTCTTTTAAATGTGTGTTATTTTTTGCTATGTTTGTGTAGTGTGTTTGTTCAGTAGTGGTTGGTCTATAACTGTTATTATTTTCATAATAATTAAAAATAAAATAAAAATAATGTTCTCGAACTTGGAAAATAAATCATTATCATAGTTTGTAAATAAAGATAGAGAATCATAAAAAACACTTAGTTTATATAATTTATAAATTTCTGTTGTATAGTGTTTTTTTTTTCAAAAAACTCTTACTGTACCTACGTCACAAATAATGTTTAATTAGTATTAAATTATTCATCCAATGCATGGCTTCAAATATTCGAAAAATGTGTCTGCCAAACTATGTAAATAATGCAATGTATTTATTGCGTTACTTACGTGGCAACCACATTTTCTTGATTGTCTTTCTTGATGACTTTTCTTCTTCAAAACCAATGATGCTGATAGTGTGTTACATATTGTGTTACGTAATTATACTACAGATTATCGTTCGATATATGCTTGCACTAGTGTCTTCCACTACATTCTTCTATCACTCATCATCATCATCATTTCAGTCGAAAAACGTCCACTGCTGGACATAGGCCTCCCCCAACAAGGATCTCCACGACGACCGGTTCTGCGCCTCCCGCATCCAGCGGTTACTTTCACCAGGTCGTCCGTCCACCTTGTCGGGGCCTACCTTTTTTTTTTCGGGGTGGAAATCCTCATAGGATGTCCGCCGCCCTGGGATGGGCGACGGGGTCTGTCAGACTTTTACTGACTAAAACCACCCCGGTGCTTCTTCTATCATGAGCGCGCGTGGGACCGTGGGAGTCTAAATTCTTCCAGGGCCCCACACTCTCGTGCTGGCCCGGTCTTTCCGGGCCTCGTCTCCTGCACGGGGTAGTGGGGTGTTAAACTACCCCGTGCATCGCCTCAGAGGCGCGTGCCGAAACTAGCGCGCACCTCCGCCTCGGGGTCCAACAAATAGGGGGCGGGGACTTTCCCATGTCCCTCGCCCTTGGACCCATTCATGGGGGGCGGAAAAGGGCGTTATCCGCCCTTCCTCAACGCCCGGTGCGTCTTCTGCGGCCCGGGAAGGGAGTTGAGATCTCCCTTTCCCGTTCCGCAGCTTCCTTCTGCGACATCACGTCCTCGCAGAAGGACACCACCACGTCCCACGACACTGCGCTACCGACCATCCTCCGCACTACTGCCGGCAGCGACAGGTCGCCTCCTACTTCATTTGTGAGGACACGGCGCTGCTCCTGTCGGGGGCCTACCTACGCTATGTCTTTCGGTGCGTGGTCGCCTCGCGAGAATTCGTCGGCCCCATCAGGCATCGGTCCTACGGGCAAAGTGCCCGGCCCACTGCCACTCAAGTGTTGCTATTCTTCGGTCTATGTTTTACGGTACGGTTACTCCCGTTCTTCTGCGGATCTCCTCATTTCTGATTTGATCACGCAGTGAAACCCCAAACATAGCCCTCTTCATTGCCCTATGAGCGATCTATCTCTCATCATCATCATCATCTCAGCATTAATCCCAGTCGCATCCGTAGTGTTTCAGTTTTGGAGTCTAGGGTCCGCTTTACCAGTCTAACGGCTAATTTTGGCTGAATTTCGATATTTTCCGTGAAGCGACTGCCCTCTGACCTCCACCACCCGAAGGCGATGTCTAAGCATTGCAGTTAAACCAATTGTTACACTTTTGAGGGCTCCAACAACCCGTAACTACTGCCACTAGACGTTCGTATGGCAACCGGGACCAACGGCTTAACGAGCTTTCCGAGTAAATATTCATATTGATGCATACAAATATTTGCACTGTGCAGGGATCGAACCCGTGCCTCCTTGCGCAACGGCCGCGTTCGCTACCGCTACGCCATGGAGGCTGCCTAATACCTATCGTATGACCTTCTATCTCTTTATGGAGCTAAATGCATAACAAATTTAGTCACAATCATTTACACATACAAAGCAGGAGTCATCTTGACTTTCCTGTTGACATAATCTTATTGTCTTATAAACTGCGCACATTCTGTCAAAGCACAATGTAGCCGCCTTGCGAATTGGAAATCCCAACGGAGAATAATGTGCATCATATTTTCCTTATGTACATAAGTTTTAAGTTTAGCTAATAAGAAATAGGTGATGAAATACTGTACTTAAATGACACGAGGTCTGATTAATGATTATGACTCGTGATTATAAGTGTGTGTGTGTAATCAACATTAACTTTTCTCGGTGGTAGGCCATGACATTGGCTGCAGGCAGAAGTTACCACCCACCAGACAAAGTCTTGCCGCCAAGCGATTCGTCTTGTTCCGGCATGATGTCTGGTGAAGCCGTACGGTGGACGGGTCTGGGCAGTTGTGTTGCGACGTGTGCCGAGTACGATGCGCTAAATGATGTTGTGTCGGGAGTTTGGTCGTGGAGGGTCTCCTGATCAATTTCCCTCTGGCGTAGCGTTGGTCGTGTTGTTGGGTTTAGTGTTACATCAACTCGCTCAACTGCCGTCTTTCTTTCCTATTCCCTCAGTTATTTTTTGAGTGAATAGGCTCTTAATAAACTAGCGCGCTTTACCTTCAACGATTGCATCACTGCTTACCACCAGGCAGAATTGCAATCAAGCACTAGTTTATAATTATAAAAAAAAAAAACTTGATAAGTCACCGGGCAAACTATTATCTACCTTGTATACATACCATAACATACTCATGTATAAATGGTAACAGCTGCGTAGGTCGATTTATCAGGTTAAGGTCGAGGTTAGTTTCTGGGTGGGTTACCATCTTTATTTTTCGAGACTCTTCCGTGCCTCGAAAACCGTGTAAAGTCGTTGGTCCCGGTCGTCATTCGTACATCTTTGACAGTTGTGACTATTGAAGAGGTTGTCAGAAGTCTGAAAGTCAGACCTCGTGTTCCATTGAACCCAGTCAGGCTACAAGCCGACCCCAACATAGTTGGGGATGATGTCATAATGAGCTTATAATATTCCCACTCATGGGTCAAAGACTACATCTCTGTGAGAGGGAGTGGGGCGTAATCTACCACGCGGGCCTGACGATTTCACATGTTTTTCTTATTTCTAATACTTGTAGGTAGTAGGATGTATAAGTTTGGTAGATGTACATCACTACATAGTATAAAACAAGGTGCTTTCTCTGTCCCTATATCCCTATGTATGCTTAATTTTTTAAAACTGCACAAGGAATTTTGATACGGTTTTTTAATAGATAGAATTCCAATAACAATAAATCCAGATTTTTATTTTTATTTTGGAAGTTCTAGTGTGATGTCGTCAATAATTACGTTTTTATTCGCTTACATTGCAAACGCAGGCTGAACCCTACGAGGTTTATCATAATAATGAACTAAGTATTGTACACATTGAAAAGTTCTAAAGAAAACCCCGTGATGGTATATGTCTATCTCTTATGGATATTTCACAATAAAAAAATTGTCATTTACATTTTACGACAAATAATGTCTAATTTTCGAAGCGATTTTAATCAATACAGATACAATACAGTTAAAAATACTACAGATTTAAAAATTGCGGGACGTAGCGTTTGCGGCGATACCAACCGGCCAGTCGGCGGGAGCGGTGGGCCGCTATGTTTTTAACTTTCCCAGTTTTTCTGTAGTGTATTTAGTATCATCATTGCACCCGTGCGAAGCCAGGGCGGGTCGCTAGTAATCATTAAAGCACGCACGCAACATTTCAGAACAGCCTAGATTACTAGAAAATGTACATTTGTTATTTCAAACCCAACAGCTCATTCCCGTCATCAACAATTCGCTGCAGATTGGCCCGGAATCACTCGTATTTTTCTATATACATTCAGAGAACAATGCGAATGGGAAAAAAGCTTGTAAACATTCAGCTGTTTTTGTACTGTCCCATTGTTAAGCAATATTATCTGCGGATCAGGGCATACGGTCACACTGAATCCACACATAATCCATAAAATAAACGCAGAGAACGAACTCCATCTATCACTGAGTGAGTTTACTGCCTGTGTTTTCACCAAAAGGTTACATTTTTCCGGATCAAATCGCAAACCCTAGCATACATTGACGTTCTGAAACATTACTTTAAAATCAGCTCCTTTTTTCTGCGCCAATGGATGTTAATGCTATTTCTAGGGTCGGCGAGCTAGGGGTACAGAGTCGTAGGTAGTAGTTAAGTGATTGATCATCAGTAGGAAATTGTAGCTAAAGTCTTAAGCTGAACACCTTCGTCTTGGCCTTGTCAGTTGAACCTGTCGTAGGCTTAGGATTTTTTCTCTTGTTTCATTTGTTTCGAGTATTGTACTATTAAGAAAGTTTGAAGGTTGTTGTGAGGTTTCATTAAAAGTTGGGTTTGTGGTTAGGCATAAAATAGACCTATGTTTTAAGAATTAAAGTTGATGACAATGCTTATAAGTAACTAGGGTATGCCCGCTGCTTCTCTCGCGTTAAATTCGCGGTAACACGGTTCCCCTTCCCCAAATTTTCATTTCCAATTTTAGCGGCAGGGGAAGATTTAGGAACAAAATAAGACAGGTGTTTGTCGTAAGTAATAAAGAGGCTGTGTACCGATTATTCTTCCTATCTTGAAAACTGCGAAAAGTCGTATACAAAATATCCCCCCTCTTTTAAAGAGCTGGGGGAGGAAAAAAATACACGATTGTTGATGTTTTTTTGTTACTCACAAATAGTCCGCACAACAAGTTTTAGATTTCTCCCTTGAAAATTGCGGGGTGCTCTGTATGGAATTTGAAATTGTATAATTTTCCACTCCCCATTTTAGGGAAGTGAGGGGTTCGCAAGGGACGACTATCCTATATCACTCTGCAAACCTTCAACTATCGCTACTCAAAAAAACCGGCCAAATGCGTGTCGGACTCACGCACAAAGGGTTCCGTACCATTGATTTATGAAATTAAAGGATTTAAGTTATTTGTATGAAAGATTACGCGGTAATAAGCGGTTTACGATTTACGAGGTATTAAAAAAAACTACTCACTAGATCTCGTTCAAAACAATTTTTGTTGGTAGTTTTTATAGTAAGTAATGTACATCATATGTATTTTTCACCACCAACTTTGTTCTACTTTGGAAGCGTCTGTCACGCAAACTATTCGGTTTAGAAAAAAAATATTTTTGAAAACTCGATATAATTTTTGAAGACCTATCTATCCATAGATACACAACACGTATGTGTTCGATGGAAAAAAAAAAATGAGTTTCAGTTCTAAGTATGGGGAGCCCCCAATATTTATTACTATTTTTTTTATTTCTGCATCAAAATCTTAATGCGGTTCACAGAATTCATCTACCTACAAAGTTTCATCAGAATAGCTCTTATAGTTTCGGAAAAAAATGGCTGTGACATACGGACGGACAGGCGGACAGACAGACATGACGAATCCATAAGGGTTCCGTTTTTTGCCATTTGGCTACGGAACCCTAAAAAGGAGTGACAAAAACCGTGAGGCGCAACTGGTAAAATTATAAATGGGAACGTATTTTTGTATTGTTTGTCCGTCATGAACGACAACACGGTACGACGAGTTGACGTGATTTTTAGGGTTCCGTAGCCAAATTGTAAAAAACGGAACCCTAAAAATCACGTCAATTCGAAAATACGTTCCCATTTATAATTATACCAGTTGCGCCTCACGGTTTCACCCGCGTAAGCAATAGTATAAAAAATAGATAAAACCTATTCTGGTTTTTAAACCAAAATAGGTTTTATCTATTTTTTTATAGGTTTTTCCCTAAGGACATTTCATTAAAATCGTTTCATCTATTTTGGAGGAGTGCGAGGACAAACACTGTGCCAAGAGAATGTTATACATATATTAGATATAGACTGATAGGGAGGAACGACACACCCAGTAACTGGTAAAATACAGAAACTGGGTACATATCCAGGTACTGGATAACACGATGACCCTTGGTAAAACTGTGATATTCACAGTCTGACACACCATTTGAGAAAAGAGTAATATTTTAATCTCTAAAATCTTTAATTCTCAATTTATTACGATCCTTGCTAATAGTATTAATTAAACTATGAAAAGATTTTTCAATTAGTGTCCAAGACGAATAGAGACTTCCATCACCCAGATTAAGTCTGTAATCAGAGCAATTTAATCAGGTCTAATCCCTGTGCCGTGGTTCGTTCGCGCTGTTATTTCATTTGTGCATAGCCTGTCTCCCGGGCTGTATTAGTCGCCGAGCTATTGTTTAAATAAGGGAGGTCTTTCAAACGTATTTATATTGGCCGTATCTTTCAATTAACTCAGTTTCGCAGTCCGTAGTTAGACATAGAACTCTCCCAGATAGACAAGACTCTGTTTTCCCTTCTACATCCAGTGTGTTCAGTCATCTTACTGACAGACGCTTTACTTACTTTAAATTCCTAATCCCTTAATTCCTTTTTTTTTTCTTTCTTAATTCCTTTTTATTCCTTCCTATTCCTAAGTTTTTTAAGTGAATAGGCTTAATAAACTGGTGCGCTTTACCCTCAACGATTGAATCACTGCTTACCATCAGGCGGGATTGCAGTCAAGTACTAGTTTATAATAATTAAAAAATAAAAGAAATTCATTCAGCACCACTGCTCTCAAAGTCGTAACTATGTAGACTCAAAATTTCTCTCTCTTTCTCAGCCACATATAGATACACTCACACTTATACACACCCACACAATACAAACATACTCACTCACACACACATACGTACACATACAATTGATCGCATTTTGTTTTGTTTTCTTTTAAATCTCTCATTTTGTTGTTTACCTATTTGTAATGGAAGGGAAGAGCGGTGCCTAAATGGAGACTTTTGGGACCTCCACACAAAGACAATTTTAGTAATTTAGAATCTAGTCGTAGTCTCATATTGGCGAAAAACAAAAGTCAAAAACTTATCAAAATTAGAAGTATTTTTTGACAGATTCAGATCAAATTGAGATCAGGTAGCTAATTCTAAAACAAGTAAGAACATTCACAGTCTGACCTGAGTCTCAATTTGTCAAAAAATATGTCTAATTTTGTCTAGTTTTTTACACAAACACAAGCACTTATCAAAGCAAAACTGTTTACACAGTGTTTAGCATGGGCGACGTTGCGAGTACGGGGAAGCTACTTAACAGCAAAAAAAAAAAACTAAAAAAACATGCTTTTTAAGAATATGAAACTAAAAAATTAAAAATAATTTTAAAATTTAATTTATGACAATAATCTAAAATATAAAAATCAATGCCACTTTCTTTGTTATTTTATAACTCAAGAACGGACTCAGCTATCCCAACCAAACGTTTAGGCTTTGTTCGGACTATTTAGTAGATGGTTTATGAGAAGTTTGGACAAATTCGACAGAGTGGTTCTTCATTTATCATATTTTTTTCATCCCACCATCTCGGAAAGAGTATTTTTAATCTTCAATATCTGACTGGAAAAGCCGTTTTTATTCTCTAGAGGATAAAGTAAATTGAATTTAGAACATCGTGTGCACTAAGTTTGTAAATTAAAAAAAAACATTAAACCTATTTACTGTTACCTCTATGGTGCCGAATATATCATACAACTTTTTTTTAATTTGTTAAAAACTCAGACTCGGAACCTTCTTGGTGTTCTTTTTTCAATTTTCTTTGTACGCGGTTCTTTACGCGGCATTTTTTCACGTCATTGTTAAACCTTATATTAAAAAAAAGAAACTTGAAAACAAGTGAAAAACTAAAATGAGTGATTCTAGCGACGAGAAAGTTTGTTTGACGCCAACAGAATTGACTGAAACTGTTAATAATGCGCAAATGAGCTTTCTACCTCAACAATCACGCGAGAAGTATTTAAAACTGTACGATATGTTCAACACGTGGCGACTAGCAAAAGGAGCCAAAACTTTCTCAGAAAACGTTTTGCTGGCATATTTTATAGAATTATCCGAGAACAAGAAAGCAAGCACTCTATGGAGTACGTATTCGATGCTAAAAGCAACAATAAAGATGAAAAAAGACATACATATCGATACCTATCCTAAATTAGTAGCATTTTTAAAAAGAGCCTCATCTGGTCATCATCCAAAAAAATCGAAGGTTTTCACAGTATCTGATATTGAAAAGTTTCTTAACGAAGCACCCGATTCCGTATATTTGGCGGCAAAAGTAAGTCAGTTGCACATTCAGTATCTACTTAAGTACATATATTAATCTCAATTAAATAGTATACTTAGTAAATGTTGATAGGCATAATTATGCGTTCATATAAATTTTATTCATTTATCTACTACAATACTCTTTACATTGCAGGTTGTTCTTATTATTGGAATAAACGGAGCATGTCGAACTAATGAACTAACACAACTTAATGTCAAAAACATTGAGAAACATTCAGATGACTTACTATTAATTAATTTACCTAATACAAAGACAAAAAGAGACCGCAACTTTGTCATTCGCAAGGAATACGTAACGATTGTTGAGAAATATCAAGCCTTACGGCCGCCTAACACTCCAATCAATCGTTTTTTCTACAGTATCGCAATGGAAAGTGTGTTAGACAGCCTATGGGTACTAATAAAATTGGCAGTATCCCACGAGAAATAGCAACATTTCTTGAACTTCCAGAACCCCTGTTGTACACGGGTCATTGTTTCCGACGAACTTCAGCCACACTTTTGGCTGATTCCGGAGCTGATCTCCTGTCCCTTAAGCGCCACGGAGGCTGGAAGACCAATGCAGTTGTAGAGGGATACATAGAGGATTCCATCCAAAATAAGTCTAAAATATGTGAAGGCATCGTAGGAGCCATTACACTGAAAGAGCCTCAATCGGAAACTTGGACTGGCCCTTCTACATCAAAAATAAGCCGTTATGAAACACCTAACCGAGCTCTCCAACATTCACGCCAAGGGAATCCGATGAATCGGTACAAATATTAAGTATGACAGACAGTTTACCGAAAAACAGTACACAAGTGACTAACACCAATATTACAGTACCAAACAAAAATATTACACTCAATTTAAGTAACTGTTGCAACGTTACTTTAAAATTTTCTTAATTATACTTTAGTATTATTTTATTATAATTTAAAGATTATTCTGTAATACTTACCTGTCATAATGTAGTTATTAATACCTAAACTGAAATAAGAGTGTACCTTTCGTGTGATTGTAAACATTTTTTTATTGCATTTAGTCATTTCCTCGCTGAGGTGGAATGAAAAGTTACGTGTTGCACTCGAGTGCAAAGATTTTTCACCTCGTGTCCTTTTGATTCCCTCGCTAACGCTCAGGATTCTAATTTTGAATCACTCGCTTCGCTCGTGATTCAATTTTAGAATCCTTCGCTTGCTCGGTCATCAAAATTGAACACGCGGTTAAAAAGCAACTTTGCACTCTTGTATTACAAATAACTATTGTAGCACATGAAATTCAATTCGAATTTTGCTTTCAAATAGAAACTTTTTGAGATAGGGATTGTGCTGTCAAATTGAAACTTTTTCAGTGTTGACAGGTACCAGCATGTTGTCATTCATGCGATCATTTTATTTTGGACGTGATTCGATTAAAAGAAATCGTCAGCGATAATTATTGCATTTTCGTTTACAGGCTTTATTTGAATTAAATTGTCAAACGCATTTACACAAACGGTAAGTTTTGAATTGTTGAAGTGAATTACATGTATTTATATGTGTTTCTTTATTATAAAAAACATATTGTGTGCCTACGGGTGTTTTATAGTGAAAGATGGAAGTACGTAAATTTAAAAATGAATTATTTTAGGTTTGAGATATCTTTATTCCCACTAAGGAATAATTTATTTACATGACAAAGATAATAGATGATATGATCGAATATGTTTTTCCGAATATTATTCAAAATTACAGAAATCATGATTGGTTGAGAGAACGCGCCATTTTATTTTTTCCTCCTGAGCTGTGACAATCATACTTTTTTGCGACATGTTTCCACATGTCAACTACTGTGTAAGCATTAACTATCCTAATAATTTATCCATGCATTTCCATTTTCCCATCCTTGTTGTGTCAACGACGAGTAAAATAAGCGCGGGCTTCGCTTAACTCGTGCTGGTGGTGCCTCTCTCAAGAGTGCCAAGAAAAAGAACTAGTACAAAAAAAGATGGCGAACTCAGCTCATACGACGCCGCGTGTATTCTAAATAATATCGAATATCTGACTTCCTAAGGGCTTCACTGGCCTAATAAACCCTCAGTTTCCATATTGGTGGTGTGTCTGTGCTTGACGAGTGTAGGCAGTGAGCAAGCAGCATCAAGTCCACATCAAGAAGATAACTGACCGGCCGGCGTCTGCCCCGTCGTTGGTGATCCTCTTTCCTGTCCTGTTGGATCCAGGTTAGTGCTTTGCATGTTTGTTTTCCCTGCCTTGAGACCCGGGGGTTGATAGGAGAATGCAGTGACCCTTCCAGGAAGCGTCAACATTAATTATGGTGCCTCCTGTGAGGAATCTTCCTCGCGCAGTTATTTCAAAAATACCTACTATCGGAAATTAAATCCTTCCATTCTCGTTATTACGTTAAATACGTAATCCCAATTATAATTTATTTGTATACTTACCTACTTAAGGCAATTTCAATTTGCCTTTCAAGTTCTAAGTGTCTAAATAAAACCTAGGTCATTCCATGATACCTAGTTATTGTTTCTTATTTGAGACTATTGGACAGGGAGGCGCAGTAAAACATCAAGTTTGTCTGTTTAGCAGAGTTTACTGAGTTATATAGTTAGTACTTACAAAAATGGCGTTCACACACAAAGCACGGACGAACAAGAGGAAAGATCTAGAACTACCATAGACTAAGTAGAGACAAACCATAGTGTAACAATATTGCCATAGTTTAACATTGCATTCTACACCCTCCCTCAATGTTAAAACTAGTTACCTAACGAAATAAATCACAAACAAACAATCGCTGCAAATTAACCATGAAGTCCAAACATATCTCTGAATCTACAAAACTTAATTCGCCCAAGTGGCTTTGTCAATACATCAGCTGGTTGTTCGTTTGTACCAATATGCTGCAAAACAATTTTCTTTTGAAAAACTTTTTCTCTAACAAACATTACCCTTACATCAATATGCTTAAGCTTGTGATGAAATTGCGGATTTTTACACAGGTTTATCACAGGCACGTTATCCTCATAAATTACAATAGGTCTTTCTACACCAGATAAACTCAAATACAAGCTACTTAGCCAACATGCCTCGCTTGCTGCCATACTTAAAGCTACAAATTCAGATTCGGTTGAGGACAAAGAAACAGTCGGTTGCTTTCTAGATACCCATGATACAGTACAACCAAAAACTTTGAATAAATAACCTCCCGTAGACTTCCTATCTACTTTGTCTCCAGCCCAATCCGAGTCAACATAACCAACAACAACATGATCACAATTTTTACTTCTAGTAAACAACACACTTAAGTTTATGGTTCCCTTCAAATAACGTAAAACACGTTTTAGAGCATTATACAATTCCAAACTTGCACATGACTGATATCTACTAAGAATACTTATAGCAACACAAATATCTGGTCTTGAACACAACATTGCATACATCAATGAGCCTATAATCTTTCTACACTTTTTCTCAATTTCTACTGATTCTGATTTATCTCTTTTAAGAACACTATGATCAAAATTTTCATCCATTGGAGTTGATACACTATTGCAATTATACATATTGTAATCTTTTAGCAATTTTTCTATGTAAGCTTTTTGACTAATACTAATTGTTCCCTTCCTTAAATCTTGAACTATTTCCATTCCTAAGTAATGTCTAATTATTCCTAAGTCTTTAATTTTAAAGTATTCATTTAACAACATTTTTAGCTTATGGATTTCTTCCTGACTGGTTGATGCTAACAATAAATCATCAATATACATAAGCAAGTATGTCTTATTACCATTTTTATCAATCTTTATGTACAAACAGTATTCATATTCACTCCTAGAAAAGCCTAAACTTGTTATTACACTGTGAAACTTAATATTCCAATTTTTAGGTGAGTCTTTCAAGCCATAGAGTGCCTTTTTAAGTTTACAGACTTTACCATCAGGTAAATTTACATAATAGTCTCCAACAACTTCACCATACAGAAAAGCACTACAAACATCTAATTGGTAAATAGGCAAGTTATTTTGATTACAAAAAACTAAAAACATTCTTACGGAAGTTAATTTTGCTACAGGGCTATAAATCTCAGTACAGTTTAATTTTTGTTGAAAGCCTTTGGCTACTAAACGAGCTTTATAAGATACAATATTGCCCTTTACATCTCTTTTAATCCTAAATACCCACTTAGTATCTATAATATTACAATCTTTAGGTTTTGTTACATAATCAAAAGTGTCATTCTCTTCCAAAGCTTCCATCTCTCTAGCTATGGCCTTCTTCCAATTTTCAGCATCCTTACAAGACATTGCCTCTGTATACGTACTAGGTTCTTCAATTTCTGCTGTTGCTAATAATCCTAGTTCAAAATCCTTCAGGTAGTTCGGTTGACGGATGTTCCTTCTTGGTCGACTACTGCATGGCCTTTCACTTTCAAATTCCTCCGAAACACCTTCTTCAGCATCTTCATATAAGTCCTCCAATAGAACAGGTGATGCTTCAGTTTCTTCTGGCACATCCTGCATTTCAGAGACACTTGGCTCTATAATCTCTGAAGTGGAAACCATTTCTGTAGATTGCTGCTCCAAATCTGCATTTTCCACACACTGGGTCGACTCTTTTTGGACTACCATGTCAGATTTATCTTTCACTTCTGAATCCAAATCTGGCAAGAATACTACATCTCGGTGAACTTCTAATTTCTTAGTTGAAGGTATATAAACTCTGTAACCTTTTACTTCGCTGTCATAGCCTACAAAAATTCCTATTTTATTCTTGGGGTCCAACTTCAGCCTCTTTTCTTTTGGTATAAGAACTGAAACTCTAGTGCCGAAGCTTCTCAAATTCTGCAAGGGCAGTAATTCTTTTTCTATACCTCTAAATAATTCATAAGGAGTTTTACTCTCCAATGGACTAGGTCCTGTGTGGTTCACCACATAAGCAGCCATATTGACAGCCTCTGCCCAATAATGTTTAGGCATACCACAAATCATTGATCTCGCTGCTTCAACAAGGGTACGCAAATCTCTTTCAGCCCTAGCATTTTGCTGCGGCGTATACATAACACTACGTTGGTGAGTAATACCTTTCTCTTCTAAAAGATTTCGCATATCAGAATTCACGAATTCTAACCCATTGTCTGATCTTAGTACCTTTAATTTTTCACCAGTTTCTCGTTCTGCCTTTGCAATAAACTTCTTAATATGTTGCTTGACTTCACTTTTATTCTTCATAAAGTACAAGGTACGATAAGCAGAAAAATCATCCTTTAACAATAGGAAATACTTTGCTCCACCAAGTGAAGGACACTCCATAGGTCCACAAAGGTCTGCATGAACCAATTCAAGCGGTTTACAAGCTCTGGAAGTGCTGGATGGGAATGGCAAACGATGTTGTTTTCCAGCCAAACATTCCTCGCAAGTGGTAAAATCGTCAATAAACTCTATACCTTTACTTAACAATAACTTTCGAACATGTGCTATGTTTTGATGGCACAATTTACGATGCCATACACTCAGGTTTTCAATCTGTTTGGATAAATTAATAAAACCAACAAAGCTTGACGAACTGTTACATTCACCATTGATGACAGAATTGTCAAACTCAGAAATGTCACTCTTGTTGCATTCGGATACACACGATGCGGCCAAACGATATGTTTCTTTTGCACTTATTAAAGACGACAGTTCAGAGTGCGTTCCGTTTAACGTGAACAACATGAGATACATCTTATTGATATGTTTCGCCAAGGCACAAACTTCACCATTACTGTTTACAAACTTACAATAGTCTTTACTAGAGACTAGGCTTAGGTTTTTGCCCAATACACTACCCACTGAAAACAAGTTGAACTTCAGTCCAGGCACAAATAGAACTTCACTTAAAATTGTTTTTATAAACTTTGAACCGTTCCATGCATAGAGTTCAATGGTACCACGACCAACTACATCTAACACTTTGCCGTTTCCAATGGTCACTTTCTTAGAAGTATTTACCAAGTCCAACTTCTTAAACAGCTTTTTATTATGGCACATATGTTCACTTGCACCAGAGTCCATAAACCAGCAATCCTGGCAGTCCTTTTCACTAATACACATTAAAGCACTTTCAACATTATTTTTCTTTTCTTCTCTAGATTTCAACAGCTTACAGTCTGCTTTGAGATGACCCTTCTTCTTGCAATAATTACAGCTTCTTGTTTCTTTTACTCTAGACTGACAGTCTTTTGCAAAATGGCCTTGTTTACCACAAGTGTAACAGTTAAAAACTTTTCTCTGAGTTACACTAGCCAATGCTACATCTGATTGATCAGATTGCTCGATACGTTCTTCTTCAACTAACAATCTCGAGGTCAACTCATTCAAGGTTTGTTTCTCAATAGGGACGGACTCCCAAGCTGAGCGGAAATGCTTGTACTTCTCAGGTAGTGACATCAACACCTTAGTAATGATCATCATCTCGGATAATGGTTCATTCGCTTGCTTTAACTTGGTGCTTATTTCTTCTAACTTTGACATGATTGTCACCACTGAATCTTTATCTCCAAATTGTAGAGAAAAGAACTTCTGCTGTAGTAAATGCACACTTACAGCCGATTCCCTTTCATAAACTGATTTCAGCTTTATCCACATGCCAGCTGAGGTGGAACAGGATAGTAGAAGTGTGAGTGGCGCTGCTTCCATACGTGTGACTATGAGCTCTTGCGCTTTAGCATCCTTTTGCAACCATGACTTCTCATCAGCTTTGTTTGGCTCAGAAGGTCTTTGCTCCGAACCATTGACAACTTCAAAGAGACCTTTTCCTCTAAAGATGACTTCCATCTGGAATTTCCAAATTGCCCAGTTGTCCCCTCCGGACAGCTTCAAACACTGGGTATGCTCCATGACGACGAAACTACAACGAAACACGATGCGTTCGTTTGAGACAAGCACGCCGGCTAGTCCAACCTCAAAAACTCAGTGCTCCCGAAAACTCTACTGGATTCTGCAAAAAACAGACAAAACGGCCTGGGCCCATAACCTATTGGACAGGGAGGCGCAGTAAAACATCAAGTTTGTCTGTTTAGCAGAGTTTACTGAGTTATATAGTTAGTACTTACAAAAATGGCGTTCACACACAAAGCACGGACGAACAAGAGGAAAGATCTAGAACTACCATAGACTAAGTAGAGACAAACCATAGTGTAACAATATTGCCATAGTTTAACATTGCATTCTACAGAGACCGATTGACTATTCAATCGTACATTCATACCTCGTTAATTCCCTTGTAATAAGCTGCATTTATTTGTATTAAATAACAAATTGCAAAAATTACTTTTAAAAACGTGAGTTCGAAGTTTCTCGAATTTAGTACCGAGGTACCTACACTCGTAGTACTCGTCTCCGGCGGGAGACGGATTAGCTTGGAACTACCTCAAAGTCAAAACTTATATGGACCGGCCATTTTCAGTCTGGCTATTCATCCATTAATTAAAGATTTGGCATCTAAATTTAACGTGTGGTACCTGGACGACGGAACTTTAGGAGGAGATGCTGAGTCCGTTCTTTCTGATCTGGAAAAAATTATACAATATTTTGACGACATTGGTTTGGAATTAAACTTCGCCAAGTGTGAATTATACTTTTGCCAAAATGTGTCTCAACAGTTAAGAGATAAAATAAATTCTAAATTTAAATTTTTGGCCCCAAACATTAAAATCATTGACGGCCAGTCCCTTCGCCTCCTGGGGGCACCGGTGCTGGAAGAAGCTTTCACGAAGTTTGTGGAAGACCAGATCTTACTTTTCAATGAATCTTCCAGCCGTCTAGGCGACATCAACCCTCATATGGCTTATTCGATTATAAAATTCTGTTTGTTTGTACCCAAGACCACTTATGCGCTCCGGTGTACTCCCCTATGGACCAACAACCAGCTCCTGTCCTTACTCGACGACAACATTAGGGAGACTATTACCAAAATTTTCAATTGCTTTCTCAGTGATAGAGAGGAGTTGGGATCAAGCTACATTACCCATACGGCACGGTGGCCTTGGCATTAGAAAAATTTCTAGTATAGCATTACCCGCATTTCTGTCCTCGGCCAATGGCACAAGTAACCTCGTTGGAAAAATTTTAAGCCCGTCTCTCTGCGACGTAGAGGTTACTGGCCTAACCGAGGCCAGTGATGCTTGGTGTGATGCTGCTGGTCCAAACAGTCACCCACCCCTGAACCTGGCTTCTCAGCGGCAGTGGGATGAGCCGCTCTGCATGCTGGTTCGAAACTATTTATTAGAGTCAGCCGATAATAACGCGGAGCGGTCCCGACTTCTAGCTAGCTGCGAGCCAGAGTCAGGCTATTGGTTGAATGCAATCCCTTGCCCAAACGTGGGTACTCTTCTGGAGAGAACCACTTTTAGCCTGGCGGTGAGCCTTCGTATAGGGGCCAGGACTAATGAACCCCATCGTTGTCGGTGCGGAGGGGACGTCGATCCCCTGGGCCACCACGGCCTGGCCTGCCGTCGTAGTGCTGGACGTTTTTCACGACACGCGGCTCTGAATGATGTCATACGTCGTGCTCTTGCCTCAGCAGGTGTGCCAGCTGTCCTCGAGCCTGCTGGTATTATTCGAGATGATGGCAAGAGGCCCGACGGCATGACACTCATTCCCTGGAAAAACGGGCGGTCGGTTGTATGGGATGCGACATGTGTAGATACCGTAGCTCAGTCCCACTTACCGGCGACCGCCCGCAGAGCCGGAGCTGCTGCAGCAGCTGCGGAGGTCATAAAGAGGCGCAAATATGCAGCGTTATCTGAGCCCTACATATTTGTGCCTTTCGCTGTGGAGACGCTAGGGCCCTGGGGTGCAGAGGCTCGACAATTTTTTAAAGAAATCTCTGCACGATTAGTCGACGTATCAGGTGATCGGAGGGCTGGCGCGCATTTCGGTCAAAGGTTGAGTTTGGCGATTCAACGTGGAAACGCGGCCAGCCTTTTGGGCACCCTGCCCGGTGATCGCAGCGATCTGGGTTCAATTTTTTATATACTTTAAATTTAATTTGTAGTTAGTTTGTATTTTATGTCTTTTTAGGTTTAATTTATTCATAATTTAGTTTTAATTATTATTAATTTTCTATTTATCAATTCGTCTTTTATAACTAATTTTAATATGGTGGCATTATAAAAACTGGCAATAAAGAAAATAACAGCCAAACTTATATTCTAACAAATAACTTTGAGACGTGTGTGCTTGTATTTCATTCAATACGTTCGCGCATGCATTGCTGCCTACCTAGCGGCTTACGTTCTTTCCGTTTTACCTACTTTTATAACTTTCATCTTTTTGAGCGTGCGGATATCGTATACCAAGTGAACTATGAGCGAAGTGGAATTAATAACCGCTATTAAAAGGCGGGAATATGAGTTTACAAGTATGCAGATACTTTACGATTTAGCCACAACAGTTAAAGAAACTAAAACTAAATTTGCAGCTTTTCGAGCTAGGTACAAAAAGATTGACGAGATTCGTAATAGATTTTTGGAATGCAACGATGATGTTAACCAGTTGCAATTAAAGCTTAAACCTTCGTTTGTTATCGATCATAAAGTGTTACTGTCATTCGATGAATTGTATTACTGTGTTATCGAGTTCGCGGATTCTCTCGATGCGAGCGCAGGTAGCGACTGTCGCCCGGAATTAGGTCAAGGTCACGTGCGTTCGCAAGTGAGGTTGCCCAAGCTGGAACTTCCAAAGTTTGATGGTAATCTAGAGAAGTGGCAAACATTTAAAGATAGTTATACAGCACTTGTTCATAATAATAGTTCATTGTCCGACACTGAGAAATTTCACTATTTGCTGTCATGTTTATCTGGTTATGCACTGACATTAGCGAAGGGCGTGCCTGTGACATCGGCAAATTATTCAGTGGTTTTTGCAACTTTACTGGACAGATATGACAACAAGCGTATTCTTGCAACAGCTTATTTAGAAAAAATAATTAAAATTAATCCCATACAAAAACCATCTTTGTCTAACTTATCTGAGTTATCTAACACACTTTATGAATGCGTTAGTGCCTTGCGCGGTTTGTGTATTGATGATTTATGCGAATTTATTTTATTCTACATTGCGTCTAGACCTTTAGATACAGAAAAAAAAAAAAAGGTTTGAATTACAAAACACTGAAGAAATTCCGAAATTTAATAACTTCATTACTTATTTACAAAATTACATAAAAGTATTAGAAGTTAGCCAACCAGTTAATATTCCATCATCAAATTCTACAAGTACACAAAATCGGCCTAATACAAATAAAGATTATTTATCGCGTCAACCAAAATCATCTCTAATTTCTTCCAACAATAATAATAAAGTTAGTCGGATTGTTTGTGTGTGTTGTAATGAAAATCATTCAATCTACCGTTGTAGTAAATTGCGTTCTATGAATATGACACAGCGACAACAATTAGTTAAAGATTTAAAATTATGTCAAAACTGCTTAAGGCCGGGTCACACTGTTACCGATTGTAAATCTAAGTCAACATGTTTCATTTGTAATGCAAAGCATAATACTTTGTTACATGAAGAGCATAAGAGTTTACTGTCTCATACTAGTGAACTGGATTCATCCCAGCATCCCGATATGAACACTACTCTAACTAGTGCTACCCAGTCAAACATTTCAAATCAACCTATTAGCACAAAAATTCTTGGTACAGCAGTAGTTCGTTTGAAGCGATCGGATGGTTCGTGGCAGTATGTCCGTACAATTATTGACAGTGGCTCGATGGATTCATTTATTACAAGTAGCTGTGCGCGACAATTAGGTTTACATATCAAGAAATGTAAATTAAATGTAAGTGGCATCGGTCAAAATTATGTGTGTAGCATTAAAGGTCACACCTTCGGTTCAATAATACCTCGATTGAGTGACACTCCTCAGTTTGATATTCAATTAGTGGTTCTACCTAAAATCACATTCCTGATTCCTTCGATGTCGTTGCCGACAATCGTCAAGGATAAGTTTACACATCTGGATCTCGCCGACCAGGACTTTGATAAATCCGGTCCGATCGATCTGTTGTTAGGAGTAGACTGTTTCGACCAGATATATACTGGCTCACGTTTCAGTCCAGGCCCGGGCTTTCCATGCGCACTCTCTAGTGTATTCGGCTGGGTGATAAGTGGTCAGTTTCTTCAAAACGTGGTAGCTAAAACTCCGGCTACACCCGTTACGCTCCTCGTCGCGTCTTCTAGTGCGCTCGACGAGATCGTTCAACGGTTTTGGGAGTCCGAGGAGCCGCCGAAATGTAAAATTTCCGGTCCCGAGGATGAAATATGCGAACAAAAATATAAAGAAGGCACGTATCGCACCTCCGATGGGCGTTACGTTGTACCAATTATGCTTAAAGATGATGCTCCAGCCTTAGGAGAATCATATAAACAAGCGTTTAATCGTTTCCTAAATTTGGAAAAAAGACTAGCTAGTCAAAATGAGTTAAAAACTGAATACAAAGAATTTATGCAACAGTACGAGGATCTCGGACATATGCAGCCAGTGCAGTCCTCGTCTACTGACTGTTATATAATTCCCCACCATTGTGTAATCCGACCTGAGAGTACCACGACACGATTACGAGTGGTCTTCGATGCTAGTAGTCGGACTTCGAGTGACCTGTCACTAAATAATATTGTTCATGTGGGTCCAAAACTTCAAGTAGACATCGTTGATCTAATCACCAAATTCAGAATTCACAAAGTTGTTTTTACTGCGGATATTCGTCGCATGTATAGACAAATATTGATAAGACCGCAAGAAAGATGTTATCAACACGTTCTTTGGCGTAATGACCCAACTGAGGTGTTAAAGGAATACGAACTCAATACCGTTACGTACGGAGTTAGTAGTTCTCCTTACTTAGCCATTCGAACACTCCATCAACTTGCTGAAGACCACGGTGCTGAGTATTCTAGTCGTGCAGCACAGGTTATCCGAGAGGAAACATTTATGGACGATATTACCTCTGGCGGATCTTCTCTCGAAGAAATTATTGCATTAAAAAACGATATTATATCGTTACTATCAAAGGCTCAGTTTGAACTACGGAAATGGACCTCTAATGATCCTCGTCTTCTGACAGATATCCCTCAAGAATTCTGTCAAACTTCCAAATCTTTTGATGAATCGGGAAGTGAGTTTGTCAAAATATTGGGCGTTCGTTGGAATCCTGTTAACGATATATATATTTGTCAGTGTGTAAAATTAGAGGTTGCCCGGGTTTTACTCCCTGACAAAAAAAAGAGAAAAGTAGAGGTTCGGCTAAGGAGAACCGCTCGCTGCCCTCAGCGAACTAAATAAACGAAGTTAATGGATAATTAATGATAAGTATTGGTCATAACAATGAGTAGTACAACCAAAAAAAATTAAACAGAACAAAACAAAACCCTGAGCTTGTTTGATCAAGGAAGAAACCATTAAAAAAAACACTAAACCCAACACCAAGCTTCCTTCCTCGGCCCATATCCCTCGATCGCCTCTTACGATCTGCACGGAAAGAGATGCAGCTGACACATTCTAAGATTTTCTTTTGTCCCCAGGCCAGCATGGGGAAACAATTTCTCATTAGGGCAATAATCCCATGAGGAAAACTAAAAAAAATATTTAGTACAAATTAAAAAAAAAATCGGCAAAGCGAAACAAAAAAACGTCGCATATACTCTCTCGAATACGCGTGCATGTGTTTCGAGCAGCACGACCTCCACCTGGTTTCAAGGACAATCCGGAAATTCAAAATGTGGTAAGGGAAAAAAAACGTTGACGGAACCAAAATTAAAAAAAATCGAACGCGTTCTTTCGATCCACTGATACAGTGATAACAACAATTCAGTAATACTGAAAATACAATATATCTTGATCCTACGTAAAACCCCAAATAAATAAAACAACCCGGATCCGGTAATAAAAAAAACGTAGGAAACAAGACTGGTTCCTCAACAACCATACTCATGATATGTTAGACAGACAGCCATACGTTCCACGCGAATCCTCTCTTTTATTAACATTCATATATCCTTATATCCTTCGTCTTTATTAACACTAAGCGCTTAGTGAATTTACCTTTCATTCCTTCATTCTTCCTTCATCATTCATACAGAGTAATGAGTCGGAATAAAACCATTCAATACACCTACCAAAACGGCGTTTAAATGTCAACCATTTAAACTCCACAACGTATGCAGTCATCTCCGTGAACAACCGGCGGTTCGTAAACCGTGGCGGCACGACGAGCTCGCGAGATAACGGCGGGTCGTGCGTCCACGGAATACAGACACACAGCTGTATCACTTCGACACTACAATGCGGCTGCTGTCAGATCATCAAAACGCTGAAAAAAACTAGTGACTCTTCAAGTCTTTAATATGCCATGACCCAATGGGATGGCCATCTAATCTTTCCAATTCGTAAACTAAGGGCGACAAAACGGCCTTTACCCTGCACTTCTCGTACTTGGGTGCTAACTTAGCCATTTTAAACTTAGCTGCATCACTTTGCGTATAGCAGCGCTTCCAAACAATATCCCCTACTGAAAACTTAGCCGGTCTACGGCGTAAATTATAATATTTAGAATTAGCCTCATGTGCCCTTAACAAATGCAACCTAACCTGACCAAAAATGTCCTTCAAACAACCTAATTCCCCAGCGTATTCGTCGCGAGGCATGGCCACTTCATACTCCGCCTCAGTATCTCTGTAGAAGGACCCGTTTACGACCGGTTCCCTACCATGTACTAAAAAGAAAGGAGAAAACCCAGTGGACTCATTTACTGCACTGTTTATAGCAAACTGAATACGGTGCAGTTGCTCATCCCAGTTCCTATGGTTTTCTTCCACGTAGGAAGCTACGGCCGTCATAACAGTCTTGTTATACCGTTCTACCAGATTAACCTGCGGCGTATAACGTGGGCAATAATGTACTTTGGGAATGTTGTAACGTTTCAGTAGATTCCGGAATTCCGATCCCGTGAATTGCACTCCGTTATCTGCAATTACGGTTTCAGGGACACCGTGAGCTAAAATAACATCCCGTTCAAAATGTTTTGCCACAAGAGCACTGGTTGCACGACGCAATGGAAACAATAAGGTATACTTTGAAAAGCAACATGTTACGACTAACAAAAACGTAAATCCTGCTCGGGAACGTGGTAAAGGACCTACCAAATCTATGGACACTACCTGGAAAGGTCTATGGCAAACCTTTGGTTGACCCATTAAGCCTGGTGTAGCCTTTGTAGAATGTTTATAGGCGGCACAGACGTCACAATTTTTAATGAACTCCACGACATCCTTATGCATGCCTGGCCAAAAATACGTTAAGCACAGCCGTCTGTGCGTCTTAAACACCCCCAAGTGCGCGGCAGTAGCTTCACAATGGTTTGCCCTAATAACTTCCAGCCGATCACCCTTCTTTACCACTTCCTTCCAATCAAACTCACTCAGTAAATTATACTTGCTCTTGCAGTAACGATAGAGCTTCCCGTCCTTGACACAGAAATTAGGAAAGTTTTTAGGAAAGGCTTTACAACTATTAAAGGTCCTGTCATACCATTCATCTTTCTCTATGTTGTCGGAATCATTTACCGCTTCTACTTTCATAAGCCTGGACAATGCATCCGGAACGACGTTGTCAGAGCCCTTCCTGTGCTCAATTTCAAACTCAAATTGAGACAGTCGGCAACCCCAACGAGCAAGTCTTCCGGTTGGATTCTCCAAGTTCATGAACCACTTCAGCGATGAGTGATCCGTCACCACCTTGAAAGGTCGGGAACCTAAATAGGCTTGAAATTTCTCTACCGCAAAAATAACCGCCAGTGCCTCCCGTTCGGTAGCACTATAATTCCGTTCCGCTTTGTTCAGCGAACGGCTAACATATGCAATCGGGTGTTCGTACCCGTCTATTGTTTGGGACAACATACCACCTAAACCATACGCTGAAGCGTCACAATGAACCGTGAACGGTTTGTCAAAATCAGGGACAGCTAAGACTGGGGCAGTAACCAAGGCGTTCTTTAATGTAATAAAGGCGGTCTCGGCTTCCTCTGACCACTGGAAAGGTGGTGCCTTTTTACCCTTTGCTGTCAACCTGTTTAAAGGAGCTGCGATTGTTGAAAAATTTCTTATGAAACGACGGTACCACGAGCATGTACCAAAAAATACTTTTACATCCCGCGCAGTTGTTGGAGTGGGAAAATTCAAAATGGCCGATACCTTTTCAGGATCAGTACGCAACCCGAACTCGTCTACGACGTAACCAAGGTACTTTAGCGACTGTCGAAAGAATTTAGACTTGCTGAAATTTATAGTGAGGTTGGCCATTTTCAGTTTGTCCAACACTCGTTTTAACAGAACCATGTGCGTGTTAAAATCTGAACTACATATTACTATGTCATCGATAAAACAGAATACCATGCCATTTACAATATCGCTCGTTAAGTTATGGTCGAACAATCGATCCATAAGGCGCTGCTGACGAGCAGGCGCGCCACAAAGTCCGAATGGCATAACCTTAAATTTGAACAACCCTCTGCCAGGAATTGTGAAGCTAGTCCTCTCTTGCGAGTCTTTACTCAGTGGAATTTGCCAAAAAGATGAAGATAAATCGATGGAAGACAGGTATTTGGCCTCCTTTAGGCTGTCAAGAATCTGGGGTATGTATGGAATTGAATAAGAATCCCCTTTGGTTACCGAATTTAACTTCCTACAATCTAAACAAAACCGCCAATCTCCGTTTGATTTCTTGACAAGCAAGGCTGGATTGTTCCACGGACTCTCACTAGGAGTAACTACATCTAATGCTAACATTCTATCCAGTTCCTGGCTTAAGAATGCTCTCTTTTCCGGCGAGAGAGGATATTGTTTCGTTTTAATTGGTGGTGCATCACCAGTATCGATGACATGTTCGATCAGGGTAGTCCTACCTAAACCCTTTTCTTCAAAAGAAACATTCTTAAATTGTTCAACCATCGCATCAGCTAACTCCTTTTGTGCCACTGTTAAATGTTCATACGATTGAATTGTACTAATGCGGTCTGAATTTACTGAGTGTTTAAAGTAATCTACCGGTGAAACTCTGTAGTCAATGTTGTCAAATATTTCTGGTGCTAGACGAAAGGCATGCCAAAAATCTACCCCTAATATAACATGAGAAACTATGTTGGGTATTACAAAAAACTTAATAACATGTGTAATATTATTAAAAGTAACCGGAACAAAAATAAACCCTATCGTCTGTACCTCTACACCATTTGCAACATGACATTTTGTACTATTATTATTCTCTTGAAAGTCAAAACCAAACTTGACAAAATCTAAGTGTGAATTATTTCCCAAAATTGAAATGGCTGCACCTGAGTCCAATAATCCAAAGATCTCAAAATCATTTACTTGAATGTTTAGATGAGGTCTAATATCATTTTTACTAGGAGCAAACAGAACCGTGGCAATGGAACCAAAATTATAAAATTTAGACCTAGGATCATTTTTTAAATTGCCGCGATTCAACCTTACAAGTTTTTTGAATTTTTATTAGACACTTTGTCAGATTTCTTTACATTTTTGCAGTTAGTACAGTGTTTCCGCAAAACACCTACTTTCCCACAGCCAAAACACTTTACAGCACCCCCTTCCGGCACGCCGTTGCACTTTGAAAAGTTGTGGTCAGTTTTTCCACATTTGAAACAAATGGGCTTTGCGGTTTTCCTAAACTGCCTACCCTTGCTATAAGTGTCAGCACACGGACAACCGGCCGACCCGGCCGCGTTTGTCGTCGAGGCAGCCACCGCCTGAACAGGCTTATGAGACTTGCCCTTGTAAGCGAAGTCCGTGCCAAGCATACTAGAGCTGGGCCTCGACGGCTCCACAAACAGATCAGCCCGCTGACGCGCGGCTTCCAACTTCCGGCACTGTTCTTTAAGTTGGGCGATTGAAGTTACCTGCACTAACGCTAGCTGTTGTGAAAATTGAGGCCTAATATTATGTAACAAAATCTCTAATTTACTGTCCTCGCTCAGTGGGTTTTTGAGACGAGCAAACATACATGTCATGATTGAAAAATAAATATGGACTGGTTCGTCCGCTCCCTGTGTACGAGATCTAATTTCCCCAAGCAACCTATAATCATGGTCCACTGGGCCAAACTCCTCCAATAAAATCTCCTTAAGCTGAGACCAACAAGAAACTTGATCCCTGATACCCCTGTACCAAAGCAAAGCTTGCTCCGTAAATAATTGAGCAGCAGAATTAAACAACTTAATATCCGAGACACCATAGGACTGTTGCAACTCATCGACCCGTTCCAAGAAAGACCGTGGGTCAGTAATGCCGTTGAACTTTAAGTTCCACTTCGAAACATTTTTATCACCGGAGCATTCTACAGATATTTCCTTAGGAGCAAAGAAAGGGTTGACTTCATGAGGAGCAGGAGTACTAGCTACCTCCACCTTACCCAGGAGCACCTCCAGCTTGTCGCTAAGCTCTGACTTTAAAGTTAGGATAGCGGTATCATCAGACTGAATTCTGATGATCCTATGGTACAAGTGGCTGCCCAAAGCTCGGCTTCGGTTCTGCGAGTACCTGTCCTTCAACCTAGTGTACCTGTCAACAGCCACACCAAGTTCCTTCAGCTTTTCCTGAATAATTCTAAGTTCTGATTCCGGTGTAAATTCAGTTTCCAAAACTGCCTCTGCAGGACATTCTAACAATAAGCCACGAAGTTGTTTGCGCAGGGCTTCCACAGAACTAGCAGGAGTCTCAGAACGAATAGAAACCTCATATATAAGCTCATCCTTCAAGAGGGAGTGAAATTGTATATTGCGGTCCATGTTGATGTGTAAAGTTACTATTTGTAGCTAAAAATGTGTAAAAAGGAAATCAAACTGACTCTAAACGCGAATTAACAGTGGTGACTTACAGTTATTTACTTAAATTTGCTTAAATTTACCTAAATTCTTGAATGAAGTTATGAAATTGACACAATGTAAGGTATTGCAAAAAAAAAAAAAAATGTAAAATCTCCAAAATTTCTACAAAATTATGCTTAGGCACACGCAGGCACAGTATTTATATCAATTACAATCACTAAAAAGTGGTACTCAGTACAGCAATACACCAAAATAATTCAAAATAAGTTTTCACAGTGTGATCCCGCAGATATAATTTGTCAAAGTTAAATTTCACTAAAATTCCATAAAATATTTGGAAAAACCACAATAAATTGGCACAGTCACATGTAAAATATTATAATCCTGCTTAAGGATGCAAAATAAATACAAATAAACACTAAAAATTTAAAAGCATGATGCAACATACCCTCAAACTGACATGTGATTGTTCAACTTTCACTAAGTAAAATTATGTGAAATTTGAAAAATAATTACAACAATGTTTTTTGGGAAGAAAAGGAATGCACTTATCACTGATTAATACTGATATAAGGCTAATTCACACTTATTAAATTAAAGTAATACTTCAAAATTTAAAGTTACAAGTTTTTTAGAAGAAAAAAAAAATATATCTCCAGTGGTGACCTTTACCCAATCAGCCAAATTCCCCATGAAAATAAATATAAATTGGGCGCCATTTGTCAGTGTGTAAAATTAGAGGTTGCCCGGGTTTTACTCCCTGACAAAAAAAAGAAAAAGTAGAGGTTCGGCTAATCGGGTGTGAAAATAAAAAAATGATAGTTTGTTGGACTACTATGTTTTAATTACAAGCTTTTATATGTAACAACAGGAAACTATCTTTAACTCTTATTAAATGTAAATAAACAATATAGCTTATTGTTAACCTCAATAAGGTTGGGTCAATCCTAGCGGCTCCAAGAGTGGTCTGTTGGAGCCTCCAGGTTTCACGCGCAACAGTAGCCTAGCAGATTGCCCACTAACTCTAGCTCAGCTTACTCAGGCTGTGGATTTCATCCACTATGACTACAGAATTATACAAATCCAAAATGGGGAAAATTATATATCAGAAAAGGTCACAAAAGGTCACAAAAGGTCACAAAAGGTCACAAAAGGTCACAAAAGGTCACCACCGGTAATATAATAGTAAATGAGTTTTCTACGGGTACAAGAATGTTATTTAAATTGAGATAAGAGGGTACTTGCGACACATCCTTGGAAGTTCCTGGCCTTCTTTGTCCTTGAAACCATGTGTCCTGCCTCTCCAAACCAACGGGGTTGAAGGTAGAAGAATATGACAAAAATAAAAATAAGACACGCCCAGGCGGCGCTCCAATAGAAAAATTCTCCGCCTGGGAGACCCAGCCACATGCACAGGATTGCTTGGGCCTCGTTCTGCTTGCTGGCTGGTCCACACGGCCGCGATTGTCCCAAAATCAGCACACCGTGTCAGAAGCCTTTATTTTCTTTAAGCCCGTCCAGGCCGTCTGCCCGACGCCCTGCCGGTCAGATCTATCGACATCGAAAAGCCTTTTTTTCCGATCGCTACGTGACTCCACAGGTATTTTCGCCTCCTTTTCTTTCTTTTGGCTGTCCAGAATCTCTCCGTGCCAAACACCCGAAACCAAATTACCCCTTTGAACGGTGGGAGATTTCCCCGCTTACAAGATTCCAATCTGCAGAAATCCAAAATATAACTTGGTCTACAAAAATCCCTTAATGAAAAAAATACGACAATTCATTTTCACAATGAAAGCAGCGACCATTACGTTGTTGATATCCAAAAAAACAACGCAATGCCAACATTACAAATCAATCCTCCCCACAAACTTGGGAATTTGACAAAAAACTGTCACACTGAAACGTCAAAACGACAATAAATGTCACAGATAAAGCAAAACAAATAGTAATAGACAATTAGTATCAATAACCATAGACCACAAAAAGGTGCATTTCCCTATGCTTAGTAAAGGCAAAAAATAATAAATAAAATAAGAAATAATCACAACGTTACAATACGTTTTCTTATACGTTTGCTGACTCGTTCGAATGGAAATTCACAAAACGGTCCATACTCTCATTGGTAGCTCGCATTTTTGACCCTCTTGGATGGATTTGTCCTGTCGTTTTTGCCGCTAAATCTTTGCTACAAGATCTATGGCGTTTAAATTTATCATGGGATGAAACGATTCCCCAAAATTTAGTCAAACAATGGCATTTAATAGCTGCAAATTTGTCCGATTTACAAAATATTACTCTCCCGCGCTTAATCATACCTTCGAATCCTATTCAAGTACATTTAGTTGGCTTTTGTGATGGATCTTTGAAAGGTTATGGTTGTTGTGTTTATATCTGTGTAGTTACAAATGAACCCGGTAATGTAACCACGACCAGTTTGTTAATAGGGAAATCTAGAGTTGCCCCCTTAAAACCAACAACGGTGAATCGACTTGAGCTAAGCGCAGCTGTGCTTCTAGCAAAGGTTCTATCACACATGTATGATTTACTTAAAGATAAAATTTCCATCGATTCCATTCGAGCTTATTCAGACAGCAGCACTACCTTGTCTTGGCTTAACACTGGCCCTCATTTACTAAAAATGTATGTAGCCAATCGTGCGGTTCAGACAACTGATTTAATTAGTCGAGATCGCTGGTACTATGTACTAACAAATGATAACCCCGCCGACTGTTGTAGCCGCGGAGTATCATGTCCAGAGATTCTAGATCACCCGCTTTGGTGGACAGGGCCGTCTTGGCTGAAAGAATCACCTGAGCAATGGCCTAAAAGGCAGGTATTACTTCCGAAGGAGAACTTGCCTGAACTTAAATCAATAGAAATTAAAAGTCTTCTTGTTACGGATGATGAGAATCCACTGTTGAACTTAATGTCTAAACATTCTTCATTTACAAAAATTCAAAGAATGGTAGCATGGTGTAATCGTTTTGTTTCTAACTCTAAAACGGCCAGGCAAGACCGAAATCTCTCTCCTCTTAGTGGTGCTGAGCTTGAAAAAGCAACGAAAGTGCTGGTTAAATTCCGTCAAGATAATTACATGACTTCGGAAGTTGACCGGGTGCGTAAAAATGAACCTTGTGTAAAATCTATTCAAAAGCTGTCACCTTTCCTAGACGATGATGGTATTTTGCGAGTAGGTGGACGCATCGATGAGGCTCAACTGTCGCCATCTGCGTTACACCCTTTCTTGTTAATTAAACAATGTCCTATCTCTCGAAAGATAGTCGAATATTTCCATATAAAATATTTGTATTGTGGCCCTCGCGCTTTACAATCTTTTATTCAAAGAAAATTTTGGATAACCGGATTAAGGCTCCTGATACGGACCGTGTTATCAAAATGTGTCAAATGTTTTAAAGTGAATCCAGTTGCTTGTCAACCAATGATGGGCAAGCTACCTGCAGCCAGGATTAATCTCCAAACTGCTAACGGAAAGACGTTTCGTAGGCCGGTGGTAAAGGTTTGTCCCTTACCAATTAATTAGTTTATTTTCCTTTTATATACCTAACTAGAGTATAAGTACACACTGTCTTTAGGTTATTTAAAATAAGTCTCCATATTATTTACACTTATTAACTAGATTTTTATGCATTTTTTCGGCAGTAGCTCATAGTCCAGCTATTGCTGATTTCACTCTTAATTTTTCGCATTCTTCTTGAAACCCTTGTGGATTTCAGGTGGGGGGAAATGTGTAAGCATTAACTATCCTAATAATTTATCCATGCATTTCCATTTTCCCATCCTTGTTGTGTCAACGACGAGTAAAATAAGCGCGGGCTTCGCTTAACTCGTGCTGGTGGCGCCTCTCTCAAGAGTGCCAAGAAAAAGAACTAGTACAAAAAAAGATGGCGAACTCAGCTCATACGACGCCGCGTGTATTCTAAATAATATCGAATATCTGACTTCCTAAGGGCTTCACTGGCCTAATAAACCCTCAGTTTCCATATTGGTGGTGTGTCTGTGCTTGACGAGTGTAGGCAGTGAGCAAGCAGCATCAAGTCACATCAAGAAGATAACTGACCGGCCGGCGTCTGCCCCGTCGTTGGTGATCCTCTTTCCTGTCCTGTTGGATCCAGGTTAGTGCTTTGCATGTTTGTTTTCCCTGCCTTGAGACCCAGGGGTTGATAGGAGAATGCAGTGACCCTTCCAGGAAGCGTCAACAACTACATACTTTGTACATGACATCCTTACTAATATTATAAATCGGAAAGTGTGTTTGTTTTTGCGACATGTTTCCACATGTCAACTACATACTTTGTACATGACATCCTTACTAATATTATAAATCGGAAAGTGAGTTTGTTTTTGCGACATGTTTCCACATGTCAACTACATACTTTGTACATGACATCCTTACTAATATTATAAATCGGAAAGTGAGTTTGTTTTTGCGACATGTTTCCACATGTCAACTACATACTTTGTACATGAAATCCTTACTAATATTATAAATCGGAAAGTGAGTTTGTTTTTGCGACATGTTTCCACATGTCAACTACATACTTACTTTGTACATGACATCCTTACTAATATTATAAATCGGAAAGTGAGTTTGTTTTTGCGACATGTTTCCACATGTCAACTACATACTTTGTACATGACATCCTTACTAATATTATAAATCGGAAAGTGAGTTTGTTTTTGCGACTTGTTTCCACATGTCAACTACATACTTTGTACATGACATCCTTACTAATATTATAAATCGGAAAGTGAGTTTGTTTTTGCGACATGTTTCCACATGTCAACTACATACTTTGTACATGACATCCTTACTAATATTATAAATCGGAAAGTGAGTTTGTTTTTGCGACATGTTTCCACATGTCAACTACATACTTTGTACATGACATCCTTACTAATATTATAAATCGGAAAGTGAGTTTGTTTTTGCGACATGTTTCCACATGTCAACTACATACTTTGTACATGACATCCTTACTAATATTATAAATCGGAAAGTGAGTTTGTTTGTTCCGCTTTCACTCCGTAACTACTGAACCGATTGCTTTAAAATTTTGCAAACGTAAAGTTAGAAGTCCGGATTAAATAACAGGGTACTTTTTATCCCGGAAAAAATTATATTCCCGAGGGAATTCTAAAAAGCGTGATATAACCGATCTCCACGCGAGCGAAGCCGTGGGTCGAAAGCTAGATTACTATAAGCGAATAATGACATTATAGGTAAGTTCATCGAAGCAACTACTTCATTTAAATTTGTTAGGCCTATTAATGAAATGATGGCTTCTGATGGCGCCTTCGTTGACATTGAGTACATTTGTTTGTCTTTCGTCGTGACTACTCAATTTGAATTTAGAATCGCATATTACATTGAAAGAAGAATTTTAACAGAAATCCAATTTTATTTTCTTTTATTAGTGTAACATTCTTCAATGTAGGAGCGACAGCAAGTCAAGCTACCCGAAACTGTCAAATATTTGCAATCAACCTTGAGCTTTAATCCTATTATAAAGTTGATAATCTAATAGGGTACACTGACAGATTGTGGTAGCTTGAAGTGCTGTCAACTGTACATCCAAAGCGATTGTTATGGTTTGCAATTTCAACCAACCCCTCAAAAAAATGTTGAAAATCAATGATTCTCCTTCCATTAACTTTTATAGGCTCATTAATTGGATTCTGTAAATAAGTATTGAATCGTCAAAGTTGTTTTCAATTAGTTTGATTATTCCTACTAAAATATTCAAATTTATTGCTACTTACCTCTGCAGAAGAACTTATGTCATATATTATAATATAAAAAGTAAAAAAAACTAAAACTCAACTACGACAAAAAACGACGCTGAAAAAGTATAAAACAAGATTTTCAGAATACTGAACTGAACAAAGTTGCTAATGTAGTTGCAAGTAAATGGACACAGTAGTAATGTCATACAATAGTATTCTGAAGTATGCAATATTCACTATGTAGAGATAAATTTTCATGTTTGGAAAGGCGTAGTCACACGTTGTCAAGTTGCTACGGTAGGTAGGTATATGTAACGTGTGACTACGCCTTTCCAAACATGAAAATTTGTCTCTACACATCACAACTACATTAGCAACTTTGTTCAGTTCAGTGTTCTGAAAAACTTGTTTTATACTTTTTCAGCATCGTTTTTTGTCGTAGTTGGGTTTTAGTTGTTTTACTTTTTATTATTTGTACTATTTTGGTGTTAAAGTGTATTTGTAGCGCATAATATTAACAAAAGTTAAACTGATGAACTAAAAACTAGGTACTTGACATATTACGTCTACACGCACATATAACAACATAAGCCCGAAGGCATATAGTGCAGAGGACATTTTTATGGGAGTTTTAGCCAGTTATCAAACTGTTTCCGCCTTCACCGCGTGGAGTTACTCCCAGCTTATGTCGTTTTCATTAGTGCATTACATATTCTATTAATGTTCACACTGCTCTACATTGCATAAAGCGATTCAGAGTTCCCGTGATCCGCGCTTTACTCTTATCGCTCATATTTCATTAAAGCATTCTTGTAATTATGTACAAGCATAACGTACTCGTGAAGCTCTTTCACGGGATACCAAACACGGTATATTTATTTTAATTTTATATTAACATAGAACATTTTGTCCGCTAGAGGGCGCAATACTAAATTTGGTGACAAGCTTTATAGCTCATAACTAACATAATATCAAGGCCCTTCTAATGGTACTGCAGTGGTCTTATTCTGATAAGTAGTAAAGAAGCTATGAACGAAAAGATGTGAATTATATGCAACAAGCCCATGAATACAGGTAAAGTCACAAGCAAATGCTAGCAATATATATATATATATTCAAAATGTACAAGTAAAGCGCTTTCAAATGGTACCAAACACGGCATATTTATCCTAACTTTATTTTTTTACTCTGTATGTTTTGTCCGCTAGAGGGCGCCATAGTAGATTTTGTGAAACCGCATATAGCCTATAACCAGCGGACAATTAAGACGCTTCTAATGATATGTCATTTGTCGAATTCTGATAAGTAGTTTAGAAGTTACGAGGGAACAGATGAACATACATACATACATACATACACACATACATACATAGCCTGTCAAAAACATAACCCTCCTTTTGCTTTGCCGTAGTCGGGTAAAAATACTTCAAAACTTATATTTTACTTAATCTTTGCATCATATATTATACATATATAATCTTTGAATCATATATGTCGGCGCAAGGCTAACTTAAACCTTTATGATATTAACCTTATGTTCAGACTTCACAGTTAATATGACTGGCTAGCTGTAAATTGGTTTAGATTTATTTGTGGTTGTCAGTTTGCTCCTTTTTCAATGTAGAAATCCAGGTTAGGATTTCCAGTTGCTTTGATAGCAACCCATAATTGAGGGTTTATCCAAACTGAGGTCTAATAAAATAGTTATCCATAGTTAATTCATTTCATGATTAATAAGCGACATACGTATTGTAAAGCATGTCGCTGGATGGATTTGGATTAATAATGGTTTAATAGAAACACTCTTGATAAAACGGAAAAGCATGGCGCATGTAAAAATGTTTAAACATGTTAAGTAATGAATAATGAATTTAATGTTAAAACCGAGTGTTAGAAATAGTAAAATGAATTAGCAAATTATAGTTTGTAACTCTAATTATTGTTACCTGCAAATTGTTATAAAGGCAGTGTAACGACTTGTACAAAGCCATGACGTATTTCATAAAGAAAAAGCCTAGAGGCTGAGAGAACAGATTGTCAACGAGAATTTGATGAATATGTTGTTTTTCACTAGAATATCTTGTAAGTACAATTGTTATTATTCATTAAGATGTTAAGTTTATTTTATAGTGTTTATGATCGCTGTTAAGCGAGAACAATAAAAATGTATGTAAAAACAATTAGTTGTATTTATTTTTGCTACATCTGAGCCCAGTGTTGGAGACAATGGTTTCTACTAATTCCAATGACCATGGTATTCCCTTATCAGAAGTGGGATGAATTCCACTTCCGACCGACCATCTGGCTGAACAGTCTAAAAAAATAAAATCGCTTCTGTTAATGGGGTACTGATGGAGATTTTCACTCAGATGTTGCAAATAATGAATCACAGGTCCGTTCGTATGATGACACAACTAGATACACCCATAGTCAAAATAATTGCTGTTTTTTGTCGTCTTACGATTCGGACACCAATATTGGGATTAGACCGTAGTGATCAAATGAATGATTTGAAAATGTTATTGAAAAAGGTCGAACGTTTGTTTTCTTAAAATTTAAAAAAGTTATTCATGGTTTCTCTCGCTCACGCTTCAATACCGTTGAGTTCCTTAGTATGTCAAACTCAGGCATTTCCCATTGCTACCGTTTGGACTCAGCAACGTGGTATCAGTCTGTCAGCTTTGTATAAATACGGTAACTAGGTTTACCAGGTATATGTTGATGATGTTTTGTCAAAATGTAGGGTATTTACTTAGGGCCTAGCTCATGTGGGACGCGTATTAATTGCCCTTCAAACGGCCTGTTTTTCGATCACTGTCACTATGAAAATGCCATTCTAAAACGCATTCAAGTCAATAGTTCAGATGGTCGTGGTGGCGTAGTGGTTAAAACACTAGCCTCTCAAGTGTGAGTGTGCGGGTTCGATTCCAGGTTAGGCAAGTACCAATGTAACTTTTCTAAGTTATATGTTCTTTCTAAGTATATCTAGGACACCAATGACTGATTACAAGTTGAAAGAAAACATCTTAAGGAAACCTTTACTTTAAGTCTGAAATAATATGGCCGCCCAGACCACAGCATCACCCTAGTTCCCTATTCCTTTAGAGCCTCTGTGGACCACGGCGTAATATGGCCGCCCAGACCACAGCATCATTCCTATCCTATCTGCGAGAAATAAAGTCATGCATGTATGCGTGGAGCATTTGCAAAGACAATATAAAAAAACCTTTTTCCTTTCCTTTTAGAGCCTCTGTGGACCACGGCGTAATATGGCCGCCCAGACCACAGCATCACCCTAGTTCCCTATTCCTTTAGAGCCTCTGTGGACCACGGCGTAATATGGCCGCCCAGACCACAGCATCATTCCTATCCTATCTACGAGAAATAAAGTCATGCATGTATGCGTGGAGCATTTGCAATGACAATATAAAAAAAAACCTTTTTCCTTTCCTTTTAGAGCCTCTGTGGACCACGGCGTAATATGGCCGCCCAGATCACAGCATCACCCTAGTTCCCTATTTCTTTAGAGCCTCTGTGGACCACGGCGTAATATGGCCGCCCAGACCACAGCATCATTCCTATCCTAACTACGAGAAATCTACGAGATATAAAGTCACGCATCTATGCGTGGAACATTTGCAGTGACATAACTAAATAAACGTGCGAGTAAGCGTGTAGCGTTACAAGCACTTCAATATTTTCACACACTTCCTTATTAACAGCAAATCTTATTTATGTATTACTCATATGAACTGTAATCTTTTAAAATTTACTTCGATATCTAAGAAGTATTCTAAGTTATCTAAGAAATATTCTAAGTTATCTTAGAATACTTTACTGTATAACCTATTGTTTAAAATTAACAAGATATGCAAGTAATGGCTGATAACGTGGATTGTTGGGATCGGTTGTCATTGAAACTTTCAGGCTAAATTATGCCAAGGCAAACAACCTTTTCGAACTTATTTTGAAAGAACGGTAACTCCAACCACAAACAGGTTGTCAGCCGTACCTGTGAATTGGTACAAAGCTAAAAAAAAAAACAATATTTTCAGGACCGCGACTGGTGCAGAGCACGCACACCGTCTCGCAGCATGGCCGTGTCGGCGCAAGGCTAACTTAAACCTTTATGATATTAACCTTAAGTTCAGACTTCACAGTTAATATGACTGGCTAGCTGTAAATTGGTTTAGATTTATTTGTGGTTGTCAGTTTGCTCCTTTTTCGATGTAGAAATCCAGGTTAGGATTTCCGGTTCCTTTGATAGCAACCCATAATTGAGGGTTTATCCAAACTGAGGTCCAATAAAATAGTTATCTATAGTTAATTCATTTCATGATTAATAAGCGACATACGTATTGTAAAGCATGTCGCTGGATGGATTTGGATTAATAATGGTTTAATAGAAACACTCTTGATAAAACGGAAAAGCATGGCGCATGTAAAAATGTTTAAGCATGTTAAGCAATGAATAATGAATTCAATGTTAAAACCGAGTGTTAGAAATAGTAAAATGAATTAGCAAATTATAGTTTGTAACTCTAATTATTGTTACCTGCAAATTGTTATAAAGGCAGTGTAACGACTTGTACAAAGCCATGACGTATTTCATAAAGAAAAAGCCTAGAGGCTGAGAGAACTGTACGAGTCAGCCATCGTACATGACACGCGCATATTACCTACACAGATCAGCATTATTCCGTCGCCTTGCACAAATTATAGCGTAAGGCGACAGTACACGATCAGCCTTCAAAGACTGTACTCATTTACACATTCATACCTATATTAGTTACGAGTTAGTTAAGTAATCAATAAATCATCATATTTGGCTATCCGTGACTATTATTGAAGTGTATAACCAAGGTGTGTGCGAATCATTCAGCAGCGCATACAAGAACAGATTGTCAACGAGAATTTGATGAACATGTTGTTTTTCACTAGAATATCTTGTTAGTACAATTGTTATTATTCATTAAGATGTTAGAGTTTATTTTATAGTGTTTGTGATCGCTGTTAAGCGAGAACAATAAAAATGTATGTAAAAACAATTAGTTGTATTTATTTTTGCTACATCTGAGCCTAGTGTTGGAGACAATGGTTTCTACTAATTCCAATGACCATGGTATTCCCTTATATATTATAATAAAATATTTTGAATCAAAACTTATTTTCCCGTTTATTTTAAATGAAATCGTTTATGCAAGTAGGATCACAGATCACTTTCACACGTCATATGTTTTTTTTTAAACCAGATGAAGCCGGTATGTCCTAACTGACTACCTCTGCGAAGAAATAGCCGAAACAAACTCAGGGATCGCGGGCGTCTTTTTTCCAAGTCTTTTACACTCAAAATTATATTTATATTCAAAATTATACTGACTTACGTGACATATTCACCCCTAGTTAGTAATTGATATAAAAAAAAAATAATAATAAGGCATAATAATTATAACGGCTCAAGATGTTTAGTCCGTCTCACTCAACGCTAGCTCGCTACACTGGTCGCGGTGTGTGTGCGCACACATCAATAATATTGCCGTCATTTACCTAAACTCGAGCGTTCAAATTTTGTGAAATGGCTCTTAACTTTTTAGTTTGATATTCTTTAAAAGCATGTGTTTTTTAACTATATTTTTTTAATTGTACGGAAAATGATACTTTTTGTTTACTAGTCTCAGATATTTCCACATTACTTTTTTTCTTAATTAATTCACAACTACGATGATACGAAGCACATAATCATCATGATCATCATCATTTCTGCCGAAAAACGTCCACTGCTGGACATAGGCCTTGAAACACGTGTGGCAGTGGGGCGGGCACATTGCCCGTAGGACCGATGCCTGATGGGGCCGACGTGTTCTCAAATGGCGACCACGCACCGGAAGACATAAAATGGGTAGGCCCCCGATAAGGTAGACCGACAACCTGCAGAAGGTCGCGAGAAACCGCTGGATGCGGGAGGCGCAGGACCGGTCGTCGTGTGGGAGGCTTATGTATATAATGTGTTATGATAAAAAAAAATCTGCAATTATGGCCACACTATTGAATTTACGACATGGTTGGCGCTGTTGTTGATCGATCGACTTCTGCGTAGCGTGTTGCGGGTTCGATTCCCGCACGGAACAATATATTTGTATGTCGTACAGTTAGTTGTTCCGGGTCTGGCTGTTTGTTGTATGTGAGTTTAAATCTTTGTAAAAGCACCCAGGACACAGGAATAATTCCTAGTGTGGGGCAAAGTTTTGAAAAAATATATGTTCCAGCCAAATTGGTTAGTACCTGACGTAAATTAATGCCATGTTTTTAATCGCATTTAAACTTGATATGGAGTATCTCAATATGAGGGATACTAAACTAGTATCCATTCTCTCTGGCTACTTCTCGTTGAGAGGGAGTGGGCAGTAATGCCCGTAAAACACGATGGGTTGGTAAATTATTCTAGAATTTTCGGTTTTAAGATATATAGTACCTTACCTTTTCCTTCCCCGATACGAGAGCAGAGGTGATGAAACAATTTACTCGAAGTAATGCGCCCATATAGATGCGAACCTACGGCCCACTACTCGAAGTTTGCAGCTGTTACCACTGGCCTACCACTAAGATGAATAATTTGTGATTATAGTCGTGGTGGCCCAGTGGTTAAAACACCAGCCAAGCTCAAGTATGAGTGTGCGGGTTCGATTCTAGGTCAGGAAAGTACCAATGTAACTTTTCTAAAGTTATATGTACTTTCTAAGTATATCTTGGACACCAATGACTGAAGCTGAAGGAAAACATCTTGAGGAAACCTGGACTTTAAGTCTGAAATCGCCAACCCGCATTGAGCAAGCGTGGCGATTACGCTCAATCCTTCTCTGTATGAGAGGAGACCTGTGCCCAACAGTGGGACGATAAAAAAAAGCTTGATAATGATGATCCATTCTTCCGTCCTTTTCTTACTAAAATAGAAAGAAAGAGATGTATGAACTTAAATTTTGTTTATGTGAACAGGGGATTCGTCACCAATGGCCTTGATTCGTCACCAATGGCCTTGATTCGTCACCAATGGCCTTGATTCGTCACCAATGGCCTTGATTCGTCACCAATGGCCTTGATTCCCTTGTCCACAAACTAAACTTTTATGTTTAGTGTATCTTTTTATTTTTATTTTATTAAGAAGAGGACGGAACATAATATGTCAGTTCAGACCTGTGATATTAGTCCGCGCCTGACTTAAATTGATGTATTTTTGGTTGCCATGTTTATAATCACGTCTAAACTGTCTGTGGAATATCTTAATTTGACAGGATTAAACTAAAATATTATCTTCTATCCTTTTCTTAATAAAGAAAGATAAAGATGCACTATACAGAAACACTCTGTTCTCTCTTCTTGAATTCGCAGCCAACTGTTTTCGGTTACCATAACCAGCTAGTCAGCGGCGGCCTAGTGGCATCGGACACGACTTACAAATTCTAGGTCCTAGTTACGAACCCTGTGAAGCACTTTACTTTATGTAAATTATTTTATCTCTACTGCTCCCATAACGGCGTAGGAAAACATCGCGAGGAAACCGACATGTCTTGGAAGCAAAACACATACCATTCCGCAATGGGCCCGCGTGGTAGATTACGGCCACTCTCATCGAGAGGAAGCCTGTGTTCCAGGAGTGGCAACATTATAGGCTGATAATGTAACCAGCGAATGTAAGTACATACTAACAGATACAATGCCTTTAAGGAGTGGCAGTAAGAACCCGTTTAATATGATATATTCATGTAGGCTTCAAAGAACAGACATTCGACAGCCTCCGTGGCGTAGTGGAGCGAACGCGGCCGTTGTGCAAGGTGGCGCGGGTTCGATGCCCGTACAGTGCAAATATTTGTATGCATGAATATGAATATTTGCACTGGTAAGGTCGTGCTTCGGAAAGCACGATAAGCCGTTGGTCCCGGTTGCCATACGAACATCTAGTGGCAGTCGTTACGGGTTGTTGGAGCCCTCAAAAGTCTAACAATTGGTCTAACTGCAATGCTTAGATATCGCTTTCGGATTGTGAGGCCAGACGGCAGTTGCTTCACGGAAAATATCGAAGTTTAGCCAAAATCAGCAGTTAGACTGGTAAAGCGGACTCCAGACTCCAAAGACTGGGATTAACGCTGAAATTATGATGATGACTTGAAAGAGCATGGCAATTGAGAATATGTCAAGCTTACTTCCAACACCTCGTCCTCCTGTACGGAGTCGCTTCTCCAGAATCTTTGAGGCTCAACAGCCACTTGTTCTGTAAGCAATTAGCTCGCTCTCCCCTCTGCCAATTCTTTGGAATACTTCGGTTCAATACCTAAAGTTAATCTAATTATTTTCGAGATAACTTGGCTTGGCATAACATATTTAGGTCATTACATATATTGGTGAACTGAACCGTAATTCAGTTTTGCATACTTAATTTTGATTTTAGTAAAATTTATTCAATTAACGAATTCTCTAATTAATTATTATTTCAGATATTGGATTTTTCAACTATGTATAAAAATACCTAATGGTTGACTCGCTAAAAGTTTAGTGATACTGCGCGCTCGTTATGTTTCTAAAGTAGTGAATAGGAATTAATTTTTATATTCATATATATACATACATTGCATACAACCTTTTTTTGTTCTGGATGGGAAATCATAAAATGACCTCTCCCGCTCTGAGCGGAGCGGAAGGGTGTGTCAGACTTTTACTGACTAAAAACCACTCGTGTTTCTTCACTTGCCTGTGCGCCAGGCCCACAGTTTTTTTTATCCAACCCGCAACCCTGGCCCAGGAGGCATCGGTCCTCATGGACTCCATCACGATGTGCTAACATATCTTTGAGGCGCGTGTGAAACGCAACGCGCCTTCGACCCGTGTCTGGTCCTTACCAGGCGCCGAGCCGCCCATCGCTCGCTGCATAGTAAGACCCTTAGGGTAGTATTGATCAATTGTTTAAGCTCACTATTCTACACTATTTTGTGGTAAGTATACAAGTAGTTTTGTGGCAGGTATTTTGACCATAGTCATCTCCAAAATAGAATAACTCAAGTTATTATAATAAACATAACCCAAATCATTATATCCCTCTGCGTGACCATCTATAACCGACATTTTCCTCCAACTATTCCCAAGGGGGTCATCGAGCTGTGTAATGGACCAGCTGTCATTAATTATGCGTAGCAGGTGAGGTTGACTGGACGAGGATAATTCTATGCTAGGTATAAGAACAGTCCATTTGTGTAATACACGACACGTGCATGTCGGATATGCTAATAAGCATGTGTTGGCTTCGTAATGGATGTGTCTTTAATAGACACTATCCTGTATAACTTAATTGACTCAGTGCATAGTTAAATATATGACGGCGCATGACTGGTTAATTTTAAATATTGTGATCTGTTTTTTCGTATCAGTATCAATTGACCGTAAATTACCTACTCTACTATTTTTCGAAGTCGGTATTCGGATAAATTATAATTTTTATTAAGAGCGTACACACCATGGAGCGAATGGTAACATCGACTGGAGTTGCGTTTGATATAGCGATCGACCGTTGGCGCTGGGCATTCTTTGCTCAAGCTTCGATCGAGTGGGTTGGTCATACTCAAACTCAGTGGCTCTTATCTGTTTTAATCTGAGATTATCATTGTAATTCCTTAATATTAAAGTGATCTATATATCTGTACAGTTAAAATAGAAAGAATCGAATATCACACTATAGTTATTGTCCAACGTTTTCTCTAAATACCGCCCACGATGGATGCTCATGCGGATGAGAAGACACCTCAACTATCCGGAACTTCGGCCGCGCCTTCCTGACGGTTTAACCCCTCATATATTTTATTTTTTGCTGCCACTAAAACTGCGTTTGCCCAATGACTTACTTCCCATCATTGACTACGCAGTTGTCCAGTTTATTGAGATACTCCATATCAAGTTTAAATGCGATTAAAAACATGGCATTAATTTACGTCAGGTACTAACCAATTTGGCTGGACCATATATTTTTCAAAACTTTGCCCCACACTAGCAATTATTCCTATGTCCTGGGTGCTTTTACAAAGATTTAAACTCACATACAACAAACAGCCAGACCCGGAACAACTAACTGTACGACATACAAATATATTGTTCCGTGCGGGAATCGAACCCGCAACACGCTACGCAGAAGTCGATCGATCAACAACAGCGCCAACCATGTCGTAAATTCAATAGTGTGGCCATAATTGCAGATTTTTTTTTATCATAACACATTATATACATAAGCCTCCCACACGACGACCGGTCCTGCGCCTCCCGCATCCAGCGGTTTCTCGCGACCTTCTGCAGGTTGTCGGTCTACCTTATCGGGGGCCTACCCATTTTATGTCTTCCGGTGCGTGGTCGCCATTTGAGAACACGTCGGCCCCATCAGGCATCGGTCCTACGGGCAATGTGCCCGCCCCACTGCCACACGTGTTTCAAGGCCTATGTCCAGCAGTGGACGTTTTTCGGCAGAAATGATGATGATCATGATGATTATGTGCTTCGTATCATCGTAGTTGTGAATTAATTAAGAAAAAAAGTAATGTGGAAATATCTGAGACTAGTAAACAAAAAGTATCATTTTCCGTACAATTAAAAAAATATAGTTAAAAAACACATGCTTTTAAAGAATATCAAACTAAAAAGTTAAGAGCCATTTCACAAAATTTGAACGCTCGAGTTTAGGTAAATGACGGCAATATTATTGATGTGTGCGCACACACACCGCGACCAGTGTAGCGAGCTAGCGTTGAGTGAGACGGACTAAACATCTTGAGCCGTTATAATTATTATGCCTTATTATTATTTTTTTTATATCAATTACTAACTAGGGGTGAATATGTCACGTAAGTAAGTATAATTTTGAATGTAAATATAATTTTGAGTGTAAAAGACTTGGAAAAAAGACGATGATCCCTGAGTTTGTTTCGGCTATTTCCTCGCAGAGGTAGTCAGTTAGGATATACCGGCTTCATCTGGTTCAAAAAAAAACATATGACGTGTGAAAGTGATCTGTGATCCTACTTGCATAAACGATTTCATTTAAAATAAACGGGAAAATAAGTTTTGATTCAAAATATTTTATTATAATATATGATTCAAAGATTATGTATAATATATGATGCAAAGATTAAGTATAATATAAGTTTTGAAGTATTTTATTATAATATATGACATAAGTTCTTCTGCAGAGGTAAGTAGCAATAAATTTGAATATTTTGGTAGGAATAATCAAACTAATTGAAAACAACTTTGACGATTCAATACTTATTTACAGAATCCAATTAATGAGCCTATAAAAGTTAATGGAAGGAGAATCATTGATTTTCAACATTTTTTTGAGGGGTTGGTTGAAATTGCAAACCATAACAATCGCTTTGGATGTACAGTTGACAGCACTTCAAGCTACCACAATCTGTCAGATTACCCTATTAGATTATCAACTTTATAATAGGATTAAAGCTCAAGGTTGATTGCAAATATTTGACAGTTTCGAGTAGCTTGACCTGCTGTCGCTCCTACATTGAAGAATGTTACACTAATAAAAGAAAATAAAATTGGATTTCTGTTAAAATTCTTCTTTCAATGTAATATGCGATTCTAAATTCAAATTGAGTAGTCAGGACGAAACACAAACAAATGTACTTAATGTCAACGAAGGCGCCATGATCAGAAGCCATCATTTCATTAATAGGCCTAACAAATTTAAATGAAGTAGTTGCTTCGATGAACTTACCTATAATGTCATTATTCACTTATAATAATCTAGCTTTCGACCCACGGCTTCGCTCGCGTGGAGATCGGTTATATCACGCTTTTTAGAATTTCTTCGGGAATATAATTTTTTCCGGGATAAAAAGTACCCTGTTATTTAATCCGGACTTCCAACTTTACGTTTGCAAAATTTTAAAGCAATCGGTTCAGTAGTTACGGAGTGAAAGCGGAACAAACAAACTCACTTTCCGATTTATAATATTAGTAAGGATGTCATGTACAAAGTATGTAGTTGACATGTGGAAACATGTCGCAAAAACAAACTCACTTTCCGATTTATAATATTAGTAAGGATATCATGTACAAAGTATGTAGTTGACATGTGGAAACATGTCGCAAAAACAAACTCACTTTCCGATTTATAATATTAGTAAGGATGTCATGTACAAAGTATGTAGTTGACATGTGGAAACAAGTCGCAAAAACAAACTCACTTTCCGATTTATAATATTAGTAAGGATGTCATGTACAAAGTATGTAGTTGACATGTGGAAACATGTCGCAAAAACAAACTCACTTTCCGATTTATAATATTAGTAAGGATGTCATGTACAAAGTAAGTATGTAGTTGACATGTGGAAACATGTCGCAAAAACAAACTCACTTTCCGATTTATAATATTAGTAAGGATTTCATGTACAAAGTATGTAGTTGACATGTGGAAACATGTCGCAAAAAAAGTATGATTGTCACAGCTCAGGAGGAAACAGCTACTGCTCGATTACGAGGTGACACCCATAATATCCCGATGATACCAGTGGAAGCAGAGTGTTACTAAAGCAAACGCTCATATAAAAATCAATATACATAATGCATTGTCTGGTGTTGCAACTATTAAAGGACATCACACAGGGAAAGTTTTTTTACATCGGAGTCCGGAATAAATATTGTGAAATTTCTGCCTGCACAAATAAAAAAGAACAACAACTTGCTGTTTAAAAATCACTTCGGTTCATCTTCTAGTATGGAACCAACAATACTGGTAGAGGGAGTTAAGTCCTCCGTAGTAACTCGGAAATTAATTTATAATATATTAATTGCTGATGGTAATGCCAGTACATATAAAAATATATTAGAAATTAACTTCAGAACCTTGCACCCAACCTGCTAGCGACTTGGCAAGTATCACATCCTTTATTGACGAAAATGTGACGCTCATTTTAATATTCGCTATAATTTGTGACGGCCTTGGTCTGGTCGATATTGCTTGTTGAAGCAATGGCTGTTTACACCTTGTTCCCACCAGTTTTCTTATGATTATTAAGTAATTACTTAGTTTCTGTTTCTTGATTCTTGTTACGATAGCTAAACAATGCGTTTAGCGTCACTAATATAAAATTTGTGTTTCAACCCTGTAAGATCTCAAGCTTTCGAAATATGAGGAGGGCCAAGGTTCATAATTATGAACGTTACGCCCACCGTCTATCTCGACAATGGCTGGACCAAAGAGTTTGAAACTTTGATTTTTCTGCAGTGACGAATATGTGACGTTAGTGCCACGAGCATTTAGACTTCGTTACTGTCATTTAGAAAAGTTATGGTTAAAAGTAACGAACAGTTATGGTACAAAAGTTATGGTTAAAACGGCGTGCCATTCATTGAAAGGGATATAATTCTTCAGGCTGAAAGTGACTTATGACTCGAGCTGAAAAGATGTATTTGAACGACTACCGATTTTGCAAAAAATTGTAAGCAACGCCCGAATTCGAATTTGACGCCACTCGTTTAATGAATTTTCTATGGATCTTCCTTGGACCATGTAGCGTCAATAAAATACGGCAAAGAAAATGAGGTAAAGGCTATTGAGCAACTTGCCATTGAAGAGAACATAACTATCCAAAAATGTGGTTTTTTCGTTGATTTTTTATTGCTTCTTAGGTGCTTCACTAGACGGAATTTGTAAGGAAGGACTTATAGAAATAAAATGTCCCATTTCTATACGCGCAATTAAACCAGATGAAGCAGTCCGTCAAAAAAATAAAAATAAATGTTCCTTATTTAATGGTGATGACGTACTTTTTAATGTTAACCATGGTATTATCAAGATCAGGGCCGACTAAATATTGGAAACAAAAATGTTTGTTTGTTTGCGGTGTGAATGATTCCCCGTTTGTCAAAATTTTATTATTGGTACATTCTTCCCGAAATAATTGATCCCGGAAAAAGAGCCGGTCAATGCAATCGAGGGAAACTATTTTAAAATGTATACAGCTTTTTTATATTAAACTAGCTGCACCGCGCGGTTTCACCCGCGTAGCTTTCAATATGTTTTTATATATGCTCCGCTCCTATTGGTCGCAGCGTGATGTTGTATCCTAAAGCCTTCCTGGATTAATAGGCTATCCAATGCAAAAAGATTTTTTCAAATCGGAACAGTAGTTCCTGAGATTATCGCGTTCAAACAAACAAACAAACAGAATCTTCAGTTTTATATATTAGTATAGATAATTAACTAAAAATGAAATCTTTTGTGTTAGTGAAATTTGCAAAAGTTATCTAAACTTGACGTTCCGCGCTAGCCGTAAACGCGAAACATGTCGAAATATCATAAAATTGGTGTCGGCCATCTTGGATTTCAAAAATTACGTCATTTTTGTGATAAGCACCCCTCGAAAACCCCTGTCACGGCACCCATGTCAAAATATCATAAAATTGGTGTCGGCCATCTTTGATTTCAAAAATGAGGTCATTTTCATGATCTGCACCCCCGAAACTTCATACTAATTGAAATAATATATTGTTCGGAAATAAATAGTTACAAAGATCAAAAACCGCGTCGTAGTACAAACGCACACAATAGCAATGGGGACGTATACGACATAGTATCGAAGCGAAGACGAGCGAGAAAAATTTTGACACACGTCCTCCCCTGACAGGCGCTCGCGCCGTACTAAACGCAGATGGATTACACAACGAAATATATAGTCTTTTTATTTATTTAATTAAACAATAATAGTGGCGAATTAATTAAAAAGAAAAATAATACCATAGTTTAAGCAAAGATTGATTAATATTTTAGTGTAAATTTTATTCCTAAATAATGTAAAACTTTGGAGATATTGGGGCTTGTTTCGAAGCCTTTTCGGTCGATAATGTGATTATTGTATATTTTTTTTCTTTTTAAAATAAACATGTAACTATTTTTTTTTCTAAATTGTTGAAGTATAGGATATTTAAGAGCTAATTATATTTTTTGTGGTGGTATATATACAGAAGAATCTCCAAATTAGAGCTCTCAATTCATGTCTCCGCAGGTTTTTGTCTAAACATGCAACGGGGGAAAGCTTATTACTAAATAATTAAATAAGTTACCTAAAATTGGTTTTATCCTCATTGTAGTAGAGAAAACAAACTATTTTTTCCACGTAATTGTTATGTGATACGACGCATACAAAACATACTTTTTCAACGTCGGCAACATGCAATTTCCGATTTTTTTGTAATACGCCTCTTAAACATAATTTAAAAAAATAGCGTGAGGCGCTTTGTGTGTGTGTGTACGTTTTTTGTATATTAAGTGCCTCACGCTTTTTTAAAATTATTTTGAACTTTTTAGTTTGATATTCTTTAAAAGCACGTTTTTCCGTTTTTTAAACTATATTTATTTTCAACTTTTTAGTTCGATATTCTTTTTTAAAAAATGAAACAAACGAACGAACGTGTTGAAAACGGTGGGACATTTTACAGCAATGAGCCGCTCACTCGTACTCCAAAGAGTTAGAGACGGACAAACAAACAAACAAGCAAGCATGCAAACAAGCAAGGAAGCAAACATACAAGTGAAGCTAATAAAAAGTATGTAATGATCGTTTATGGAATTCATGCAAGTCGTCTGAGGTGGGCGCAGTCCAACGTCATCTTTGCAGAAGCTGTTTATTTTTCTTCTTTTTTCCTTTACCGTTTAGGTGTGTTTAGTCAACCAATCGTCTTACGAAGGTGACCGAGTTAGCCTGTCCATTGTGTCTAATGGCGAACCGCAAAAAAACTTGTGTGAACTGTTCAAAACACAAAATAAGGAAAATCTTGTCAATTACTAATGCCGTCTTACAAAGGCTTAGCATGAGTAATGACGTTCTTTATAAAATCTTTAAAAATTTCTTGTCTCTTCCTAATGATAAGGAAAATTATTTTATATTCGATTCTCTAATACTAACTAACCTATAACGACCACGATCAGCACCCTAATTGCTAATACATTGCTCTACGTGTTCGAAAAATGTATCTGCTCAACAACGTAAATAACGCAATGAAAGTTGTAGAACTGTCTAAATGGAGACCTTCTATTTTACATCTACCCTGCAGATGTAAAATAGAAAGGCAAAAAGCAGGATTGTCAAAAAACGTAGCGTAAGTGGAATTTATAGGTGTGGACTAAATAGGATTGGCTGACTTTTTTATGTTTTAGGAAATACCGACGATGTTTATAATAACCAACTCTTGGCTATCGTAGGTGCGGGTTCCAGCGGGCCGCAGAAGACGCACCGGGCGCCGAGGAAGGGCGGATAACGCTCTCTTCCGGCTTCCATGAATGGGTCCAGGGGCGAGGGATATGGGGAAGTCCCCGCCCCCTTATTCATTGGACCCCGAGGCGGAGGCGCGCGCGTGTGTCGGCGTGCGCCTCAGAGGCGATGCACGGGTTAGTTTAACACCTCACTACCCCGTGCAGGAGGCAAGGCCCGGACAAACCGGGCTGGCACGACAGTGTGGAGCCGCGGCAGAATCAAGGACTCCCGCGGCGCCGGGCAAGGGTAGCTTGCCGCCAGGTACAGACCACGTCCGGGCCGATGTCGCATTGTCTTCCATTTGCGCTTTTTTATATAAATATAAACTAGTACTTGACTGCAATCCCGCCTGATGGTAAGCAGTGATGTAATCGTTGATAGTAAAGCGCGCTGGTTTATTAAAAGCTTTAAAAATACTTAAATTGTAGTCAGCCGGAAACACCGCCGCTGGCAAATTGCACCACTCCCTCAATGTAGGTGGTATAAACGACGAGGCGAAACGCTTCGTCCGGATCGTTGTAGTCTCAACAACATAAGGATGGATACTCGCCGTAAGTTGAGTCGTCCTGATAGAAGGGAGATGGGGGTATTAAGTCACGTAATTCCCTCTCACAGTCTCCAAAATGGAACCTATAGAACACCGAGAGGCTGGCTATTCTTTGCCTGTGTGGAGACCGTTTTGGCCTAAATCTGCGTCGTCAACTATTAGCCTCTTCGCACGCCTCAATATTAATTACGCCTAATGTGCGTAATAACCGTCTATCATGTGGCTATCGGACTTATTTATTTATCCTGTTTTTTGTTTCTTTTCTGCAACTCGATATATTTTTTTTTACGTTTATATTAATTTATTTTCACCATCATCATCATCAGCCCCTACTCGTCCACTGCTGGACATAGGCCTCTTTCATGCCAACAAGCTCGATCCTGAGCAGTTCTCCGCTAGCCATTACCAGCCACCTTTTTGATGTCGTCGCTCCATCTCGCCCAATGGCGTCCCACGCTACGTTTGCCGAGACGCGGTCTCCACTCGAGGACTCGCTTACCCCAACGGTTGTCGGTCCTGCGGCATATGTGACCAGCCCATTGCCACTTCAGCTTGCTAATCCTCTCAGCTATGTCGGTGACTCTGGTCCTCTGTCGGATCACCTCATTTCTGATGCGGTCCTTCAGAGAGACGCCCAACATACCCCGCTGCATAGCTCGATGAGCGACTTTAAACTTATGGACTAGTCTGACCGTTAGTGTCCACGTCTCGGCTCCATAAGTCATGACGGGTAGGACGCACTGGTTGAAGATTTTTGTCTTCAAATATTGTGGGTCTTTAAGCATTTATTTTACTTATCATTTATATCAGAATATTATTTATTTTATTTGTGTAAGACATCTTAGTTGTTCTATTTGTCTATTTAACTATACATATACATGTGTGAAAAAAGGATTTAGTCCTTTTGTTTTTGTCTTTATCTGATGTCTATGCTAAATACTTTATATGTATTTCTTTACTCATTAGGTTTTTGTTAGCCAACCGATTATGCTAAAATATGATAATGTAATGACATTATTAACAAGGATCGCTAGAAAATTTATGCTAATCCGTTATTCAATATGCTCTTGCAGTCATATGCGACAAAAAGGCAAAAGAGAGCCGATGGGCTGCCTTACTAAGCGGAGATGAAGCAGCGGCTCTGCCTCGTCAAACCTATCAAATTCAAATAACTCACCTGATTCAAAATCAAAAGTAATTTATTCGAATTGGGCCGAGAATCAGCACTTTTTGAACGTCAATACTACATAAGACAGAACGCCCTTCGCCACTCCTAGTGATTTCGCTGGGATGAAGTGGCGGAACAAAACCTCCACACAGCACATCTGTCTATTCTCAGTAAAAAAAAAAAAAACACCCGACTTTATACTAACTTTTAAAAACTTAACTAACGACTGAACGCCAGTCCAAAAACAAAAACAACTAGTGCGATTCAGATTCGTGCGCCATTGGGAGATATAGAACCATAAAAAAGACTGACGTCACCTATTGTCAGTCTCATTAATTTAAGTAACGTATCATAGTGAAAATCGATAGTGAACATCGGCTGCCGGCAGAAGTTACCACCCACCAGACAAAGTCTTGCCGCCAAGCGATTCGTCGTGTTCCGGCATGATGTCTGATGAAGCCGTACGGAGGACGGGTCTTAGCAGTTGTATTGCGATGTGTGCCTGGTACGATGCGCCAAATGTTATTGTGTCGGTAGTTTGATCGTCCAGGTTAATTTCCCTCTGGTGCAGCATCGTTGGTCGTGTTGTTGGGTTTAACATTGCGTCACTTCGCTCAACTGCTGCCTTCCTTCCTACTCGCTAAGATTTTCAAGTGATGAGGCATAATAAACTTGTGCGCTTTACCAGGCGGGATTGTAGTCAAGCACTTGTTTATAATCATTAAAAAAAAAAAGAAGTAACTAGCATAAAGCATTAACGTTGTGTATATTGAACTGTTTTAGCAATCTAAAAAAATATTTCACAATGTTAGGAAATAATTTCAATTTTTTTTTTTAAATAATAAATAAATAATAAATTTATTCACTAATAAAAATACAAACTACAAAACGACATAAAACATAGTAACTATATAGGTAAAACATACGGTACATAATAGGAGCATCTGCAACCGAACTAAGTAATACCTGTATCTCGGCGTGCAGCGCCAAACCTCACAGCAAGTTAATATAAGAAATTAAGCTATCGCGAACAGCTTTATGTCGATAAAAGGAAAAGTAAAATACAACAAAATAAAGTAAACTAAGCTAAAAACTAAGTTTGTTAGAACAATTTTACAAAAAACAAAATACAGTGAATGAAGCTCAAACTTAGTCAGTTAAAACAAATATAAGGAAATGTAAGTGAGTTGGTGTTTATGTATGGAGAAGGGTGCATGAATGTGTACACGGTGGTGAGTGTAGAGTGAGTGTGTGTGCATGTTTGGTGTGAAAAGTTGAGTGTACTCAGGTATGAGTGTTTAAGTAATATGAAGATGAAGAGCAATAAAAAAATAAAATAAAATATCTGAAAAGTTGCCCAAAGGAGCCTATTTACTCTGGTACGATTAACAATTTTTCAGTGTCATCATATGTTAAAGTCAGCAAGTACTTCTTCACTCTGTCTTTACAACGATCCCTAGTGAGAGGGTAAACGTCTAGAATGTAGTTGATTTTATTATAGACATAGGGACCCAAAAATACAAAGAATCTTCTGATAAAGGAAGTTTCAGGTTTATGTTCACGAGTGCAAACTATTTGTTTCCTACGCCTATGTTTGTAGTTGGGGTCATATGCTAAGATTCGATGTTGCTTTAGAATTACTGTCAGTATATAGAGCTGTCTAACCGTAAGCACTTCACAATATTTATAAAGCAACGTCGTGGAAAATAGTCGAGGCTTGTAAGTGCAAATCTTTAGTATTGCGCGTTGAGCAATCTCAGTAGGTTTAATGATTGTTTTGGGAGCTCCTCCCCATGATGAAATGCAATACGTTAAAACTGACTGACACAAGGCAAAGTAGATTTGTTTCAATACCATAGGATCAACCACATGACGCAGCCTCTTAAACACATAAATAAGTTTTCTGACTCGAGCGCTGAGTAATTTTATGTGGTCTTTGAAACTAAGATGACGGTCGAAGAGGATTCCTAAATATTTTATTGTAACAACGCGTTCGATTGGATTACAGGTACAGTGTGTGTCTAGGGAACATTGGTGAGGGACTATGTTATAGTTGCACCCTGGTTGTGTTAATTGTCGTATACTGAAAGTTAGGTATTTCGTTTTAACAGTATTCAAGGTCAAAAGATGAAGCCTGAGCCATTGGTTTACTACATTAAACCCATTCTGAGCAGCATTAAAGGCCTCATCCCAAGTATTGGCAGAGAAAAGAAGAGCTGTGTCATCAGCGTAAGATATGATGTCGCCATTGGGTACGATGATGCTAGTAAGATCGTTTATGTAAATAAGAAAGAGAGTAGGGCCCAAAATACTGCCCTGGGGAATGCCAAAAGACACTGGAAGATCAGCGCTAACATGACGCCCTATTCGAACACACTGCGTTCGCCCAGTTAGATAGCTTTCGAAAAGCCGGAGTTGAATTCCTCTCACTCCAAGCTTTTCTAGCTTGGTAATTAAGATAGGAATAGAAATAGTATCGAAAGCTTTTTTTAGGTCTAGAAAGATAGCTAAACATTTTTGCCCTCGGTCCAAGTTAGTACTAACATATTTAGTTAAATAATAAACAGCATCATCGGTAGATCTATTTGTTCTAAAGCCAAACTGATTGTTTGCAAGCAATTTATTTTTTTCCAGGTATTTTGTGAGTCTATTATTAATTATCTTTTCCAGGAGTTTTGAGATAGCGGGTAAAATAGAGATTGGGCGATAATCAGAGATGTCCTTTTTATCACCACCTTTAAAAATCGGGCGGACTTCAGAACTTTTCAATTGGGAAGGGAACTGGCCCGTCTGAAGGCATTGATTAAAAATGTAAGTAAGGGGTGGGACAAAGAACTGAACGTGTTTCTTCAAAAGTTTATTTGACACATTATCGCGGCCCACCGTACATTCTGTCTTTAGACTCATCACCAGACGAAAGACCTCATCTTCATCCGCTTCCTCTAACACAAACGAGTTTAGTTGAGTACTAGTATTGAGGGAATCCGTCAGCAGCGGAGATGCAGCATCAAATGTATTGTGAAGGTTCAAGCATTCTTCAGCTAAGGTCCGGCCTATATTTACAAAATACTGATTTATATAGTCCAGGGACTTTTCAGGTGAGGAGCCAACCTTCAGAAGATGGGTCGGGTGACTAGGGACTTTATTTAAGCTAGTCATCTCTTTAAGAACTTTCCAAAGCTTTTTTGGATCGTTTTTTGTTTTTTCAACCTCCGATTTCTCATACTCATGTTTGACTTTCTTTAAAATGTTAGTGCAAAAATTCCGATATCGCACATAGGTAACCTTTAGAGTTTCATTATCTGGTGAGGACTTCAATTCATAGTGTAGTCTGTCTCTATTTCTCATACACCTCAATAACCCTGGAGTTACCCAAGGTTTGATGATCCTTTTACGCCTTGATATTTTGACAACAACGGTGTTATTATTTGTTGCGGCCTGTATTGAGCTGGTTAGGTAGTTGATAGAGAATTCAGGATCATTAGACTGGAATATCGGAGTTAGATCGATTTTTAGGATGTCCTGTGTTAAGGCTTCCTCATTGGTTACAGTATATGTACTGTTTATAAGGGCTTGAGATAAATTAAGATCTAAACATATTATCACAGTTTTACTACAATTATTACTTTATGGACAGGAATTTTACAAGTATACAGACGATCGAGTTATTAGCGGTCACTATCCGTTGATGAGCATAGCAAGTTGCAGTACAAAAAAATCACGCACACTCGCGCATCGCCCTACGCCGCCTAAACGTTCAAACAGCTTGGGTAGGCATACATTTTCGCCGTCCGGTAGAAAGAGAGGGGGAAATTACTTCCTTTCCTACGGTACGCCGTCTTACAAATTTTCGATCAGGTCACGTATCTTAAAATGCACAACAACGCTTTAGAACCAAGGTTCTGTAGCAACCAAGTGCAAGCACTTACTATAGACATCTGCCGTTAATTGCAAAAAGTTGCTTCCATAAAGTTGCCTGGTAGTTTCGGAGACTACTAACCTCTTAGTTAAAAAATTCTAACAAAATCCTAAAAAAATTCGATTAATCAGAATTGATTCAACAAACAAACCATGTTGGTTTGTTGTTTCATTTCATGGTATCCGAAATCTTTTCACGACGCTAGAAAGGGGCTTTTAGAATATTAACTCACAATTCTCTAGTTAACAGTTACCAACTCAATTATTGATTGCATTCTATAATGCATATTTAGGTAGCTATATGTATAAAACTTGATGTGATCATTATTGACTCTATCGGGCGTAATAAAATAGTATTGGAGAGGAAGCTTTAGAAATTTAAGAGCCTTCTCGACTACATAATAAAAATTCTGGAAAAGAACCTGAGTAACGTAAAGCAAGAATAGCTTGCAGAGTAAGCAAACTGAAGTGGTAGTGGGCTGGCCGTGTTTGTCGAAATGACCGATAGCTGCTGGAACAGACGAGTTCTGGAATGGAGATCGTGTATCGGTAAGCGTAGAAAAAGGTGGCTGGTAACCTAAAAAGGAGGCGGGAGGCAGGGTGTTCTGGTGCAGTTTAGTTTGCTGCTCACATCCTAATGTGCCTGTCATTGGGATGTAAGCAGTGGGATGTGTCAAATAACACTAATAAGGCTACTATATATGTACTCCCCATGTCTATAAAAAGTACCGGTACGTATCGAATTTTCGCAGTATCCATTTTTCTTGTCTAATGTCTGAGTTGAATAATAATAATAAAAAAAAAAAAACTATTGAAAGTCGATATTCAAATGTTTCACATTTTTTAAAAGAAGAACATCATAGAAACCATGTGAAAAAGTTTCACTCGAAAACCTCTAACCATGTAGATTCTATGTCAATTCAAAGAACCTATTGCAACAAAACGGCAATTTTAAACTTTAACCCCTAACATTTTCAACTTTATTGCTACAGCATTGGGGGTAGTGTTTAACAGAATCAGTACACACGGGCAGCGTTGACAGCCGTATCTTTATGTACTCCAAATCATAAATTCATAACACAAATTCTCTAAAAATGTTTTCACAGACAAACTTCTAATTACAAACGTCATCCTATCAATTCTAAAACTCTATTTTTAGAAGTCTCAGCTAACACCCACTCTGCTTTCCAATTACGAATACACCGTGTTCACAAATAAATGAATTTGATAAAATAACAGTCGATTGCTTTTGTACGAAAATCAATTTTGTCGACAAGCCTGTATCGACTGGGTAGCCGCACTAGGAGTAAGGGTTATGATACATGAAGTTAATAATATATTCGATATTTTGAGTGATTTTAGTGGTGTGATCTGTGATTTCATGCGCAGTTTTATGTCGAGTGTTGGGAATGACGGTCGTAAAATTGGTGGCTTATCTTAAAATGAACATAAAGGAATGTTACGACAACAGTTATTAATCGCATATGCAGGTCCTGCAAAAATGGGAGCTGAAAACATATTGATGGATTGCCAGATTTGGTTCAAAAAGGTTTCAAAAGCCTGGAGCATAGGCAGAAAGTAGCCAACCTATAGGTGGGTATAGGTTCTATAAGATGCATTTTGGAGAGTGTGCGTGGGAATAGCTTGACTTAATAGGCTATTTGACAGTATTAAATTTTTTTGTGATTTTTTGCTTTAATTGCATATAATGAGGGTTCTTTATGTCATTTACATAAGTTTTAATAAAAAATAATAACAATTAATATATCCAAAACACAAAAATATGTTTGGCTTTTTGTTTCTCGCACCACATATTGTGAAATGATCCGGATTGGCTAACGTCGCGATGACGTCATACGCTCATCGACGCTTGTTTTCGGCAAACTTATAAACTGTTTTTCGGGGGTTTTATCGATTTATTTGTACAACCCGGTCCAGCACACCACTTGTAAACCATTTTATTAGTTAGCAACAACAAATCCATACTAATATTATAAATGCGAAAGTAACTCTGTCTGTCTGTCTGTCGGTCTGTCTGTCTGTTTGTCTGTTACGCTTTCCCGCTTAAACCTCTCAACCGATTTTGATGAAATTTGGCACAGACAATCTTTAGACCCTGAGAAAGAACATAGGCTACCTTTTATCCCGGAAAAATTTGATGTTCCCGAGGGAAATCTAAAAAGCGCGATATAACCGAACTCCACGCGGGCGAAGCCGCGGGCGGAAAGCTAGTAATAAATAAAAACAAACACCACTGAGAACCGAAAACCGCTTGTGACCGGTGACGTCACTTACAAAGCGCGACGCCATATTGCTGAATAAATCGTTTTCGCGGCTTATTTGAATTTTGAATTTTTATTTGCATATTTCTTACGAAATACGTATTTAAAATTAAAAAAACATACTTTCGGTGAACTTCTTAACCGCCACCCAGTAATTCAAGATAAAAATTATCAATCAGCCAAATAGCCTATTCCTCTCTCTCCGTTCTATCATCGAACGATCCGTTGTACGACGAGTATCCACCCTTACGTTGTTGACACCACTACGATCCGGACGAAGCGATTCGCCACGTGCCTTATACTGCGTACATCGAAGGACTGGAACAATTTGCCAGTGGTGGTCTTTCCGTCTGACTACAATTTAAATGCCTTCATGGCTAGAGTGAATAGGCTCTTAATAAACTAGCGCGCTTTACCATCAACGATTGCATCACTGCTTACCATCAAGGCTGAATTGCGGTCAAGCACTAGTTTATAATATTAAAAAAAAACTTTTATCTACTCTCATATCAAAAAATTAAAAATATAAAACCAAAAAGCAGTTTATATTGACGTACTTTACCAATAGTATCCTTCCTTCCTTCCTCAGCCTATAGATGTCCACTGCTGGACAAAGGCCTCCCCCAAGGCTTTCCACGATGACCGGTCTTGTGCTGCCCGCATCCATCGGCTTCCCGCGACCCTCACCAGGTCATCGGTCCACCTTGTTGGGGGTCTCCCTACGCTGCGTCTTCCAGTACGTGCCACTCCTGAACCTTGCTGCCCCATCGGCCATCGGTTCTACGCGCAATGTGCCCTGCCCACTGCCACTTAAGTTTAGCGACTCGCAGAGCTATGTCGGTGACTTTGGTTCTTCTGCGGATCTCCTCATTTTTGATTCGATCACGCAGAGAAACTCCTAGCATAGCTCTTTCCATTGCCCTTTGTGTGACTCTGAGCCTTCGTATGAGGCCCATTGTGAGCGACCACGTTTCAGTTCCGTAAGTCATCACTGGCAACACACACTGGTCAAAGACTTTAGTCTTGAGACACTGTGGTATCTTGGACGACGAGAAGATGTAGCGTAGCTTCCCGAACGCTGCCCAACCGAGCTGGATTCGCCGAGACACCTCTTTCTCGAAGTTGGACCTACCTAGTTGGACTTTCTGTCCCAGGTATATATACTCGTCAACAACTTCGAGTGCAGAGCAACCAACTACAATTGGAGTGGGTGCGACATGAGAGTTCGACATGATCTTCGTCTTATCCATGTTCATTTTTAGACCCACTTGTTGGGAAGCTCTGCTGAGGTCATTTAGCATTTTGCCCAAGTCTTCCAGGGTCTCAGCTATGACCACGATATCATCTGCGAAACGGAGATTAGTGATGTACTCGCCGTTGATGTTGATGCCAAGTCCTTTCCAGTCCAGGAGCTTGAAGACATCTTCCAACGCAGCAGTGTTCTTCGCAGCAATCTTCCAACCAATTGTATATCGAAAGGAAATTAAAAAATTAAATTATAACATTATTTCTCTAAGAAAATAATGTTATAATATATTTTTTTTCATTACGGTACAAACCATAGACAGCCATTGATATAATATTAAACTAAGGTAGATAAGTCACTAGCGCATTGAACTTGAATCGTACAAAATATCATATCTGTATAATATTATATCAATGTTTTTTTTTGGTTTCATTCTTTCCGTTCATTTGAACGGAAAAGGCAAATATATATAGTCTTCAGTATGTTTTTTCATGAGTTTTATATCCTAACTTATCCTAATTTATCCTAATTTATCCTAATATATACTAGCTTAACTTAAACTAAACTATCTCCTTTCATTTCCTGCGTGAGGCGCATGCGCTGTGACGCAGGGTGCATAAGTGTTAACATTTTGTATATTACAATTATGAAACTGAATAAATGGAATTGTGTTGCGTTGACGTTAGACGCACTGAGATTAGATAAAGTAGTGTATGAAACTGTACATAATTAGGTATTACACACTCGTGTGATACCATTAAAAAACTCGCTTCGCTCGTTTTTTAAACTCACACTCGTGCTTAATACCCCTCATTATGTATCAGTATCATAAACTACTATTATCTACTTATGCGCAGGACTTTCTTGTCAATTTACAGCTGGATAGTTCGTATTTCGACCCAACCTGAACCGAACCATTGCTCGATCTGAAGCTTTCCAGCTAAAACTGGAGAACCGATTCGCAGCCTTGGAAACCACAGTCGACGTTGACATTGACCGGGACCTTGATCGGGTAGTTGGAATCTTGCGAGAAGAAGGCGCCAATTTCTGCGGGATGAAACAAACTGGCAGAGGGTCTAAACTTTCGCAAGAGACTCTCCGGCTTATGAAGGATCGTCGAGAAAACCCACCATCAACCTCGTCAGAACTCCTGAGTTCTGACGGTCTGAGTGATGTTCTTATTGAGGGCCCTGGCCCTCAATAAGAACATCTCAGAAGCGGTAAGGCGAGACCTCCGGAGCTTCAACACACGCTCCATAGAGGAAGCGATAGAGCTAAACCGGGGGTCGAAAGTCTTCGTACAAAAGCTTGGGAGGAGCCATTTGACGAAGCTGACGACATCGGATGGGAGAGTCGTTACTTTGAAGCAGGAGGTACTTGCGGAGGTTGAAACCTTTTATAGTCAGCTGTATACCTCGCAAGCGCCTAAACCAGTTCCCCGCACTGAAGATTCCAGAGCCACTCTCACACGGCACTACACCGAAGACCTCCCTGAGATCAGCCTAGCCGAGATCGTGGTAGCTCTTGGACAGCTTAAAAATGGGAAGGCCCCGGGGGAAGACGGGATTACCTCGGAGCTCTTGAAAGCTGCAGGTACGCCTGTGCTAAAAGAGCTTCAGCGTATATTTAATTCTGCTCTCTTTTCGGGGAGAACTCCTAAGGCATGGAACGGGAGCGTGGTGGTTCTGTTTTTCAAGAAAGGTGACAAAACCTTACTGAAGAACTATAGCCCCATTTCGCTTTTGAGCCATGTCTACAAGCTGTTTTCGAGAGTGATCACGAACCGACTAGCGCGTAAACTCGACGAATTCCAGCCGCCTGAGCAGGCCGGGTTTCGAGGAGGATTTAGTACCATAGACCACATACACACAGTGAGGCAGATTATACAGAAGACCGAAGAGTATAATCAGCCCCTGTGTCTAGCATTTGTGGACTATGAGAAGGCCTTTGACTCCATCGAGACCTGGTCTGTCCTTGAATCTTTGCAGCGATGCCAAGTCGATTGGCGATATATCCAAGTGATGAGGTGTCTCTACGACGCCGCCACAATGTCCGTCCAAGTCCAGAACCAGCAGACTAGACATATTCCTCTTAAGCGAGGAGTGAGACAAGGGGACGTTATTTCCCCCAAATTGTTCTCCAATGTCCTCGAGGATATGTTTAAGACGCTGGATTGGCAGGGTCGGGGCATTAACATCAATGGCGAGTACATCTCACACTTGCGATTTGCGGACGATATCGTCATCATGTCGGAAACTCAGCAAGAGCTGGAACAAATGCTGGCCAACTTAGCTGACTCCTCCCAGCGCATCGGTCTCCGGATGAACATAGATAAGACCAAAATTATGTTCAATGAACGGGTCACTCCGGGACCGGTTGCCGTAAATGGAATGTCGCTCGAAGTTGTTTCAGAATATGTGTACCTCGGGCAAACGTTGCAATTAGGGAAAAACAACTTCGAGAAGGAGGCAAATAGAAGGATCCAGCTGGGATGGGCAGCGTTTGGTAAACTTCGTCGGGTATTTTCGTCGCCCATACCCCAATGTTTGAAGACAAAAATCTTCAACCAATGCGTCCTACCCGTCATGACTTACGGAGCCAAAACGTGGACACTAACCGTCAGACTAGTCCATAAGTTTAAAGTCGCTCAGCGAGCTATGGAGCGGGCTATGTCGGGCGTCTCTCTGAAGGACCGCATCAGAAATGAGGTGATCCGACAGAGGACCACAGTCACCGACATAGCTGAGAGGATTAGCAAGCTGAACTGGCAATGGGCTGGTCACATATGCCGCAGGACCGACAACCGTTGGGGTAAACGGGTCCTCGAGTGGAGACCGCGTCTCGCAAACGTAGCGTGGGACGCCCTTGGGCGAGATGGAGCGACGACATCAAAAAGGTGGCTGGTAGTGGCTGGCGGAGAACTGCTCAGGATCGAGCTTGTTGGCGTGCCATGAAGGAGGCCTATGTCCAGCAGTGGACGAGTAGGGGCTGATGATGAGTTCGTATTTGGAATTTGATCAACATTTTATGTGTATGATTGTTTGTGTATAACTCATTAATGCACCATAATCTTTTTGAAAAAATAAGATAGGCGTGAATAAGAGCTTATACAAACTTGTAGACTTATGTACTTATGAAGTAAAACCATTTATTGATTGTAAATATAATTAACACTACAATTTTTTCTACGTTTTAATCATTCCATTTATCTTTCTTCTCAAATTACCATGCTAATAACAAGCTAATTCTAAGCGTTTTTCATAAAGAAATCTGATTTCTTATTTAAAATTTCTTAAAATCTTATCCCTCGTCGAGTTTAGTCCAATTATCTGGAAGTGTTTGGTGACAAAATGGATGAATTCTTGAATTTTAACTAGCTGTGACCTAAATCAACTGTAGGATAAAAGATTTGTGGTGCGCAAATTCAGTTATGGTAATGTTTTTTGAGTGTTTATGTTTTGTAGATATCTGTTCTTACGAGATACACGCACACATAAGTCGACAATGATTGTTAGATCCTAAGGCAGATTACACACTACAAAGCACCACGTCTTGGAACTAAATTCCCCGTTTTTCCCCATTCTTTTTTTTTATTGAATTTGGGTGTAAAAATCACGTGCGGAGAAGCGCGTTATCTGCCCCTTCGCATGGGGTGTTATAGAGGACATATCCGTTTCCTCACGCTGTTTTCCATCACAGTTCATCGTAAGTATACCATAATTATTTTGGGAAAACTCCACAGAATGCCTCGTAATCTTTTTCCTAATGGCGAAAACGCTAGGCTTTATCTATTCTCCTGACGACGTTTATTTTTTGTTATTTGTGTTTATAATTTAACTTATATAATTAAAATATGATGACATTACATTTGGTACGATCGCCCATTATGTTTTGATTAAAATATAATCTTCATCCATCCCCCAATCCTATATATAGTTAGATTGGAAGCCAACCCCAATATAGAATAGAATACTCTTTATTATGTACACCATACAGATTACAGAATATAAATAAAAAGATTTTATAACTGGTGACACAGTGGGTGGTCTTATCGCTAAGAGCGATCTTTTACAGACAACCTTTGGATGGAATACTAAGGGGAAGGAGAGAGAAATAGTGTAGGTAGTCTACAATATAGAATATACAATAAATATACACGTTAAGTGTATCATACTAGTTCAAATAAATGTATACATCTAATTAATAAATATCATACAAGAGGAAATAAAATATAATAACATATTTAAATAGAGAGGAAGTGCTTTTTTGTCATAGTTTTAAAAATGGGCAGTGTTTGAGCACGCCTTACGGACACGGGCAAGCAACCCATAGCCGAACTGCGTGTACAGTAAAAGATTTATCATAGAAACTAGTGGAATGCATCGACATCCCTAATATCAAGTTTTCCGATGACCTCAGATATCTACATATTATGGGTGTCATGAAGGAACTTGAAACGTTCTTTGGTTGTTTTAGGATAAAACAAAGAGCTGTAGAGCTGAAATAGGATATGAGAATTCCGGCGAAGACGTATAGGAAGCCACTTAAGCTTTGTACGAAATTCAGATAAGTGATCTTATTTGCGCAGGCCAAATATAAATCTTATGCAAAAGTTATGAAGTCGCTCAAGTTTATCTAGTGCCTCAGTAAGATCTGCATAACTGACATCTGCGTAGTCAAGGATGGGAAGTAAAAATGATTGTGCAAGCGCAGTTTTAGTGGCAGAAGGAAGAAAGTTACGCAGCCGTCTCAGAGACTTACCAGGTGCAAAAAATTTGCGACTGACATCCTGTAGCTGTGGATCCAGGAAAGATGCTTGTCGAAAAATTCTTGGCAAATGATGATAAATATAAAAAATGCAAGCAAATTTGTACTTCGTGGGCTGTCCTTGCGAATGAAATATAATAGAATATTCTTTATTATGAACATCATTGGAATAGCAGATATAAATTTCGTTTGTCGACAAATGTTGAAATTTTATATAGAAGACAACGAGTGACACGCGCCGATGAAGCATCGGTGACAGGATTAACTGCAGCCATCGACGCGTTTCACACGCTAAAAGCAATCCTCTAATCATAACTTTTTGTTGGATTTAATGGAAGAAGCAGATAATGTTGGTTTAGTGAACCAATTATTTACAACAGTTTCATCCGTCTGCAGAGTTACTGTAGAATCACTTCACTGTGGAAACTGAGCTGTCATTATAACTAATCCTAGAATTGTATAATATTGAGTTCGATTCCCGCGCTGTATAAATATTTGTATCCATGAATATGAATATTTGCACTGGTCTGGTCGTGCCTTGGAAAGCACGTTAAGGCGTTGGTCCCGGTTGCCATACGAAAATCTAATGGCAGTTGTTAAGGATTGTTGGATTGGAGCCCTCAAAAGTCCAACAATTGGTCTAACTGCAATGCTTCGACGTCGCCCTCGGGTTGTAGAGGTCAGACGGCAGTCGCTTCACGGAAAATGTCGAAGTTTAGCCATATCAGCAGCAGCCAGCTAGACTAATTGTTGGACTTTTGTGGGCTCCACCCACAAAAGTCCAACAATTAGTCTAGCTGGCAATGTTGTGGAGGTTAGACGGCAGGCGCTTCACGGAAAATATTGAAGTTTAGGTAGTCTGAACCAGCAGTTAGACTGGTAAAGCGGACCCCAGGCTCTAAAGCTGAAAAAGCTTCAGATGCGACTGGGATTAACGCTGAGATGATGATAATGACCGAATTAAGCAAGCGCCGATATTACGCTCAATCCTTCTCTGTATGAGAGGAGATCTGTGCCCAGCAGTGAGACGATAAAAGGTTGATGATGATGACTCTGAGCTTACTTCACCTAAGGTTTTACCGCAAACATTTTACACAATCGATCAACTGTCCAATTTTGTTCAACCCCTACTTATATTCACCTGCGTACACTACTATTGTGGTGAATGCATAACTTTTCTCAACTTTCGAGACGTGCTCGGTACGCGTTCAATGCTCTTCAAAAATTCAAACAATTACGCAAAACACTTGAATTGTTTATATGTTGCAAGTTGTGACTGTTTGCGCCGGCATCCATTAACTTTTGTTACTGTTAGATGTATTGTTACAAGCAGAGCTTAATTTGAAAATATAGTAAAGATTATTTGGACCGGTTACACTTTCAATGTCGCAATCATAAGGAAATAGGGTTTTTTTTTAAAAAAAATTGCCCTATTCTAGGATTGTTTGTATGCTACGCGATCATAACTTAAGCGGGAGAACCGCAGGGCGCAGCTAGCATATGAAGATACACATTTAATTAATTACTAATTTTAACATTCAAGTATCATACATACAAAATCAGTCTATATTGTTCCCTCTGTTGGGACACATGCCTCCTCTCAGTGAGAGGGAGTGGGCCGTAATCTGCAAAGCTGTCCCGTTGCGATTGCGGCGCTCTACAGACTAGCCGCGGCAAGCGTAGTTTAACCTGGTCGATCGACCTGTGTGGCTGTTACTTTTAGGCACGAGCTCTTCCAACAACACTACGTTAATGTACAAAGAAAGCATGTGAAGATTGACTAATAGCTGTTTAGTATTAAAATAGTTTATCCAAAATAAGCAACTGAATCGATTTCAATAATTTTTACGCCATGTTATGTTTTTTCCCGAATATATTTAAAAAGTTTTGCAGAGTGGTTACCGAGCGCACAACACCGATCACAGTGGATCATAGTGTCCTGGGGTCCCCACTCGCCGCGCCGCTACAGTTGCGACCGGGCGAGCGGCACGTTGACCATATTTTTGTTGAGACAAGCAGGCACAATAGCAAGCTTATAACTTTTTGGTGTTTCATGATAGCTTTCTGATACTTTTTTAACCGACTTCAAAAAGGAGGAAGTTACTCAATTCGACCGTATATATGCTTTTTATGTTTGTTCGCGCATAACTTTGTCGTTTATAAACCGATTTTGATAATTCTTTTTTGTTGGAAAGAAGACATTCCCAAGGTGATCCCATGATAAGGATATCAGGATCTGATGATGGAAGACCAGAGAAATCAAGCGGAACTCTTAAAAATCTTAGGGGCGACTAGTGCATTTCTCAGTATTTTCATTAAGTATTTTTACATATCCAGAATTTTCGCACACACAAAAATAACGTTGTATAAACAGATATAATAAATATAACAGATATAATTATGTCAACATGTTTTATCGCTTTCCTACTTACGTAATGTTATAACCTCATAACTACGCATCGGCTAACAGATAATAGGTGCACGGGTCAATGCAGGTTATCGGTGGTGTTTTGGTATCTACAAATGGTAACTCCACACAAAACGGGGTGGCATCAGCGTGGTATCCTGACCACCAGCATGTGGCAACAGCGCATACCAGGTTATCACCCTCAGCCTGATCAGCATCCTCGGCACAGCACACTGAACTTTTGGCGAGTCAACAAGAAGAGCCCTCTCTCTCCTGGTCGATGCAGCCTCAACCCGGCGCTGTACGATATCCGACGCACTGGAGTAACGCAGCGCCACCATCCCAACTCTCTGGTTTTTTTTTGTCTATAATTATAAACTAGTGCTTGACTGCAATCCCGCCTGATGGTAAGCAGTGATGCAATAAGGCCTATTCACTTAAAAAGAACTGAGTGAATAGGGAGGAAGACGGCAGTTGAGCGAGGCCCAACAACACGACCAACGATGCTGCGCCAGAGGGAGAGCGATCTGGAGATCCTCCACGACCAAAGTCCTGACACAACAACATTTGGCGCATCGTACCCGGTACACATCTTCAACATTCACATCTGACCGACACAGATTGTTGATGATCTTGCAATATTTTTAATTTAAACGTTGTCCTACACTAGGTTTTGCTCCGGTATAGTGCGTGCGTTTACAACCATTTAAACTCACATACATTTTTCTTTTTATATAAATTTATAAACTAGCGCTTGACCGCAATCCCGCCTGATGGTAAGTAGTGACGCAATCGCTGGTGGTAAGCGCACTAGTTTATTAAAAGCCTATTCACTCTAGCCTTGAAGACACTCAAATTATAGTCCAACGCAGGCAAGTTGTTCCAGTCTAGTATAAAGGAGGAGGCGAAACGCTTCGTCCTGATCGTAGTGGTATTAACAACGTAAGGGTGGAACGTCGTCCGATGGTGGAACGAAGATGGGGAAATTAAATCATGCAATTCGCTCGCATACTCCCCAAAATGTATCTTATAGAAGACCGAAAGGCTTGCTACATACAAACTCGGAACAAGCCATACAAATATTTGTTCCGTACAAAAAGGTGGTATCTTTAAAGGTAAGAGGAACAGGGTGTAAAGTAAAGTCATCTTCCACAGGAAAGGGAGGCTCCTCCGACCTGACGGGTGTTGTGTCTGGCGGGCGCTTGCCCAACGGTTAATGTTGGGAATTAGTATACAACATGTAAAGAAAACCGTGTCCGATTCGTGAAGGTATTGTTAGGTACCGATAGCTGATTCTACTAATGCCTACAAACTCCGGCTAAACTTAAAAAATCCCACTACAACATAAATATTATTTCGAAAAAGCGAGGTAACTTAATACATGTGCGGTAGGAAACACGGTAGGTATACACGCGCGGGTGAAGGGGAGCAAGGCACGCGGCACGTGGTCGCATCACTTATAATAATACTGTATAAAATGGTGTTGTAATTAAAAAAAAAAAAACCAAATTTTGGGGAAGATGGAATTCATTTGCGGAAAAAAAAGATTATTTCAAAATTCATTACTATTGTTACTATGATGATTATGTAAAATTTCATATTTTATTTGGTCATGTCTATACCTAACCTTTATTATCCTTTTCGGTCGGACAAGGTTTTTTTACATATTGTACATGCTAGTTGCACGGTTAACTCTGCTTGCGAGATTCAGGGACTGTGTGACGTCAGTATGATGTGCTTTTCGCATGAGGCGTTTGTTGATAGACTACAGTATTAATATTAACATTCATTGCTGAAAGAAAACAATACAGCAGGGCTTAACATTTTATAAATCTGGCACGTACAGCCTTTATAGGTTTTACTTAGTCACCGTTAAAGACCTACTTGGCTCCGGAAAGCCATTTGGCGCGATCACACAGAAAAAAATGTAGGCAAACAATTTTTAAACAATGTATATGGTTATTTATAATCTGTTCTGTAATTTATAAGGCGTACATAATAACGAGTACTCTGCTCTGTGTACTTAAAATATATTATGCTGCTGGAAAACGCGGAATAAATCGCATTCAGAATGTTTTTGAATATATACGGTTTGGTAATAATTAAAGAAAACCAACTGGCTTATCTATACTAATATATAAAGCTGAAGAGTTTGTTTGTTTATATGTTTGTTTGTTTGTTTGTGCGCGCTCTACTACTAAACTAGTGGTCCGATTTGAAAAATTCTTTTTGCATTGGATAGCGCATTAATCCGGGAAGGCTATAAATAGCCTAAAGCCTTCGCGGATTAATGCGCGGATTAATGTGTTTTTGGTTTTTTTTTTTGAGCGTGATGTTAAAACATCACGCTGCGACCAATAGGAGCGGGGCATATAAATAAAAACGCGGGTGAAACCGTGTGGCGCAGCTAGTTAATAATATTTTTAGCGATCAGAAGAGGTGTTTATTAAATAAAACAAATCAGAAGGTAGACGCTCCAATGTTCATGTATCAATTTGAATTACAATTACCACCAAAAATTATTAATTTAGATTGGAACAAAATAACAATCACTGAACACACAACAAAATATAAAACAATAGAATCAGCTATTAATTAATATGGAAAATATAGATCTCACAGAGTTTGGACGATGTTACCGCTCCAAGTGATGGTTCTAGAAAGGGACGAGTGTTTCTCTATTTTTTTTTGTGATATGGCATCTCGTAGTTGACCATGAGAGGCCGTGACTACCTAACCGGACTTTCCTGTGGATGCCTTAAATACAATCAAAGCCTTCAGCCAGGGGTACTTAGTAAACTTAACTGAAGCATAGGAGCGACTACGCACTAAGGGCACCCCCTAGGTTTAGTACGAGCTACGAGGTGTAGTACTAGCCTCGGTTTAGGGCGTCGTTACAGAGGACAGCAAGGGACGGCTGGATCGAAAGGTTATTATTAGTAGTTTCATGACCTCGACATTTCGTAGTACTAGTTGTAGTCTTAGTTGGGACATTATATTTACTGGCTCAGCTGCGGCGCGGGCTGGCCTTCATCGGGTAAGGGACGGGGAGGGCAATTAAGTAGTGTGGCGCGTCGCAAAGGACCTCGGCAGCAATGTCGGTAGGTCCGTGCCGTAGGGTGCTGGCCCTCTTGGCCTCTTGGGTTATCGGGCCATCGGGGTCTGTAAGGGCGTGCCGCGGGCGACGAAGCTGGGAGATGGTGGAGGGGCTGTATTTGGCATCCGCTGCTATAAGAGGATTGCGGTGCTTTGCAGCAGTGTAAAAGAAACGCTTGGAAAGACATTTCATGAACTACTGGATGGTGGAGATTTTGAGATCAAGATGGAGGATTTCATTTCGGACAAACCAAGGGGCGTTTATGGTTTTACGGAGGAATCGATTTTGGACTCCCTGCATCCTATGGATATGACGTGGCTTGGCATGTGCGAAGACTGGACAAGCGTATGTAATAATCAGGCGGCTGAGGGACGAGCGCACGTAGATTGCGCCTTTTATAGTAAGCTTGAGGTGGGGTGTCGGTTTACGCTAACAATATAATGATTTCCGGTAGTTATTCGTCTAGATAATGTTAAAGTCCATAATTGTACGGACAAAATCTTCAGTTTTACCGAAAAGGTCATCAAATCTTAGCCAGGATACGGGTGCTAAGGAGTCTACATCGGTTTCACAAAGAGCCCGATAAAATCGCCCGTGAAGTTCCTTGCTTTGCCATAACTTCTTGCAGTCATCTGTAGTAAGCATTATAGGTTTGTGCCAGTTTTCTTTTGCCATAGATAGCGGGGTGAGCCCCTTGTCTACTGAGATCACATCACGGTGCATACCCACTTCGGTTTTAAGAAAATATTCTCTGAGAATGCATACCTCTCGGTTGTGGAGGATCTTCGCATTTAAATGCCTCGACCCTGCACTTCCGCGGGATATACAGTCTCATCACCGATGATCGTAGGTGATACATCCGGTTCGCTGTCAGCAGTGTACGGATCCTTCTGTGTCGAGACGAGTTCAGTCTGAGTACAGTTAAGTATGCCGAAAGAGTACATCAAAACTGGCATGACCAACCCGTAGAAGGCGCGCATCTTATTTCCGCCCGAAATAAGACAATTTAATACCTTCTTCAAGCGATCGAAGAAGCGCTCCTTCAACGGTTGCTTCATGTCAGCATCGTTGATACCTAACGCTTCCGACATACCTAAATATTTATTGCCTTCGAATGAGGAGAGGGATCTAAGGTGTATGGAATCTGAGTGTAATTCCCTCGAATTTCATAATCTCCCCCGCTTTATATGCATGGTTGCACACTTGTCCACACCAAATTCCATGTTGATGGTAGTACTAAAAGTTTCAGTTACTTTCAGTAGCTTCATAAGATGCAATTTGTTGGGAGCAAAGAGTTTAAAATCATCCCTGTAGAGGAGGTGTGCTATAACCTGACCACCTCGATCCAATCGATAACGAGATAAGTGCGTAGACTCGCATTTATCTTGTACAACTCCAGCAGCCTCATAAGCCATGTATATGTTCTTATAATCTATCCAGAGAGTTAACAGATCCTTGCGGGATCGACGAACCTTTTGACTGGTGGCCATGTCTATGAGGAGAAGCTCTTTAGTACCGCAAGACCCGCTCCGACATCCATTTTGAGAGACAGATATGATGGAGTTGCTGTCAAGATGTTTGTTTATTTTAGCTTTCACAATACATGTTAGAACTTTATATATCGGTAAACAAGTGATCGGCCTATAATTTTTGGGTTCCGCGGTGCTACTTGATTCATGGGTAGGTGGATAACTTCGGTTGTTAAAAACTGGGGTAGCGAACCAGACCCTTAGAGTCTGGTTCGCTACCTTAGTTTGAACCAGACTGGTATTGAGATACCAAATTAGCCATTTTAACCAAAAGTTACATCATAATTTATTTATTATGCAATAGTCTAGTCCATAGTGTTACCAACTCATATATTCAAATTACTTAAAAACTACTTAAAATAGAAAACAAATAAAAATCTAAATTAAAACTGTGACAAGTTACATTAAAATATTCATCACCACATCAGAAAAGGGGAAAAATAAAATTATCAAATATACGAGTATAATTATAAAAATATCAGAGTTGCTTAAGATAGAACACTATTTTTATGTACGGACGACAGCAGGCCAAGCTACCCCAAACTGTCAGATATTCTCAATCAACCTTGAACCTTAATGCTTTAGAGATAAAGTTAAAAATCTCATAAGGAAATCTGACAGATTGTAGTAGCTTGATGTGCTGTTGTCTGTACACCATATAAATATTACACAACATAAATATAAGGATTTATAAAGGGTCACACAATGGGCGGTCTAAACAACTTTTGGATGAAATACCAAGGAGAAGGAGAGACAAATAATGTAGGTAGTCTACAGTGTATTATTTACATATTAAGAGGGGACTCTAGTGGTGTTTTCTCCATATAAACGTATTCCGCTGTTGTCTTCGTGGATAATGCTTTTAGAGCAATGTTTTTTTTTTCTACAATTCACACCTTGATTACACGTGCCCCTATTATTTGATATTTTCGAAATCCTAATTAATAAAAGAAATATGATGTTTCAAAATGCCGAAAAATAACCCATTTTTACCGCGATGTTCAGACGACTATAACACAAATGTGATAAGTTTTTGACAAAAAAGAAAATGATACAGGCATATACCCATCCTTTAAATTTTGATGTAAAAATAATTGAGATATGTCTTGTTTTGAAAAAGAAAACAGCGGAATACGAAACATCTATTGGTGAACGTTTTTGTAAGTAAAATCAGCCTGAGTTGCAACTGTCCCTTTTGCAATTAACGGGGAAAGGTTGAAAGCGGCGCGACGGCAATAGTTCTTCAAATACCTATTTCTCAAATTCCTCAGCACTAGAGTCCACTCTTAATAAGTCTCGAACTTACTTTGGGGCTGGCTCAATCTGTGTTATTTGTCCGTATATATTGATTTACTTTATTTTTATTTATTTATGTGTTTCATTAAAAAATCTCGTGACAACGGCGAGTATCCATATCCATATAAGGTCGTAACCAGTTTTGAAAAAGAAAAAGTATTAATTGAAATTCGTAAAGGAAGATCATAAACTAAACTCAAAAGAGTCAAAAAAGTCGTCGAGTGAGTTGGACACCTGAACGAATGTTTCCAATTAATGTCCATCAGACAGATTTATAAAAACTATTGAACAGGTATTTTTTATTTTTTCTTTTATTCAAATACTTAGGAAGATAATTATATTGGTTTGAAATGTTGCATGACGTCACGCTGTGCTATATATTGTAGCACGTAATTTAATACGCCCCACTCCGCAACTTTAAACTTTAACTTAATCTGAAATTTAAAAGCGCGATATAACCGAATCCTACGCGGGCGGAAAGCTAGTAGGTACGCTGTATCTCAGTAGTTTTTGGTAATTTCGACAAAATAAAAAATACGGGTCTTAATTTTTTTTATTATCTACTAGCTCTCTGCCCGCGGATTCGCCCGCGTGGAGTTCGTTTATATCGCGTTTTTTATATTACTCTCGGGAATATCAAATTTTTCCGGGATAAAAAGTATCCTATTGTTTAATCCGGACTTCTAACTGCAAAATTTCAAAATAATCGGTTCAGTAGTTACGGCGTGAAAGCGGAACAAACGAACTCACTTTCCCATTTATAATATTAGTAAGGGTAAGACGGAATAATTATTTTTTTGATTTTCATACCTTGGATACATCCCTATTATAAAAAAATCTGTAAATTAAAATGCCAAAAAAGCGCCAGACACGCTTCTAAATAATGTTCCGTATGTTTTCAGTTAAACTTTTAATCAACTCAGCGGCCTGCTTGAAGCGCTCGATTACTGCATACATTGCTTAGCACATTCAACTCGAGTATAGATTGAGTTTATTAAGCGCTTTCTGTTGAAGTATAAAAAATGTAAGCTTGTACGGCCAGCGGTAAATATTATGGAGGGTGCGAAGAGGCTGATCGGTGACCCTGATTTAACTCGAGATGGTCTCCAAAGCCTAGAGCTTAGGCGTAGAGTAGCCAGCCTTTCGGTGTTCTATAGGATGCATTTTGGGGAGAGTGCGAGGGAATTGCATGATTAAGTTCCCCCATCTCCGTTCCACCAACGGCTAGTTTCTACCCTTACGTTGTTAACACCACTACGATCCGGACGAAGCGTTTCGCCTCCTCCTTTATACCGCGTACATCGCGGGACTAGAACATTTGCCAGCGGCGGCGTTTCCATCGGACTACAATTTGAGTGTCTTCAAGTCTGCAGTGAATAGGCTCTTAATAAACTAGTGCGCTTTACCATCAACGATTGCGTCGCTGCTTACCGTCAGGCGGGATTGCGGTCAAGCGCTAGTTTATAATTTATAAAAAAAAATATGGTGGGTCGCCCTCAGGCTAGGTGGAGCAACAATCTTCGCAGGATGTCTGGTAGTAACTGGACGAGACTTGCCGAGAATCGAACTGAATGACCTAAGACAGGAGACGCCTATGCCCAGCAATGGACTGCTACAGGCTGATGATGATGATGATGATGATAATCATCATGACGGCCAGCGTCAAAATAATGGGCGCGCAGATTGTTACTATAAAATGTTTATGCAAATTTCGAGTGCAAATTGTAATATTATTCTATTCGTTTATTAGTAAAAAGAAACTTTACATTTATACTAATATTATAAACTAGCGGCCGCCAGCGACTTCGTTCGCGTGGTTTCGTTATGCTACGCTCCTATTGGTCGCATCATGATGTTATATAGCTTCCTGGAATAATGAGCTATCCAAAGCAAATTTTTCAAATCGGACCAGTAGTTCCTGAGACTAGCGCGTTCAAACAAACAAACGAACTATTCAGCGTTATATATTGGTATAGATTAGTATAGATAAGAAAGTGTGTGTCTGTCTGTTTGACCGTCTTTAACGGCCCGCTTCCTCTCACCGAGCAGAGGCCTGTGTCCCAGGAGTGGGATCGTACGTAGATTACGGCCCGCTTTCTCTCACCGAGAGGAGGCCTGTGTCCCAGGAGTGGGATCGTACGTAGATTACGGCCCGCTTCCTCTCACCGAGAGGAGGCCTGTGTCCCAGGAGTGGGATCGTACGTAGATTACGGCCCGCTTCACCGAGAGGAGGTCTGTGTCCCAGAAGTGGGATCGTACGTAGATAACGGCCGCTTCCTCTCACCGAGAGGAGGCTTGTGTCCCAGGAGTGGGATCGTACGTAGATTACGGCCCGCTTCCTCTCACCGAGAGGAGGCCTGTGTCCCAGGAGTGGGATCGTACGTAGATTATGGCCCGCTTCCTCTCACCAAGAGGAGGCTTGTGTCCCAGGAGTGGGATCGTACGTAGATTACGGCCCGCTTCCTCTCACCAAGAGGAGGCCTGTGTCCCAGGAGTGGGATCGTACGTAGATTACGGCCCGCTTCCTCTCACCGAGAGGAGGCCTGTGTCCCAGGAGTGGGATCGTACGTAGATTACGGCCCGCTTCCTCTCACCGAGAGGAGGCCTGTGTCCCAGAAGTGGGATCGTACGTAGATTACGGCCCGCTTTCTCTCACCAAGAGGAGGTCTGTGTCCCAGGAGTGGGATCGTACGTAGATTACGGCCCGCTTCTGTGTTCTAAATCAGGAAAGAGGAACCGTGTTACCCTGAATTTAACGCGAACGAAGCCGCGGGCAAAAGCGAGTCCATAATAATTATTAGCTTCTTCTTATTGTTTCATATTCATTTTGATAATATTATCTTTTATTTTAATTAGTTATGCAAAAAATGAAAACAAAACTTTGATAAGCTAATTTATAAAGTGTTGCTATGTCGTCTTCATTACCTACAAATGTTTCGCTTAACATATTTCATGTTTGAGTACAATACGTAATGTATGTATACTGTACTGTTTTGCGAAATACTCCTTATGCCATTAAGATAATGTCGTTTTTCAAATGACTTTGAACTTTGCTTGTCTCGATATGTTTGACTTTACCTTAATCGCGTCTTGTTTTCCTGTTGACATCAGCAAAATGTAAAAACCTTTGTTCTGTTCTTCATTATAATATATGAGGAAAGTGTCAATTTATGAAACGGTTAAAAGACGTATTAATTTTTATCTTTTATTATGGCTTCTTGTATATATTTTTTAATATCTATCTATACTAATATATAAAACTGAAGAGTTTGCTCAGGAACTACTGGTCCGATTTGAAAAAATATTTTTGCGTCGGATAGCCCATTAATCCAGGAAGGCTTTAGGCTACATAACATCACGCTGCGACCAATAGGAGCGGAGGATAACTAACCCCACGCGAACGAAGTCGCAGGCGGACGCTAGTGATAAATAAATTAAATGGTCGTTCACATAACACTTACTTAAAAAAAAAAACCGGCCAAGTGCGTGTTGGACTCACGCACAAAGGGTTCCGTACCATTGATTTATGAAATCAAAGGATTTAAGTTATTTGTATGTGGTTCACGATATACGAGGTATTAAAAAAAACTAATTGCTAGATCTTGTTCAAAACAATTTTCGTTAGTAGTTTTTATAGTAATGTACAGGTAAGGGTCAAAAGTGCATTACCACTTTTGAACTTTATTGCACTAACAATAAGTGTCAAAAGTAGTACTCCCCTTTGACCCTTACTGTACATCATATGTTTTTTTTAGATTTTTCATTTTATTATTTTGGAAGTTTCAACTTTTTTCCAATTTGGAAGCGTTTGTCACGCAAACTATTCGGTTTATATTCGGTTTAGAATAGTATGGGGAGCCCCAAATATTTATTATTATTTTTTTATTTTTGCATCAAAATCTTATTGCGGGGCACAGAATACATCTACTTACCAAGTTTCAACAGTATAGCTCTTATAGTTTCGGAAAAAAAATACTGTGACCTACGGACGGACAGACGGACAGACAGACATGACGAATCTGTAAGGGTTCCGTTTTTTGCCATTTGGCTACGGAACCCTAAAAATAAGTTCTACATAATGTTAACATTTTTAGGGAAAGAGTTCGTGGCTAAATAATAACGACCACACAAGTCGAACGACCAGGTTAAGCCGAGGTTGTTGCGGTTGGTCTGTGGATGGATGACGATATTAACATACCGAGTTTCCTCCGTGTCTCGGAAAGCACGTTAAGCCAACAGTCCCGGCTGTCATTCGCAGATCTTCTAATGGGTCGTGAGAATTCCGAAAGCCATCATTCTTATCAAGCAATATCCTATAACCTAGTACCTAACTGTGTTATGGAGGTCAGATAGGCGGTTGCTCCATCTAAAATACTGGTATTCATCTGAATCCGGTTAGACTGGAAGCTGACCCCAACATGATTGGGAAAATGCTAGTCAGATTATAATGACTGCACCATAGCCTCATAGAATCTACACTAAGTCAATATCTTGAATTATTGTACATTCTACAATCTCTTATCTAGATTTATTAAATGAATACACACCAATTCATAGTCATGAATTAATGTTTATTCTGTAATATCTTATCTAGAATAATTTAAGTTTACTTAGTTTACAAAAATTCCTTATATTATAAAACATTTAAACTGAGATACTTACAAAAATAAGTAACAGTACCTACACTAATATTATAAGCAACACTTTTACAGGCTAGAATCACCTTTATATTTTTAAATTATTATGTCATGAGCATTTAAGAGGGAACTCTGGTGTTGGTTTCTCTATACAAACGTATTCCGCTGTTTTCTTCGTGGATAATGCTTTTAGAGAAATTATTTTTTTTTTGCTACAATTTTACACCGTGATTATACGTGTCATTTGATTTTTTCCGAAACTTAATTAATAAAATAAATACGATACTTCAAAATAGCGAAACATAACCCGTTTTTACAGTGATGTTCAGATGACTATTAGACAAACGTGATAAGTTTCTGACAAAAAAGAAAACAACAGAAGCATAGGTATACTTTTCTTCTAAATTTTGATGTAAAAATAATTGAGATTTGTTGTGTTTTCAAAAAGAAAACACCGGAATACGAAACGTGTTTGGTTAACGTTTTTGTAGGTAAAATCAACCTGAGCTGCAACTGTCCTTTTCGCACTTTACCGGTAGGTGTTGAAAGCAGCGCGACGGCAATAGTTTCTTCAAATACCTATTTTGCAAATTCCCGGCACTAGAGTACCCTCTTAATAAATTAATCTTGCAATAACTAATGAAATTATTGTGGTAATTTCATTTCTTATACAAAAAAGTGAAGTAGGGGTAGAAATAAAATCACAAGTACCTACGCAGTGAATATGCGTGGTTACCGGCGGCGCACGAGTTACCACGCCCACCGCGTACTCAACTGTATACGGTGAGCGCGAGGGAAGTGCTGGCCCATAATAAATTAATGAATCCTCACTAATTTAAGACATTGAATTAGTGTGGATTGCTGTAGTGGTTTTTATGAGGCTATCGGTAGCCCGGTAGATATTTAAAAATGTCATGACATAAAATTATAAGGACATTAGATATAACAGTTTCTCTATTCAAAATGCAATACAATGGCGCCGATTCTGTTGTTCACAAACTAAACCAATTTTAACTTAAGTGTAAGTAATCTTTTCCTTTCCATTTCATTAAGAAAAGGACAAAAGATAAAATGTCAGTTTAGACCTGTCAAATTAGTACTGTAGCGGTACTACACCTACCCACAAACGCCACAAATCAACAACGCGTCATACTGACGTCACACGAATTCTACATCTAGCAATCAGAGTTTACCGAGCAACTAGCATATATACAGCTTCCCAATTTCAAGCATTGGGCAAGTGCCCGCCAGACTTAACACACGTCTGGTCAGAGGATCCCCCCTTTTCTATGGAGGATGAGTGAACTTTACTCCCTGTTCCTCATGCCTCCACACTGGTGACCCCGAGAATGAACGTCAGCGCAGCCTTCGTGCAACAACTTCAGCGTGACGTCATCATCATCATCATCATCACTCTCGCAAGCTTTGGCGACGAGTCACTCAGACAGCCAGCTCCCACGGCTACAACGGGTATCCTGACCACGAGCATGCAGCGACCGCGCATACCTGGTCATCACCCACAGCCTCATCAGCAACCTCGGCACAGCACACTGCACATTCGGCCGGTCAACAAGCAGAGCCCTCTCTCCTGGTCGACGCAGCAGCCAGCCTCAACTCAACTCAACTCAACAAGGCGCTGTACGACATCCGACGCATTGGAGTATAACGCAGCGCCACCACCCCGACTCACTGGGGAATCACCGAAGACAGTTCCGACTCACCGTGAACTACGCAGCAACCGGTTCCGACTCACTGGAACCTCAGCTGGCCTGGCAAGCATCGCAAGATACAAGACTCAGCCTAATATCGACCTCCGGTCTCCGGAGGGGAGTGATGTAGCGGTACTACACCTACCCACAAACGCAACAAATTAACAACGCGTCATACTGACGTCACACGAATTCTACATCTCGCAATCAGACTTTACCGAGCAACTAGCATATATACAACTTCCCAATTTCAAGCATTGGGCAAGTGCCCACCAGACTTAACACCCATCTGGTCGGAGGATCCTCCCTTTTCTATGGAGGATGAGTGTACTTTACTCCCTGTTCCTCATGCCTCCACAGTACGCTTCTGACGTAAACTGGCGTATTTTTAGTCGCTATGTTTTTAATTGCGTCTAAACTGTCTATGGAGTATCTTAATTTGACAGGATTAAACTGACATTTTATCTTCTGTCCTTTTCTTAAAGGCTTGCACTCTCAGTTGCAAGCCTTTAAGAAAAGTTCAAGGTTTCAAGTTTTAACATCGACTTAATGCAATGCTATTGAGTTGTAAATATAATATGTTCCCGGTCTTTTAGAATCTGAAATATATCTTGTGGTAATTAAAGTATATTCGCTGCACGATACAGGGCCAGGAAGCACAAATGGTCGAAGTGGCGATACTGATGTGGAAAAATGGTTGAATTTTGGCTAAATGAATGATGGAGTCATGGTTATGGTGTCTTTGGTTTTTGTATACCGTTTTTTGTTAAGCCTACTCACTCAAAAGAACTGAGTAAATAGGAAGGAAGACGGCAGTTGAGCGCGGTGATGCAATGTTAAACCCGGCACGTACATCGCAACACAACTGCTCAGACCCGTCCTCCGTACGGCTTCACCAGACAAAGCGCAAAGACAAGGTAACTACTGTAAACCGCTAAAAAGTTATCTGAACTGACCTTTGTCTTCATCATCAGCTCCCTAATTACAGTTACAACCCATCTAGGTGTAAGATTCTTATCAATACAAATCAAATAAGCACAAACACAAGGTAGCTACTGTAAACCATTGAAGAGTTCTCTGAACTGACCTTTGTCTTCTTATCAGCCCAACCATCACAACCACAACCATCGGACACAACACACCACAGCACAACCATCACAACCATCTAGGTGTAAGGTTCTCATCAATATAAATTAATCAAGCACAAACACAAGGCAGCTACCTACTGTAAATCATTGAGAAGTTTCCTCGCCTGTCTCCCGACTCCATCATCAGATCTACTCCAGACTTTTATTACATTGTACTTCTTTAAAATACCCAATGAAAAAACTAAGAAATACACAAGCCGCCTCTACAATTTTTGAAAATTCCCCTTGATTTCTCTGGTCTTCCATCATAAAACCCTGATGTGTTTATCAATCATGATCTCCTTGGAAATATCTACTTTCCAATAAAAAAGAATTACCAAAATCGGTTCATAACCGAGGAAGTTATCCGCGAACAAACATATATACGATCGAATGGAGTATATTTTCGTCCTTTTCGAAGTCGGTTAAAAAGGTGCATTGAACTTAAATTTAGTTTGCGAACAAGGGCATCAATGTATAATTTTATGGAGCGCACGTGGCAAATGGTTGATACTAATATTATTCATATGTATATGCAAAAAGGTGTAAATTTTACGCGTAGTCATATGTATTAAGCTTTTTTGTATGTCTATGCTTCGTCTGTTGCAGTTTGCATTTGTTATTATTTCAGTAGTGATAAGATTATTCTGATGACCTGTGGGGTGTTCACGCGGGTGTTTATAGAATCTTTGTTTATGAAAGATTTTTCCTTGTGGATATCCCTTTAGCAGCCAATCGCTGACCTTTACGCCCCCTTCGTAGCAAAATTATGATAGCTTGGAATAATATTGTCATTTTAATTATAAGGAAAAAGGTGTTCCCGAATAGTATATAAAGACTCGTAACGTTCGATTAACTTAGAGAGTAGTCAGACTTACTACAGCAACCACTTCTTCTTGGTATAACGACTCAACAAACTACCTAAATCAAAATGAATTTCAATCTGTTCATCTTAGTCGCTATCTTCGTGGTTGCAGCCATGTTCATACCAGATCAAGTTCTGGCCTGCATTAAGAACGGCAACGGCTGTCAACCCGATGGAAGCCAAGGAAACTGCTGCTCCGGTTATTGTCACAAGGAACCTGGATGGGTCGCTGGATACTGTCGCTAAATTATATACGAATAATAACTGCCGTGACCGTAATTCATGTTGGTCGTGGATTTGCGAACAATACCCCTTCTTATACCTATTACCACCAATGTCAGTTATAATTCTAGTTTCGTGTGAAATTTGTCTAAATATTTAATATAAATAAATATACATATATAATATCTACCCTTATTTTTTATTTTTTGTTCCTTATCATTTTGCTTTCGTCTAGTTGCAGATACATATGTCACAAAAATAATAACATTTTGATAATAATTGCCAAACTTAAGTGGCAACGCGCATTGCTCATGGGGCCGCAAGGTTCTGGAGTGGCGATCACGTGACGAAAGACGAAGTGGTCCACCATGTGGGTTGCCCCGCACATGGTGGATGACCTCGTGAAGGTTGCACAAACTCGTTGGATGCGGGCAGCACGAAGCTGGTCCAAGTGGCGATACTTGGGGGAAGCTTATGTCCAACAATAGTCGTCCTTTGGCTGAATGTTCGGTGAATCTCTTGGGAAAATCACTGTCTGATAGTTCCATAGAATCCACGTTATCATCATACAGCATTGAATTAATCAGAATAGGAGGTATTATCCCACGGTAAGTATATAAGCACCAAAAAGAACTCGGCGAAGAATTTATATACTAGGTACTTCTAATACTCGATGGGTTAATATTTAAAATGTGTTTATAAAATTTGGCTTCGAGTTTCTGTATTTATTGACTTAATTCACTCTTTGAAGGAGCTTTTGAAGCGAGTAGGTATTGTGTTTTTTTATTTTTTGGGATACATTTTTTATGATAGTTTCAATTCTAGTTTTAGTGTTATTATACATGGAGATGGATGGAGATCTTCCATAAAAAATGTATCCCAAAAAATAAAAAAACAAGTAGTCTTTCTCGAAGTAGTTGTATAACTACTTCGAGAAAGAGGCAAATAGAAGGATCCAGCTGGGATGGGCAGCATTTGGTAAACTTCGTCGGGTATTTTCGTCGCTCATACCCCAATGTTTGAAGATTAAAATCTTCAACCGGTGCGTCCTACCCGTCATGACTTACGGAGCCGAGACGTGAACACTAACGGTCAGGCTAGTCCATAAGTTTAAAGCCGCTCAGCGAGCTATGTAACGGGCTATGTTGGGCGTCTCTCTGAAGGACCGCATCAGAAATGAGGTGCTCCGACAGAGGATCAAAGTCACCGATATAGCTGAGAGGATTAGCAAGCTGAAGTGGCAATGGGCTGGTCACATATGCCGCAGGGCCGACAGCCGTTGGGGTAAACGAGTCCTCGAGTGGAGACCGTGTCTCGGCAAACGTAGCGTAGGGCTCCCTTGGGCGAGATGGAGCGACGACATCAAAAAGGTGGCTGGTAGTGGCTGGCGGAGAACTGCTCAGGATCGAGCTTGTTGGCGTGCCATGGAAGAGGCCTATGTACAGCAGTGGACGAGTAGAGGCTGATGATGATGATGATGATACGACTGATGAATTTCTGAATGACATATTAATGTAGATTTATTTACTTGACTATATTTTTTTAAATTATGCATTGACCGGTGAAATAATTCCATATTGTGACATTTGTAACTTTGTTTTTTGTTTGTCGACGTTTAATTTCATTTTGACATAATATAATTAATAATTTTTGTTTACCGCTAGCATTATTGATTATTATTCTTTATATTTTTTAACCAAGATAGATAAGACATTCCCAAGGTGGTCCCATGATAAGGACATCAGGGTTTGATAGTGGAAGACCAAAGAAATCAAGGGGAACCTTCAAAAATTGTAGGCACGGCATTTGTACGTTTTTGGTTAGGTATTTTAAAGCACTACAATTTAATAGGGTCTAGAGTAGATCTGATGATGGAACCGGGAGACAGGTGAGAGAACTCCTCAAGGATTCACAGCAGCAACCTTGTATTTGTGCTTGAATAATTTGTATTGATAAGAGCCTTACACCTAGATAGGTGACTTTTGATTGGTGACTGTCATTAGGGAGCTGATGATGACAAAGGTCAGTTCAGGGAACTCCTTAACGATTTACAGTAGTTACCTTATGTTAGGACTCAATTCAGTTATATTAATGAGAACTTTGCATCGATATGGGTTATAATGAAGGTCTGCAGTATATCTGATGATGGAGACAAAAGACTGGAACTCCTCAATGATTCACGGCAGCTACGTTATGTTCGTGCTTAATTAATTTGTATTGATAAGAACCTTACGTCTAGGTAGATTAGGGGCATTAGGGAGCTGATGATGAGGACAAAGATCAATTCAGGGAACTCCTGAACACGTTATAACGAAAGTCTGCAGTAGATCTAATAATAAAGATCATATACAGTCGAGGGAAGTCCTCAAAAATTTACAGCATTGAAGTTTAACGTAGGAGAACCACTAGCTACTGATGCTCGCCATGCCGATGCGACAATTAAAAAAAAATTAAGAGACTAAAATTAAGTCGCGTAATTGCGCCATCTCTAGCAATGCTCATATATTCAGTCCGGTCCCAGAGAAATTTATAAAAATCGGTTCAGTAGTTTGGGTTACGGGTAAAAATTCAAATAAAAAAAGCGTCATTTGCTTGCTGCCTATTCCTAACTATGTTGGCGGCAGCGTCCAGTCTGTCCGGATGCAGCTGAACAGTACTTTTTGCAACTAAAAATTGTAAAATAAAAACTTTTTTCCAAAAATATCAACCACAGACTTCCACAAAAAAAATCACTACAAAGTGAAAACTAACAAATTAAAAAAAAACTAACAAAGACTAATAAAGAATACATGTTCATGGTCATGGTGTCTTTGGTTTTTGTATATTCGTTTTTGCCACCGACTTCCGAAATTTGTTATTTTTCACTTTGTACTGATTTTTTTTTGTGGAAGTCGGTTGTTTTTGTGTAAAAAAGTTTTTTTTTTGCATGCAAGTATGTATATTTGTACGTTTCTTGGCATAACAAAGCGACCTATAAACTTGTATTTAAGAACGGTATTCACTACTTATGTTACACAAATAAAATTGTATTTAGTTTTTGATTTTGAATGTTCTATAAATGTGCATTTATACAATATGTAAAGAAAACCCTGTCCGATCCGTGAAGGTATTGTTAGGTATCGATAACTGATTCTACTAATGCCCACAAAGAAAGGCTAAACTTAAAAAAAAACCCCTAAAAAAATAAATATTATTTCGTAAAAAGAGGTAACTTAATACATGTGCGGTAAGCAACCCCATTCCGCGGACGGCGGGGGGCAGGGCACGCAGCACCTGTGACGTGGTCGCGTCGCTATTCGCTTATAATAATACCGGTGTTGTCACTTTTTTAAAATTACCAAATTTCGGGGAAATTGGAATTAATTCCCGGGAAAAAAGGATTATTTCAAAATCCATTAGTATTGTTACTATGATGATTATGTAAAATTTTATATTATATTTGGTCAAGTGTTTACCTAACCTTTATTATCCTTATGGGTCGGACAGGGTTTTCTTTACATAATGCATATGTATGCATTTTGGAGAGTGTGCACGCGAATTGCATGATTTAATTCCTCCATCTCCGTTCCATCATCAGACGACCCGTCGTACGGCGAGAATCCACTCTTACGTTGTTGACGTCACTACGATCCGGGTGAAGCGTATCGCTTTGTCTTTAATACCGCGTACATCGAGGGACTGGACCAGTTTGCCAGCGGCGGTCTGTCCATCTGACTACAATTTAAGTGTCTTCAAGACTAGAGTTAATAGGCTCTTAACACGTATAACGCCACGAAATAAAATGATAAGTTTCCATTCAGGCCATGTCGGACAATGATGGGCGACACCAATATGTTCCGTTCGGGCCGTGGGAGACAATGGTGTCCGACAGTTAGAGCTATTATGTTTAAACGTCTCTATATTATTGATCGACAGCTTACTGTCGATCAATAATACAAGGCAAAATTGTACGCAACATGACCCGCGCGGCCTCCTAGATTAGTGTAATCACATCAGCACTCATAAAACATACAAAAATAAAAAAGTTACGTCAGTTTTTCTAAAAATGTTATTTTGCCAACAATACATAAAAAAATGTGTAATGCAATTTTGATTTGTTTTTTCGATTTTAAGGAACAAAATGTGTTCGGTTTATAGATAAATTAAAAAATCGTGATTTTTATTAAATCAAAATCAGTTTTATTGTTTTAAACTTAGGAAATAGGAACAATTATCACATTTAAACTTAAATAATTGAGATCATGGGAAAACGTAAATTTTCAATAATATTTACTAGGTTAATTAACATAAATCAAACAGTTTTTAGGTTTAGAAATAATTAAAAGAATCAAAATAACAATCATATAAGAAAGAATCAAAATAACAATCAAAAATATTTAAAAAGAATGATGTACTTTATTAAAACAATCTAAACAAAGAAACGGTTTATTTGGACAGTCTTCACAGAATGTGTTTACTTTTTTTACTTTATTTTTCGCTTGGTTTCTACCTAGAATTTTGACTTTTTCCTTGTAACATTCAGATTCAGATAATGTCCTGCGAGGCACTGAGACTTGTGCGCGCACACTGCGCTAGAGTGGGGGTGCGCGGGCGGGATGCTCGGGAGCGGGCGACACTTTGACCCGCGCGGCTTCAACGGAAGAAAACTCAAATAATCATACAAAGCAAGCCATGTCGGACAATGTTGGGCGATATGAATTATCTTCACATTTATAAAGATTTCTGCAGTTGTGTCAATGTTTTATAAGTTAGAAATTCATATTTAATAATACTAAAAATAAAACAAAAAATTTATTTTTTGTCAATTTCAAATACTTTGTATGGCTTATAGGGTAAGTTAATTGTCGCCCAGCAATGTCCGACATGGCGTTGTACGTGTTTAATAAACTAGCGCGCTTTACCACCAACAATTGCACCACTGCTTAACAGCAGACGGGATTCTAGTCAAGCACTAGTTTGTATTATGTTTATTTTTTAAATTATAGCAAAGTTTTGCTGTCGAGTTTAAAATACTTTGCTTCTTATAAAGAAGGTACACTCTTCTCAAGATACGCTAAAAACTACTATCGTGCTAATAGCATAAACAACTGAACCAATTTCTATAAAATTTCTATGAGACCAATATGAAAGTAGAAGCAATAAAAAATATAGGTGCAAAGTTCTCATCAGTTTTAACTTTCAGTCAGAATTAAGTACAAACACAAAGTAGCTACTGTAAACTGTTGAGGAGTTCCCTTGACTGTGCTTCGTTTTAATCATCAGAGCCATAATGACAATCCGAACCCATCTAGGTGTGAAATTCCCTCGACTGTCTGTGTAGTGTCTTCATAATCAGATCTACTGCAAACCTTAATTTTTACCCTCATGGGTGAAAAGTTCTCATCAATATCCTAGGAAACTAGCTAGAATTAAGTACAACCATAAAGTAGCTACTGCAAACCGCTGAGGAGTACCCGGAACCGGCCTTTGTCTACATCATCAGAGTCTTTATGACAGTCACAACCCATTTAGGTGCAAAGTTCTTATCAATACCAATTAATCAAGCATAAACACAAGGTAGCTGCTGTGAATCGTTGAGGAGTACCCTCGACTGTCTCCCAGTTCCATCATCAGATCCACTCTAGGCCTTTATTAAATTGTAGTGCTTTAAAATACTTAATGAAAATACTTAGAAATGCACTAGTCGCTCCTACGATTTTTTAAAGTTTCCCTAGATTTCTTTGGTCTTACTTTATTAGCAGGGACCTGGTGACTATGGGACCACCTGGAAAGTATGCCATTTCAAAGATTTTTTCTTACCTTTTCTTGCAAAAACTTAAGGAGATTAAATTCCCGTGGATTGTAAGGACGAATGTAAAGAGATGTTGAATTCCGCTTCAACATCTCTTTACATGATGATCATTTGATCGCAATAAAAGATTACAAGCTCAGCACGTTTGGAAGTAATGTTGTTCAAAGAATATTATAATATGCTTGGTAACGAGGAAGTAAATATGTGCCGAAAGAAATAATTCGCGAAGGTTTTTCTAACTCTCTTATGGCCCTGACATACACATAAATAATAGTCTCTTATCATAAATGAAACACGAATAAACCCCTACCATTTCACTTTTAGTTTTATACGTTTACGTATGGGTTTACGTTAGGTTTCAGTTATAGCAATAGACAATAAGCCTGTGGTTGCGACAATGTACAGTTTTATGGGGCTGCTTGCGCACGTGACACGACACTTTCACACGACACGACGTTTTCTGATTTTCCGTTCTGTTATGCTTTTGTCTGTCATATTTCACTTTGTTTTTGAAAGATTTTTCATTGTGGAAATCCCTCTAACAGCCAATCGCTGACCTCTTACCCACAAACACAGCGACAGTATGATAACAGATGGAATACTATTGTTATCTTAATCATAAGGAAAAAGTGATCTTGAAAATTATATAAAGACTTGTAATGTTTCATTAACTTACAAATTAATGACGGTTACTAAAAAAATCACTTCGTCCTGGTATAACGATTCAGCAAACTATTTATATCAAAATGAATTTCAATCTGTTCATCTTAGTCGCTATCTTCGTGATTGCGGCCATGTCCGTACCAGATCAAGTTCTGGCCTGCATAAGGAATTTCGACGGCTGTCAAACCGATGGAAGCCAAGGAAACTGCTGCTCCGGTTATTGTCACAAGGAACCTGGCTGGGTCGCTGGATACTGTCGCTAAATTATATACGTATAAATTGATATTATGCATAACATTTTCATTAACAACACTTGTGACTCACCTTACAGAAACCACAAAATACCCAAGAAAGTATAGTACCTATTTGCTTGCAATAATGAGGGAAAAAGCGATCCTGAAAAGTATATAAAGACTTGTAACGTTCAATCTACTCACAGAGCAACAAGAGTAGTCCTCCATACTACATCAAACACTCCTTCTTGGTATAATAACGCAGTAAATCAACATCAAAATGAATTTCAACCTGTTCATCTTAGTTGCTGTCTTCGTGGTTGCGGCCATGTTCATACCAGATCAAGTTCTGGCCTGCATTAAGAATGGCAACGGCTGTCAACCCGATGGAAGTCAAGGAAACTGCTGCTCCGGTTATTGTCACAAGGAACCTGGCTGGGTCGCTGGATACTGTCGCTAAATCGCCGACGTATGATGACAGTTTGACGTGACCGCAATTCATGTTTGTCATTATCTTGCGGACACCAGCCTAACGTCTCACTAATATCAATGTCAGTTTCATTCTTTATTCGTCAGAAATGTGTTACAAATTATAATATTTAATAAACTAATATTATAAAAATAATAACATACTTTTATTTTCTATTCCTCCTCTCTGATTTGCATCTGTTTTGAATGGTTACAGAAGCACGTGTTCAAAATATAAATGACAAAGTACCAAAAACATTCTGGAAGTTTTAAATCGGTTTAAGAAGTTTTTCTATCTGGATCAGCCTTCGATCCAGCTGCCTAACGAGCGCGTCCAGAAGTGTTGGTTGAGGCTTTTGGCTATTATATCTATACACACATAAACACAAACACTCAGCCAAACAAATATTCTCACTCTCACTGTCAAAGGTTAGAATTATGTTTTAGCTTTAAAGTTTTTTTTATTATTTATAAGTTACTGCCCACACGGGTCGATCGATCAAGTAAAGCTAAACATTCTGCGTTTTGTCCGTGGATGGTTTTTTTTATGTGATTTTACAAATTTTTTTTATAATAAACTAGTGCTCAAGTTGGTAAGCAGTGATGCAATCGTTGATGGTAAAGCGTGCCAGTTTATTTAGAGCGTATCTATACACTCTAGCCTTGAAGGCACTTTAATTGTAGTCCGACGGAAACACCGCCGCTGGCACATTGTTCTAATCTATCGATGTACGCGGTATAAAAGAGGAAGCGAAATGCTTCGTTGAGATCGCTGTAGTGTCAACAACGTAAGGGTGGAAACTCAACATACGACGGGTGGTCCGATGATGGCACGTAGATGGGGGAATTAAATCACGCAATTCCCTCATACACTCTCCTATCACTATCGCTATTAACCAAGCATTATTGACAATTAAACAGAATACACGAATATTAAAATACACGATTATCATAAAAGTATACTAAATATAAAAACATATTGTTAAAAAAAAACAAAATATAATAAAATACGAGAAAGTCCTGTACCAGGCCAAAAGCCTCCTATCTCAGCACAATGCTATTCTAATAATGGTAAGTGTGATGTCACGGGCTACCAGAGCAAGACATAAATATATAACGTCACTTAACTACAGTCATCTTTTATTCATAAACTAGCTAGACTATAGATTTAAAGCTACCAATACTCTCTAAACGAGGAAAGTGGTATAGGTTCAGTCGATGTGGCGACGCTTCGGATAATTGTATGTGCCACAGTGGAATCTGGGGAAGTGTCGAATTAAAATTTTCGTAAAGAGATGGAATTTCGTGGACCCCCTTCAGCATCTCTTTAACTGATGATCATTAGATCGAAATCAATCTGCTGCGTTGGAAGATGTCTTCAAGCTCCTGCACTGGAAAGGACAAAGGGGAAGGATGGAAAAGGATGAAGGGTTGTCGAGACCCTCCAGCAGCTCGGCCCTCGCCGCGTCCTTGGCGGCGCCGATGGCCGACTTGAAGGCCGCCCTCGCCTCTACGTACCTCGCGTAGAGGCGGTCCTCGTCAGCCTGGTCCCGTCGGCGCCGTCGACGCGATCGCGTAAAGGCCCGGTGTGCCGCCACGCAGGTGGCCCGCAGCTCTGTATACCTGGGACAAACAGTCCAACTAGGTAGGTCCAACTTCGAGAAAGAGGTGTCTCGGCGAATCCAGCTCGGTTGGGCAGCGTTCGGGAAGCTACGCTACATCTTCTCGTCGTCCAAGATACCACAGTGTCTCAAGACTAAAGTCTTTGACCAGTGTGTGTTGCCAGTGATGTCTTACGGAACTGAAACGTGGTCGCTCACAATGGGCCTCATACGAAGGCTCAGAGTCACACAAAGGACAATGGAAAGAGCTATGCTAGGAGTTTCTCTGCGTGATCGAATCAGAAATGAGGAGATCCGCAGAAGAACCAAAGTCACCGACATAGCTCTGCGAGTCGCTAAACTTAAGTGGCAGTGGGCAGGGCACATTGCTCGTAGAACCGATGGCCGATGGGGCAGTAAGGTTCTGGAGTGGCGGCCACGTACTGGAAGACGCAGCGTAGGGAGGCCCCCAACAAGGTGCACCGATTGTTGGAATCCCAACAGTAAGTTTTAGGCGATTTTTTTATTATGCGCATCACTAGCGCGTTGAAGACGTGGCGTCGCATTCGCGCGCGTCACTTCTCAGTAGTTGGCTTTGCCGAGTAACAAGTTGTTCTATACACAACGCCGCTGTTACCATAATTATGTTAATTATTAGTTCTATAAACTTCTATGCATGAAAAGCAGTGGTTTTATTTATTACGGCATCGCCATCTCCACACCGATGGCCTGGTGAAGGTCGCGGGAAGCCGATGGATGCGGGCAGCACAAGACCGGTCAGCGTGGAAAGCCTTGGGGGAAGCCTTTGTCCAGCAGTGGACATCTATAGGCTGAAGAAGATTAGATCGAAATAAAAAGATTAGACGCTCAGTACGTTTAGAATTAATGCTGTTCAAACAAAAATATAATATGCTTGGTAGCGAGGAAGTAAATATGTGCCGAAAGAAATTATTCGCGAAGGTCCTTCTAATGCTCTTGTGGCCCTGACACGCACATCAATAATAGTCTCTTATTATAAACGAAACAGAAATAAACCGTTACCATTTCACTATTAGTTTTATACGTTTACGTATGCGTTTACGTTAGTTTTCAGTTATAGCGGCAATAAGCGGTTGGTTGTGACAATGTGCAGTTTTATGGAGCGGCTTGCGCACGTGGCAAATGGCTGGTACTAATATTTAGTAGGTACCACATGAATATGTAAAAGGTGTAAATTTTACGCGTGTCTATATGTTTTTTGTCTTTTAGTACTTTCATACTTTTTCTGCTGAATTGTGCTTCTGTTCTCATTTCAGTAGTTATAAGATTATTATATTCCCACATTGTGTGTTAACAGTTTTTCTGTGTGTAATTTTTGTAGACAAAAAAACTTTTTTACAAAAACAACCGACTTCCGAAAACCACTACAAAGTGAAAAATACTAATTTCGGATATCGGTGTCTGGTTTTGTATATTCGTTTTTTGACACCGACTTCCGAAATTAGTTATTTTTCACTTTGTAGTGGTTTTTGGAAGTCGGTTGTTTTTTTTTTTGTAAAAAAGTTTTTATTTTACACTTTTTAGTTGTTAAAAGTACTATGTATTAAGTTGCATCCAGTCAGACTGGAAGCTGACGCAAATATAGTTGGGAAACGACGTAATTTTGTTTACTTTAATTTTTACCCGTAAGTATTCCCTCAACTGCCTATGGTCTTCATCATCAAATTTACTGCAGACCATTATTTTAACCCAATGGGTGCAAAGGTCTCATAAATATAAAAGAATGAAGTCCAACCACAAAGTAGCTACTGTAAACCGCTGAGAAGTTCCTGGAACTGGCCTTTGTCTTCATCGTCAGAGCTCTTATGACAGTCACAACCCATCTAGTTGTAAAGTTCTTATGAATACAAATTAATTGAGCCCAAACACAAGGTAGCTGCTGTGAATTGTTGAGGAGTTCCTTCGACTGTCTCCCGGCTCCATCATCAGATCTACTCCAGACCTTTATTAAATTGTAGTGCTTTAAAATACTGAATGAAAAAGCTAAGAAATGCACTAGTCCCCCTGCAAATTTTGAAAGTTCCCCTTGTTTTCTCTGGTCTTCCACCATCAAACCCTGATGTCCTTATCATGGGACCACCTTGGGAACGTCTTCTTTCCAACAGAAAAAGAATTATTAAAATCGGTTCATAAACGACGAAGTTATGCGCGAAAAAACATTAAAAAAAAAGCATATATACGGTCGAATTGAGTAACCTCCTCCTTTTTGAAGTCGGTTAAAAAATAATATATAATAATAGCTTTCAATAACTTTAACTTTCCGAAGTTTTATGTTTATGTCTGTTCAGTTTGTTTTTGAAAGATTTTTCATTGTGGGAATCCCTCTAATAGCCAATCGCTGACCTCTAACCCACAAACATAGCGACAGTATGATGACTGAAGGCATAATATTGTTATCTTAATGATAAGGAAAAAGTGATCTTGAAAAGTATATAAAGACTTGTAACGTTCGATTAACTCAGAGAGTAGTCAGACTTACTACAGCAACCACTTCTTCTTGGTATAACGACTCAACAAACTACCTAAATCAAAATGAATTTCAATCTGTTCATCTTAGTCGCTATCTTCGTGGTTGCAGCCATGTTCATACCAGATCAAGTTCTGGCCTGCATTAAGAATGGCAACGGCTGTCAACCCGGTGGAAGTCAAGGAAACTGCTGCTCCGGTTATTGTCACAAGGAACCTGGATGGGTCGCTGGATACTGTCGCTAAATTATCTACGAATAATAACTGACGTGACCGTAATTCATGTTGGTCTTGGATTTGCGAACAATATCCCTTCTTATCAGTACCAATGTCAGTAATAATTCTAGTTTCGCGTGTTTGTCTAAATCTTTAATATAAATAAATATATATAATATATACATTTCATTTTTATTTTTTGTTCCTTGTCCAAAAGAATAATAACATTTTGGCATAAATTGGCAAAATTAAGCGGCAGTGAGCAAGGCACATTGCTCGGGAACAAACGGCTCATCGGGCAGCAAGGTTCTGGAGTGGCATGCGGTCCCGGTCGGTGCCCGGCTTGGGTAGAGCACCGCCCTGTCCTCGTAGCGGCGATCGGCGGCGATCTTTCGCGTCCGACCCTGATCTAGGCCATGGTCCGGAGCGAGAGTATATGGCAGGCCGTCACCTCCTTCTGCGAAGCAGTGTTTTTTTTTTAATTATTATAAACTAGTGCAATCCCGCCTGATGGTAAGCAGTGATGCAATCGTTGATGGTAAAGCGCACTAGTTTATTAATTCACTTAAAAAACTTGGGAATAGGAAGGAAGACGGCAGTTGAGCGAGCTGATGCAATGTTAAACCCAACAACACGACCAACGATGCTGTGCCGGAGGGAGATTTATCTGGAGACTCTCCACGACCAAACTTCCGATACAACAACATTTAGCGCATCGTACCCGGCACACATCGCAACACAACTGCTCAGACCCGTCCTCCGTACGGCTTCACCAGACATCATGCCGAACCAAGACGAATCGCTTGGCGGCAAGACTTTGTCTGGTGGGTGGTAGCTTCTTCCGGCAGCCGATGTTATGGCCTACCACCGAGAGAAGTTCTGGAGTGGCGATCACGTGATGAAAGTCGAAGTGTTGGAGGGCCACCCACATGGTGGACCGATGACTTCGTGAATGTTGCAGAAACTCGTTGGATACGGGAAGCACAAAACTGGTCGAAGCGCTGATACTTGTGGGAAGCTTACGTCCAACAATAGTCGTCCTTTGGCTGAATGAATGATGAACTTCTTGGAAAAATCACTGTCCGATAGTCCCACTGTTATAGTAGTAGACTTTTTAGGGTTCCGTAGCCAAATGGCAAAAAACGGAACCCTTTCAGATTCGTCATGTCTGTCTGTCCGTCTGTCCGTCCGTATGTCACAGCCATATTTTTCCGAAACTGTAAGAGCTATACTATTGAAACTTGGTAGGTAGATGTATTCTGTGAACCGAATTAAGATTTTGATGCAAAAATAAAAATAATAATAATAAATATTGGGGGCATACTTATAACAGAAACTCATTTTATTTTTTCATCAAACATATTCGTGTGGGATATCTATGGATAGGTCTTCAAAAATGATATCGAGGTTTCTAAAATACTTTTTTTCTAAACCGAATAGTTTGCGTGACAGACGCTTCCAAAGTGGAAAAAGTTGGTCCACCCCAACTTCTAAAATAAGAAAATGAAAAATCTAAAAAAAAAGCATATGATGTTCATTACTATAAAAACTACCAAAAAAATTGTTTTGATCGAGATCTAGTAACTAGCTTTTTTAATACTTCGTAAATCGTAAACAGCTTATCTTTCATACATAATTATAACTTAATCCTTTAATTTCATAAATCACGTACGGATTCCTTTGTGCGTGAGGCCGACATGCACTTCACCAATTTTTTTAAATAGAATTATTCACTTGGCCCGATATGGCTGGGTAAAGTGAACCTGAAAAGTATATAAAGACTTGTAACGTTCAATCTACTCACAGAGTAACGAGAATAGCCCTCCATACTACATCAACCACTTCATCAAATCAACATCAAAATGAATTTCAACTTGTTCATCTTAGTCGCTATCTTCGTGGTTGCGGCCATGTTCATACCAGATCAAGTTCTGGCCTGCATTAAGAATGGCGATGGTTGTCAACCCGGTGGCGATCCAGGGAACTGCTGCTCCGGTTATTGCCACAAACCACCTGGATGGGTCGCCGGATACTGTCGCTAAGTTACCGACGTATGATGACAGTTTGACGTGACCGCAATTCATGTTTGTTATTGTCTTGCGGATACCAGCCTAACGTCTCACTAATATCAATGTCAGTTTCAATCTTTATTCGTCAGAAATGTGTTACAAATTACAATATTTAATAAACTAATATTATAAACATAATGACATACTTTTATTTTGTATTCTTCCTCTCTGATTTTCATCTGTTTTGAGTGGTTACAGAAGCACGTGTTAAAATAAAAAGTAAAAAAACTAAAACCCAACTACGACAAAAAATGACGCTGAAAAAGTATAAAACAAGATTTTCAGAATACTGAACTGAACAAAGTTGCTAATGTAGTTGCAAGTAAATGGACATAGTTAAGATTCCTTCGTTGTAAATTGACAATAATGTCATACAATACCATTCTGAAGTATGCAATATTCACTATGTAGAGATAATTTTTCATGTTTGGAAAGGCGTAGTCACACGTTACATATACCTACCTACCGTAGCACCCTGACAACGTATGACTACGCCTTTCCAAACATGAAAATTTATCTCTAATAAATTTTCATGTTTGGAAAGGCGTAGTCATACGTTACATATACCTACCTACCGTAGCACCCTGACAACGTATGACTACGCCTTTCCAAACATGAAAAATTATCTCTACATAGTGAATATTGCATACTACAGAATGGTATTGTATGACATTATTGTCAATTTACAACGAAGGAATCTTAACTATGTCCATTTACTTGCAACTACATTAGCAACTTTGTTCAGTTCAGTATTCTGAAAATCTTGTTTTATACTTTTTCAGCGTCATTTTTTGTCGTAGTTGGGTTTTAGTTTTTTTACTATTTATTATTTGCACTATTTTGGTGTTAAAGTGTATTTGTGGCGCATAATCTAGACAAAAGTTAAATTGATGAACTAAAAACTAGGTACTTGACATATTACATCTACACGCACATATAACAACATAAGCCCTAAGGCATATAGTGCAGAGGACTTTTTTATGGGAGTTTTAGCATGGTATCAAACTGTTTCCGCCTTCACCGCGTGGAGTTACTCCCAGCTTATGTCGTTTTCATTAGTGCATTACATATTTTATTAATGTTCACACTGCTCTACATTGCATAAAACGATTCACAGTTCCCGTGATCCGCGCTTTGCTCTTATCGCTCGTATTTAACATCATTAAAGCATTCTTGTAATTATGTACAAGCATAAAAGTACTCGTGAAGCTCTTTCACGAGATACCAAACACGGTATATTTATTTTAATTTTATATTAACATAGAACTTTTTGTCCGCTAGAGGGCGCAATACTAAATTTGGTGACAAGCTTTATAGCTCATAAGTAACAGAATATCAAGGCCCTTCTAATGGTACTGCAGTGGTCTTATTCTGTTAAGTAGTAAAGAAGGTATAAACGAAAAGATGTGAATTATAATTATGCATTCAGCCCATGAATACAGGTAAAGTCACAAGAAAATACTAGCAATATATATATATTCAAAATGTACAAGTAAAGCGCTTCAAGCGTATCAAGGCCCTTCTAATGGTACTGCAGTGGTCTTATTCTGATAAGTAGTAAAGAAGGTATAAACGAAAAGATGTGAATTATAATTATGCGTTCAGCCCATGAATACAGGTAAAGTCACAAGAAAATACTAGCAATATATATATATATCCAAAATGTACAAGTAAAGCGCTTTCAAATGATACCAAGCACGGCATATTTATCTTAACTTTATTTTTTTACTCTGTATGTTTTGTCCGCTAGAGGGCGCCACATTTGATTTTGTGAAACCCCATATATCCTATAACCAGCGGACAATTAAGACGCTTCTAATGATATGTCATTTGTCGAATTCTGATAAGTAGTTTAGAAGTTACGAGGTAACAGATGAACATACATACATACATACATACATACATACATAGCCTGTCAAAATCATAACCCTCCTTTTGCTTTGCCGTAGTCGGGTAATAAATGACAAAGTATCAAAAACATTCTTAACGTTTTAAATCGGTTCAAGAAGTTTTGCTTTCTGGATCAATCTGCGATCCAACTGCCTAACGAGCCCCTCCAAAGGTATTAATCGAGACTTTTGGCGATTCTATCTAAACACACACACCCACACACACACACTCACACATACAAACATTCTCACTCTCACCTTCAAAGGTTAGAAGTTTTGTGTTAACTTTAAAGTTTTGTTTACTCATGAGTTACTGTCACACGGGTCGAACAATCAAGTGAAGCTACACATGCTGCGTTTGGTCCGTGGATGGACGTACAAAATACTGATATTTAGCTGAATCTGGTTAGATTTGAAACTGACCCCATTATAGTTGGATAAAAGCTACGCAGATACATACACATGTAATTAGATTGATTGAATTGATGACCATTCAACAGAATATCATCTTCATCATCTCAGCGTTAATCCCAGTCGCATCCGTAGCTTTTCAGCTTTGGAGTCTGGGGTCCGCTTTACCAGCCTAACTGCTGATTATGGCTAAACTTCGTAATATTTTCTGTGAAGCGACTGCTGTCTGACCTTCACAACCCGAAGGCGATATCTAAGCATTGTAGTTAAACCAATTGTTAGACTTTTGAGGGCTCCAACAACCCGTAACGACTGCCACTAGATGTTCGTATGGCAACCGGGACCAATGGCTTAACGTGCTTTCTGAGGCACGACCAGACCAGTGCAAATATTCATATTCATGCATACAAATATTTGCACTGAGCGGGGATCGAACCCGCGACTCCTTGCGCAACGGCCGCGTTCGCTACCGCTATGCCACGGAGGCAACAGAATATATCCCACGGAAAATTAAACGAAGAATTTATAAACTTCCATTACTCGATGGGTTAATATTTAAAATGTGTTTATAAAAGTTGAGTCTAGAAAAGAAAGCCTTTAAATACCTATAAGGTATGTTAGTAGTATAAACTGTTCCGAAATCTTGTCAAAATTTTATTTTAATATCCCTATGAAGTCAAAAAGATTTAATCCGCCTTTGCGTGTGCCATTATCCTCAACGAATTATCGCCAGAATTCATATATAGTGCGTGCAAGCAGAAATTTAAACAACTTGTGTAAGCAGCATGACATAGATCCATTTTTGAGTAGTGTGTCTTTGGTTAGGAGGTGCTTAAGCCGTAACTTTTTCATTTAATTAATTATTAGTTTTTTGTTATACGCGTACCCACTTATCTAGTGTCCATAAGATGTTTTTAATAATCTGTAATCTATAAGTGAGGACTTGTTATTGGCTGTCAGTCCAACTTACTGTTTCTTAACTGATTTGTTTAGCTGTAAGTCCTCCATGCTTAATAAATAAATAAATAAATAAATAAATAATATAAAGTTTCATCAAAATAAACTTCCCAGTGCAAAGGTAACAAACATTCATCCATTCATTCTCAGTCGTCACAATATTTCGCGTTTATATCATTAGCAGGATATGTTTAGTGCTTTAGTGCACCTTAATGATCAAAGTATCTTAAACACATCAGCAAAAGTACTTTAAAAGAAAAAAAAATATAAACTAGTGCTTGGCCGCAATCCCGCCTGATGTTAAGCAGTGATGCAATAGGGATGTATCCAAGATATGAAAATCAATAAAATAATTACTCCGTCTTATAAATAATAAAAAAAATTGGGACCCGTATTTTTTATTTTGTCGAAATTACCAAAAACTACTGAGATATAACATATTAAAGTTACGGAGTGGGGGCTAATTACATCACGCCGTGGTATATTTAGTAACACGGCGTGACGTCATGCGACATTTCAAATCACTATATCTTCCTAAGTATTTGAGTGAAAGAAAAAATAAAAAATACGTGTGCAATATTTTTTATAAATCTATCTGACGGACATTAAATTATTTTTTAGGATACAACCCAATTGTTGATAATAAAAACACGCTAGTTTATTAAGAGCCTATTCGCTCTAGCCTTGAAGACACTTAAATGTAGTCACACGGAAAGACCGCCGCTGGCAAATTGTTCCAATGCCTCGAGGTACGCAGTATAAGAGACGAGGCAAAACGCTTCGTCCGGATCGTGGTGGTATCAACAATGTTATGGTGGATACTTGCTGTACGACGGGGCGTCCGGGGAACGGAGATGGGGGAATTAAGTCATGCAATTCCCGCACACACTCTCCAAAATTCATTCTATAGAACACATAACATATAGAGCACTAAAACTAGGATAGAAGCCATCATTAAAATACAATATCAAAAACACAATACTCGTTCCAAAAGTTGCTTCAAAGAGTGAATTTTCTCAACAACTAGAAACTCGACGATACATTTTATGAACACATTTTAAATATTAATCCATCGAGCACTGGGAGTTTAATAATACTTTGCGGAGTTATTTTCAACTAGCTTAACGCCCGCGGCTTCTCCCGCGTGGAGTTCGGTTATATCGCTCTTTTTAGATTTCCCTAGAAAATAAAAACAAAATCCAGGATAAAAAGTATCCCATTATTAAATCCTATTATTTAAAACTCCTAACTTTACGTCTGCAAAATTACAAAGCAATCGGTTTAGTAGTTACGGCGTGAAAGCGGAACAAACAAACTCACTTTACCATTTATAATATTAGTAAGGATACTTCTAGATTTTACGTGGGATATATTTTACGTGGGATATATTTTGTTGAATGATCATCAATTCAATCAATGCTATGTATCTCTCTAGCCTTTTCCCAACTATATTTTTGTCGGCATCCATTCTAGCTGGATTCAGCTAAATACCAATACTTTGTTTGTAAAGATTGTTACTCATCCACGGACTAAGTGCAGGATGTGTAGCTTTACTTAATCGATCGACCCGTGTGCCAGTAACTTATGAATAAAGAAACTCTAAAGCTAAAACAAAACTTCTAACCTCTGTAAGAATTTTTGCACGTGTAAGTATGTCTGTGTATTAGCTGAAAACCTGCGACAAATACCTTTGGAGGCGCTCGTTAGGCAGCTGGATCAAGGGCTGATCCAGAAAGCAAAAGTTGTTGAACAGATTTAAAACGTTCAGAATGTTCTTAATTCTTTGTCATTTATATTGACACGTGCTTCTGTTACCACTCAAAACAGACGCAAATCAGAGAGGAGGAATACAAAATAAATATATGTCATTATTTTTATGATATTAGTTTATTAAACATTATAACACATTTCATACAAATAAAAATTTAAACAAACATTGGTATTAGTAAAACGTTAGGTAGTTGTCCGCAACTCAACGACAAGTCTGAATTGCGGTCACCTCAAACTGTTCCCATATCATTTATTAACGACAGTATCCAGCGGCCCAGCCAGGTTCCTTGTGACAATAACCGGAGCAGCAGTTTCCTTGACTTCCATCGGGTTGACAGCCGTTGCCGTTCTTAATGCAGGCCAGAACTTGATCTGGTATGAACATGGCCGCAACCACGAAGATAGCGACTAAGATGAACAGATTGAAATTCATTTTGATGTTAATTTATACCAAGAAAAAGCAGTTGTAGTTGTGTATGGGCTTCTCTCGTTACTCTGTGAATTAATCGAACGTTACAAGTCTTTATATACTTTTCAGGATCGCTTTTTCCCCTTATAGTTAGTAAGACAATATTAATCCAAGCACATGCTATAGTGTCTTGGGTATTTTGTATTGTCCGTCAGAAGGTGAGTCACGTAGGGTGTATCCCTACCACAAGTATTATCAATGTAATTCAAAAAATCAACTTATACTTAAAAATGAATTAACGTCGTTCATTTTACAACGGGATGAATCTAAATAAAAATGCAAGTTATTCGTCGTTTTTGTTTAAGAGTGGATATTACATATATTTTTATTAGGCATTTTGGTAAATTTTTCACAAAACAGAAATTTACAATTCATTTTTACTTCATTTTTTCGTCAATATAAGAACGGCTGTTGTCCGCAACTCCACGACAAGTATGAATTACGGTCACGTCAAACTGTCATTAAACCTACATAATTTAGCGACAGTATCCAGCGACCCTTCCAGGTTCGTTGTGACAATAACCGGAGCAGCAGTTTCCTTGGCTGTCATCGGGTTGACAGCCGTCGAAATTCCTTATATATAATAACCGGAGCAGCAGTTTCCTTGGCTGTCATCGGGTTGACAGCCGTCGAAATTCCTTATATATGCCAGAACTTGATATGGTATGAACATGGCTGCAACTACGAAGATAGCGACTAAGATGATTAGGTTGACATTCACTAATCTGTAAGTTAATCGAACTTTACAAATCTTTATACAACGTGTAACATAAAGGGTATATACATAACAAAGGCATGGCATCTTTACATGATATCAAACGATATTGGAAGGGTTTTTTAATCCTATCTTAAGTTATGAGGAAAAACACCACCTGTGATAGGCTACTATCATACTAGTCGTACAGAGATATTGAAGACATTTATCGGATTTTGGCAAGTAACGTGACGGGTAACGAGTAGTTATTAACGTATGTAGTGTGCTGCCACGTTTGTTATCATTTGATTTTAAGAAACACACGAAACCGAAAATTTGGTACCAATTTTTTAAGTATTTTATTTTGAGTTGAAACCCTTCCGATATCGTTTGATATCATCTAAAGATGCCATGCCCTTGGTATGTATATACCCTTTTTGTTACACGTTGTATACTTTAGAAGTTCACTTTTTCCTTATACTTAAGATAATAATGATATTGCAGAAATTGGTCATAAATCAGTCTGCAGAAGTAATGCACAGAAAAAATCCTTCAAAAGTAAATTTCTGTAAACACGCAATATAGAGGTACTTAATTAATATTCACATAACTACTGAAATGAAACGAGATCCACAATTCAGCAGAAAAAGCTTGAAAGTACTAAAAGGCAAAAAACCTATGAATACGTGTAAAATTTACACCTTTTACATATTCATGTGGTACCTACTAAATATTAGTACCAGCCATTTGCCACGTGCGCAAGCCGCTCCATAAAACTGTGCATTGTCACAACCACAGGCTTATTGCCGCTATAAATGAAACCAAACGTAAACACATACGTAAGCGTATAATAATAATAGTGATATGGTAAGGGTTTATTTCTGCTTCGTTTATGATAAGAGACTATTATTTATGTGTGTGTCAGGGGCACAAGAGCGTTAGAAGAACCTTCGCAAATTTTTCTTTCGGCACATATTTACTTTCTCGCTACCAAGCATATTATATTTTTGTTTCAACAGCATTACCTCCAAACGTGCTGAGCGATCTGAGCTTTCTGGATCAGGCCTTGTACCAGCTGCCTAACGAGCGCCTCTAAAGGTATTGGTAGAGGCTTTTGGCTATTATATCCACACACACACACGCCCTCACAAACATACTCCCACATAAAAATATTCTCCCTCTCACTTTCAAAGTTTTGAAGTTTTGTAAGTGTGCACACGGGTCGATTGATCAGGTAAAGCTACACATTCTGCGTTTGATCTGTGGGTGGATAACCATCTATATATACAAAATACTGATGCTTCCCTGAATCCGGTTCGACTGGAAGCCGATCCCAACATATTTGGGAAAAGGCTAGAACGATTGTATTTTTTTTTTTTTGAAGTTATTGTAATACTTCCTTAAAAATGTAAAAGTCTGGAATAAATGTCTTCTGTATTTTAAGCTAGGAGTTTGTAGCGGTACTACACCTGCCTACAAACGCCACAAATCAACAACGCCTCATACTGACGTCACACGAATTCTACATCTCGCAATCAGAGTTTACAGTGCAACTAGCATATATACAACTTCCCAATTTCAAGCATTGGGCAAGTGTCCGCCAGACATAACACCCGTCTGGTCGGAGGATCCTCCCTTTTCTATGGAGGAGGAGTGAACTTTACTCTCTGTTCATCATACCTCCACATTGGTGACCCTGAACATGGATGTCAGCGCAGCCTTCGTGCAACATCTTCAGCATGACGTCATCATCATCATTACTCTCGCAAGCTTCATCAGTTAATCACTCAGCCAGCCTCAACCCAACTCAACTCAACTCTACTCAACTCAACTCAACAAGGCGCTGTAGGACATCCGACGCACTGGAGTTTAACGCAGCGCCACCACCCCGACTCACTAGGGAATCACCGAAGACAGTTCCGACTCACCGTGAACTACGCAGCAACCGGTTCCGGCTCACTGGAACCTCAGCTGGCCTGGCAAGCATCGCAAGATACAAGACTCAGCCTAATATCGACCTCCGGTCTCCGGAGGGGAGTGATGTAGCGGTATTACACCTGCCTACAAACGCCACAAATCAACAACGCGTCATACTGACGTCACACGAATTTTACATCTCGCAATCAGAGTTTACCGAGCAACTAGCATATATACAACTTCCCAATTTCAAGCATTGGGCAAGTGCCCGCCAGACATAACACCCGTCTGGTCGGAGGATCCTCCCTTTTCTATGGAGGATGAGTGAACTTTACTCCCTGTTCATCATGCTTCCACAAGTTGATATCTCTACCACCGTGATCGTTGCTAAAGGACGGAATTACTTTCATAACCTAAATGACTCTTGGCAACGAAGGATTCGGTAGAGACGCGTGAGAAGAGGCTAATTGGCGACCCAGATTTGATTAAAAGCGGTCTCCAAAACCTAGAGCTCAGTCGTAGAGCAGCCAGCCAATCAATGTTCTATAGGATGCATTTTGAAGAGCGTGCACGGAAATTATATGACTTAATTCCACCATCATGTTAAAACCACTACAATCCGGATGAAGCATTTCGCCTCGCATTTTAGATCGCGTACATCGAAGGGCTGGAATGACTTACCTGCGGCGGTCTTTCGGTCCGACTACTATTGTAAAAGTTAATAGGCTTTTAATTAAGTAGTGCACTTTACCATCAACGATTGCATCGCTGCTTACCATCAGGCGGGTTCGCGGCCAAGCACTAGTTTGTAACATTAACAAAATACTTCAACCACAGATGAAACCAAATGAAACCTCCGTACATGTACAACTACGTGTCCAGATTGAATATCTCTACTTACCCGGCGACGCAATATAAACGTGAAGTTATGTGCGAAGTAGGATTGCAGCAACAATGTGAAATTCGATCGATGCGGCGCTTTGTGACAATCGGTATTAAGAAAGGACTCTAGTGCCGAGGAATTTTAAAAATAGGTATTAGAAGAAACTATTCTATCGCGCTGCTTCCAACTCTCCCGGTAAAGTGCGAAAAGGACAGTTACAGCTCAGCCTGATTTTACCTACAAAAACGTTGACCAAAAGACGTTTCGTGTTCCGCTGTTTTATTTTTCAAAACATGACAGATCCTTTTTTTTATTTTAATTTTTTATATATTATAAACCAGCGCTTGACCACAATCCCGCCTGATGGTAAGCAGTGATGCGATCGTGATGGTAAAGCTAGTTTATTAAGAGCCTATTCACTCTAGCCTTGAAGACACTTAAATTGTAGTCCGACGGAAACACCGCCGCCGGCAAGTTGATCTAGTCCCTTGATGTACGTGGTATAAAGGAGGAGGCGAAACGCTTCGTCCGGATCGTAGTGGTGTTAACTACGTAAGGGTGGAAACTCGCCGCACGACGGGTCGTCCGATGGTGGAACGGAGATGGGGGAATTAAATCATGCAATTCCCTCGCACACTCCCCAAAATGCAGCCTATAGAACACCGAAAGGCTGGCTACTCTACGCCTGTGCTCTAGGCTTTGGAGACCGTCTCGAGTTAAATCAGCGTCACCAATTAGCCTCTTCGCACGCCTCTCCACTGAATCCAAAGTGGCCATGTGACATTTCGCAGCACCAGCCCAAATGTGGCTGCAGTACTCCACACACGAACGGACCTGTGCTTTGTACAACATCAGAAGCTGCCCCGGTGTGAAGTACCGCCGGACCTCTGCGATGACGCCAAGTTTTCTGGCACCACCTTGGCCTTGGACTCAATGAACCGCCCAAAGTTTAGGTTCGAGGAAATCTGAACTTCCAAAAGCTGAAAGCGGTCGGTGCACTCCAAGGATACACTCTGAAAAGTAGGAGCCAAGGCGAACGGGCTCTTTTTGGTGGTGAAAAGACACGCCTGTGTTTTGGCGGCATTGAATGCTAATTCAAGTATTTTTGTATCAACGTTTAGAGGAAAAGTATACTTATGCTTATACTATTTCTTTTTTGTCAAAAACTTATCACGTTTGTCTAATAGTCATCTGAACATCACAGTAAAAATGGGTGAATATCGCGATTTTGAAGTATCGTATTTCTTTTATTAATTAAGTTTAGAAAAAATCAAATGATAGGGGCACGTATAATCATGGTGTAAAATTATAGAAAAAAATTGCTCCAAAGGCATTATCCACGAAAAAAACAGCGGAATACTTTTGTAAAAAGCACCGTTAGAGTTCCCTCTTAAAACGCGGAACTTGATATAGGCGTCAATTCTCTTGTTTAAAAACTGACGACCTCCGTGGCGCAGCGGTCAATACGCCTGCCTGCGACGTGGAGGCCCCGGGTTCGATCCCCGGCCAGGTCATGATGGAAAACGAACTTTTCTTGATTGGCCTGGGTCTTGGATGTTTATCTATATATGTATCTATTATAAATATTGTATCGTTGAGTTAGTATCCCATAACACAAGTCTCGAACTTACTTTGGGGCTAGCTCACTCTGTGTGATTTGTCCGTAAAAAAAAAAAAAAAATTTCAAGGGAACACGTATCTTTAAAAAACTAAACTATACAAATAAGTTCCCGCCATTTTTTGAACATGCGGATGAGCAGTATCATGTAGGAGAATAAATTTAAAATCACATTTTTAGATCTGGAGTAGTAATGGGCGCGTATGTCCTATTATTCCTTCTATCTTCCTCCAATAATGCTTCCAATTCCGGGTCTTCATACGATTTCGTTTCACTACACTGTTTTCAGAGTTTCTAAACTATTGAAACCACTCACGACAAATTCTCTCTCTCAAAGCAGCTTCACTATAAGCTTCTACAAGCAATCCGCGCTGCAAATTTCTTGAAATTAAAGAAGTAACAAAAGTTCCCGCAAATGACACTGTTTTATTTTTATACTAGCTTTCCGCCCGCGGCTTCGCCCGCGTGGAGTTCGGTTATATCGCGCTTTTTAGATTTCCCTCGGGAATATCAAATTTTTCCGGGATAAAAGGTAGCCTATGTTCTTTCTCAGGGTCTAAAGATTATCTATACCAAATTTTATCAAAATCGGTTGAGAGGTTTAGGCGGGAAAGCATAACAGACAGACAGACAGACAGACAGACAGACAGACAGACAGACAGACCGACAGACAGACAGACCGACAGACAGACAGACAGAGTTACTTTCGCATTTATAATATTATAGTATGGATATTATAAACCAGCGCTTGACCGTAGTCCCGCCTGATAGTAAGCAGTGATGCGATCGTTGATGGTAAAGCGCGCTAGTTTATTAAGAGCCTATTATTTTTTCGGCACAAAACTTGACATTTTGGACAAAAATATATATGTGATACTGATGCAGAGTCACCAATAATCTTAGTGTATGTTGTTACCAGATGTCCGAACTTACGATATCACATGTTACATCTGACGATTTCAACGAAACCTCTTAGTGAGGACATGTTTTGTTAAACGGCGGAAACTTATTTGTACACCTAATAATTCTAAGTTTAGAACATCTATTGCTTTCTATTATACTAGCGGCCGCCAGCGACTTCGTTCGCGTGGTGTAGTTATGCTCTGCTCCTATTGGTCACAGCGTGATGTTATATAGTCTAAAGCCTTCCTGGATTAATGGGCTATCCAAAGCAAAACTAATTTCAGAAATCGGGCCAATAGTTCTTGAGATTAGCGCGTTCAAACAAACAAATAAACAAACAAACTCTTCAGCTTTATAGATTAGTATAGACTAAGAAAAGGACGGAAGATAACATTTTAGTTTAAACCTATCAAATTATGATACTCCATAGAGAGTTTAGATGCGATTATAAATAGGTAAACATGGAGACCAAAAATACGCCAATTTACGTCAGGAGCGGAGAAATTTGACATGTCTATATTAACACTTTATTTTCTATTCTTTTCTGAATGGAATAGAAAGAAAAGATGGATTGAATTTAAATTTAGTTTGTGAAAAAGAGAACCGGGACCATTGTTGCGTCTGAGGGACCAGTGGTACTCAAAGAGAACCGGGACCATTGTTGCGTCTGAGGGACCAGTGGTACTCAAAGAGAACCGGGACCATTGTTGCGTCTGAGGGACCAGTGGTACTCAAAGCAAATGTCTTAATCTGTTATTACATTATTTTTATTATAAATATAAAATCATTTATTCGTGTTATTAAAATTTCAAGTCGTGGTGGCCTAGTGGTTAAAACACCGGCCTCTCAATTATGAGTGTGAGGGTTCGATTCCAGGTGAATGTAAGTTTTTTAAGTTATATGTCATGTACTTTCTAAGTATATTATTATCTTTCTGTATGAGAGGAGACCTGTGCCCAGCAGTGGGATGAGAAAAGGCTGATGATGATTGTAAAAGTACCTGTGTTACAATTAATCGTGTTTAGGTTATAAAAACGATTAGTGCTACATTACATAGGTACTTACTTTATACACTAATAATATTTTTTTGTCAAAAAGTTCACACATTTCAAACATGAGTTTTTCTTTAATTATCTGTAACTAACCAGCTATCATATAATATCAGTAATTGGTAAGATGTACGTACGACAGCAGTTCAAGCTAGCTGAATCTATCAAATATTCCCAATCAACGTTAAGCCTTAATGCTTTACAGATAAAGTAAGTATAGAAAATCTAATAAGTGTATCTGACAGATTAATAGCTTGATGTGCTATCGTCTGTACCTACACAGTTACGCAATAAAAATGTTTTTCTCATTGGCTGATGATTTTAAATGTGTAATGAGAAGTTGATCTTAAGAAACAGATGGAATGTTGTTGTGCGTTGAGTTGTTGTCATTATTACTAAGCTTCGGTCACAACTGAAGCTTAGTAAGTTACTTACTCAGGGAAAACAATACTAATGTGTCATCTACAATACAGTCGTTGAATCATGGCTGGAACTTTCCAGCATGTCGCTCACTCACCCTTCATGTCACCTGATTTCTAATGTTTTAGAAATCAGGTGACATGAAGGGTGAGACTGAGATGAAACTGTTGTTTATTGCCCAGCGTTCTGCGCAAGCTATGGACCTGCCATGATTAATCAGCCATATCAAAGGTGTTGTATATTTACAGCATTTACAGAACTAAGCGGTGGCAGGGATGTCCACGCGCAAATCAAACTCATGAAGTCAGTACATCATTCCAGATCGCCTAGAAATTTAAAGAACCTGCGTGGTCCAAGTGCAGGAACAGGTTTTTGCAATTTAACTGTTCACCTGATGATTTTTTTTTCTTTGCCTGGCGAAAATAGAAGTACTTGCCTCCAGTAAAATAAATCATTAGACAAATGGAAAATCTACTGGTCCTTGAAAGATTTATTTATGGGTGAGTTGCCTATGATACTATGGTATGCAGGGTCATGGATATATTATGATTTTGCCGTCTTAAGCTATGTTTCATAAACTGGGTCTTTGACTAACATCCACAAGTCCAAAACGACGAAATTTATTTTCAGTGCGGTTAGCGGTAATTTAATAGAAATTAGTGCTCTGAGCGAAACACCCTAACTTGTGGATTGTGTTCAAAATTAAAAGTCATTCCTTCAAATTAGGCTAAGAATCAGCACTTTTTGAACGTCAATACTACATACGTTTTCGCATTTTACTTTTTTTTACGCATTTGAAATATAACACTCCAATCCAAAACAATGATAGCCTAAGTCGCTCAAAAAATTGCCCCACTTATATAAATGGGGCTAGGCAAGGCATGTCTGCCGCATTTGACAAAATGTAGTCCAAAGTCATAATATTGGTGCCCTGAGACAGCGAGGCGAGGTCGCGCCTGACTTCGCAGGAGATAGCGGGACAAACTGGATAAGTTTCGTCAAAACTGGAAGGAAAACGCACGGGCTCGGGAAGGACGAAGTGAATAGGGAGAGGTCTTTCGTCCAAGAAAATAAACAATAGCTAAAATGACTCACTTGTTAGTAACACAAAAATACCCAGGTAACATCAGTATGTGCTTGGAATAATATTGTCTTATTAATCATGAGGAAAGAAAGGTTTTAGAGAAGTATAAAAAGACTTCTAACGTTCGATTAACTCACAGAGTAACGAGAGTAGCCCTCCATACTACATCAACCACTTCATCAAATCAACATCAAAATGAATTTCAACCTGTTCATCTTAGTCGCTATCTTCGTGGTTGCGGCCATGTTCATACCAGATCAAGTTCTGGCCTGTATTAAGAAAGGCGATGGTTGCCAACCCAATGGCGGTCAAGGGAACTGCTGCTCCGGTTATTGTCACAAGCAACCTGGATGGGTCGCTGGCTACTGTCGTTAGAAGATCTTATGGTAACTGTTTGACGTGACCGCAATTTGTTCTATCTATGCTTGCCGTGGAGTTGCGGACATCAGCGCGTCTTTCTGATACAAATGTCAGTTTCAATTTTTGTTTTGTGAGAAATTTATATATAATGCTGAATAAATTTATGTATTATTAATACTGCCATTTTATTTTTATTACCTGTTCCTCTTATCGCAATTCAATGGGTAAGTCCCCGACAAGGTGGGCCGACGACTTGGGGAAACGCGGGAAACCGCTGGATGCGGGAGGCGTAGGACCGGTCGTCGTGGAGATCCTTGGGGGAGGTCTATGTCCAGCAGTGGACGTCTTTCGGCTGAAGTGATGATGAATGATGATGATGATACCTCCTCTCTGATTGAATCTGCTTTTTCACTACGTTGGTAATCATCACTAACATGTACAAGTGTAATAATATGTAAAATTAATAAAATATTGAAAACATTTTGAATTATTTTACTTATTCAGTTACAGAGCTATCTATCGCTTTTAGGATCAAGTCTCGATCCAGGTGTTTTACTAGAGCCTCGTCAAGTAGTTTGAGGCTCTTGCCTACACAAAAACACACATTTTAAGTTATTTTTCTCAGTTATTTTTTTAAAATTATTTTTATTGTAAGACTTTCTTAAAAATATGAAAGTCTGGAACAAATGTGTTCAATGTATTTTGTATTGAAACTCGATAGACGCGCCACAGTATTTTGCACTGGGATTTGACCGAAGCGCCACGGTATTTTGCGTTGGGTTTTGATAGACGAGCAATAGTATTCTGTGTTAGGATTTCATAGACGCGCCATATATTTTGCTTTGGGACTTGACAGATGCACCACATTATTTTGCGTTGTGACTTGACAGACGCGCCATAGTATTTTGCGTTCGCAGCTATTTAAATATCTTGATGTGACACTAAACGAAACCTCCCTAGATCTACAACAACTATCAACACACTACACAACTACCTTTTTAGATTGAATATCTCTACTTACCCGGCGACGCAATATAAGCGTGAAGTTATGTGCGGAGTAGGATTGCAACAACAATGTGAAACCCGACCGTTGCAGCGCTTTGTGCCGATTGGAATTAAAACGCGGAACTTGATATTGTTGCGTCTCTGAGGCCAGTGGTACTCAAAGTCAATGTCTTAGGGACAGAGACAGCTGCACGCCGCGGGTTCACCCGCGTGGAGTTCGCTTATATAGATTTCCCTCGGGAATATCAAATCAAATTTTTCCGCGATAAAATGTACATGTTTACGTCTGCAAAATTTCAAAGCAATCGGTTCAGTAGTTACGGCGTGAAAGCGGTACAAACAAACAAACATTTATAATATATATATATATATATATATATATATATATTTATAATTTATAGTAAGGATTTAATTGCATGGAAACGTTCGTTCAGGTGTCCAACTCGCTCGATGACTTTTTTGATTCACGAGTTAAGTTTATGATCGTCCTATACGAATCGCAATTAATATTTTTTCTTTTTCAAAACTGGTTACAAGCATAAATCTCGTGACAACAGCGAATATCCATATAAATGGATACTCGCTGTTGTCACGAGATTTTTCAATGTAACACATAAATAAATAACATTCATATGCAAAATTATACACTATAGACTACCTACATTATTTGTCTCTCCTTCCCCTTGGTATTTCATCCAAAAGCTGTTTAGACCGCCCATTGTGTGATACTTTATAAAATCCTCATATTTATGTTCTGTAATTTATATGGTGTACAGACGACATCACATCAAGCTACTACAATCTGTCAGATTCCCCTATTAGATTTTCAACCTTATTTCTAAAACATTAAAGCTCAAGATTGATTGGGAATATCTGGCAGATTGGGGTAGATTGACCTACTGTCGTCCGTACATAAAAACAGTGATCTATCTTAAGCAACTCTGATATTTTTATAATTATATATGACTAGCGTCCGTCAGCGACTTCGTTCGCGTGGAGTCAGTTATGCTCCGCTCCTGTTGGTCGGAGCGTGATGTTATATAGCCCAAGGCCTTCCTGCATTAATGGGATATTCAACACAAAAATATTTTTTCAAATCGTATGTGTAGTTCCCGAGATTATCGCGTTCAACCAAACAAACAAACAATCAAACAAACAAATTCTTCAGCTATATATATTAGTATAGATTTATTTATTTAAAAATACTGCCACATCACAAACATTAAAACATTGAAAATAATTTACACTAATCAATTTATAGCCTATGTGTGTTCTGGTGGCCTAGTGGTTAAAACACCAGCCTCTGATGTATGAGTGCGCGGGTTCGATTCCAGGTTAGGCAAGTACCAATGTAGCTTTTCTAAAGTTATATGTACTTTCTAAGTATATCTTGGACACCAATGACTGAAGGTGAAGGAAAACATCTTGAGGAAACCTGGACTTTAACTCTGAAATCGCCAACCCGCATTGAGAAAGCGTGGTGATTACGCTTAATCCTTCTCTGTATGAGAGGAGACCTGTTCCCAGCAGTGGGACGATAAAAAAAGGTTGATAATGATGATGTATGCGATAATAATGGCGTACATAGCAGTGGCAGTTCATCGGCTCGAAGATATAATATATAATTTAAAAAAAGACCTACAAAACTAAAATAATACCTAATGAAATTATACCATAAATTTCATATTTAGCAAATATTACAGTAATAATTGTTAAAATCTTAATAAGAATATCTAATAAATGTCATGTCAATGGTTTTTCGAAAGAGATACCGTAGCTACTGGCGCACAGGAAAGTATAGGAACACGGGTGCATTTTAGACAGTAAAGTCCCATCCGCTCTGCTCAGATCTGGGCAGATCATTTAATGATTACTTACCCACAAAAAAAAAAGGAAACAGGTGTGAAAACTGACCAATTCAAATTGAACAATTTCCTCTGATTATTAATTTTAATGTAGTTGTTCAAGTTTACTTTTATGAGTTAGTAGGTATATCTTTTTTTCCCTAGAAAATATCTTCTTCTTCTTCTTCAGCCTATAGATGTCCACTGCTGGACAAAGGCCTCCCCCAAGGCTTTCCACGCTGACCGGTCTTGTGCTGCCCGCATCCATCGGCTTCCCGCGACCTTCACCAGGTCATCGGTCCACCTTGTTGGGAGCCTCCCTACGCTGCATCTTCCAGTACGTGGCCGCCACTCCAGAACCTTACTGCCCCATCGGCCATCGGTTCTACGAGCAATGTGCCCTGCCCACTGCCACTTAAGTTTAGCGACTCGCAGAGCTATGTCGGTGACTTTGGTTCTTCTGCGGATCTCCTCATTTCCGATTCGATCACGCAGAGAAACTCCTAGCATAGCTCTTTCCATTGCCCTTTGTGTGACTCTGAGCCTTCGTATGAGGCCCATTGTGAGCGACCACGTTTCAGTTCCGTAAGTCATCACTGGCAACACACACTGGTCAAAGACACTGTGGTATCTTGGACGACGAGAAGATGTAGCGTAGCATCCCGAACGCTGCCCAGCCGAGCTGGATTCGCCGAGACACCTCTTTCTCGAAGTTGGACCTACCTAGTTGGAATGTTTGTCCCAGGTATACATACTCGTCAACAACTTCGAGTGCAGAGCAACCAACTTCAATTGGAGTGGGTGCGACATGAGAGTTCGACATGATCTTCGTCTTATCCATGTTCATTTTTAGACCCACTTGTTGGGAAGCTCTGCTGAGGTCATTGAGCATTTTGCCCAAGTCTTCCAGGGTCTCAGCCATGAGCACGATATCATCTGCGAAACGGAGATTAGTGACGTACTCGCCGTTGATGTTGATGCCAAGTCCTTTCCAGTCCAGGAGCTTAAAGACATCTTCCAACGCAGCAGTGAACAATTTAGGAGATATGACATCTCCTTGTCTCACCTCGTGAGTCCTGATCCTGGAGACGGACTGACATGGTGGCGTTTTTGTACAAACACTTTATCACCTCAATGTATCGATGGTCAATTTGGCACCGCTGGAGAGACTGTAGCACCGCCCAAGTCTCAATCGAATCGAAGGCCTTCTCATAGTCCACAAACGCCAAGCATAGTGGTTTGTTATACTCCTCGGACTTCTGTATAACTTGCCGCAGCGTATGAATGTGGTCTATGGTGCTAAAGCCTTTTCGGAAGCCTGCTTGTTCGGGGGGCTGGAAGTCGTCGAACCTGCGAGCGAGACGATTCGTGAGGACCCTAGAAAACAGCTTGTAGACATGGCTCAGGAGGGATAATTTTTCAGGAGGGTATTGTCACCTTTTTTGAAAAACAAAATCACCACGCTCCTGTGCCACGCCTTAGACGTTTCGCCTTTAAGAATGACGGAATTAAATAGCTTCTGAAGCGCTTTAAGAACCGGTTTGCCACCCGATTTCAGAAGCTCAGCCGTAATTCCATCATCTCCAGCCGCCTTATCGTTCTTGAGCTGTTTCAGGGCCATACCAATCTCGTACAGGCTGACGTCCGGGATATCGTCGGTGTAGTGTCGGTTTAGTCTGGCTCTAGGATCATTAGCCAGGCTTACAACAGGTGCGTGTGTTGATGTGTATAACTCTCCGTAGAATCTCTCAATCTCACCCAAAAGCTCGGGCTTGGAAGTGACGATCCTACCATCCCCATTCTTCAGCTTCGCAAGTAGACTCTGTCCAACAGACAATTCTCGTGCTAACACTTTGGAGCCTTTGTTTTGCTCGATAGCCTCTTTAATACAATTTGTATTAAATTGGCGTATATCGCGAGTCAGAGACTTTGAGATTTGTCTGTTAAGGCATCCGATACGCGAAGCGTCATCGGGGGATTTTAAGATCACCTCCCGTCTTTCTTCCATTAGCCGGCGGGTGGGACCGGAGATCTTCTTCTGTCCTTTTGAACGGAAGGTTTTGTAGAACTTAGATTCTTCCGTTTGGAGAGTTTCCACAAACCTGTTGTTGTAGTCGTCCACATCTACGCATTCACCGAGGCATTCGAAGCGGTTTTGTAGTTCGATCTGAAAGCTCTCGGGGTTTTGGAGTTGTGTTGACGCTGGACGGAGCGTAGACTTCATAAGTCGAGTGCGTTCGAGCCTAATGTTGAGGTTCAAGATGCCTCTAACAATACGGTGATCACTCCCGGTTTTAACCGCATGGATCACGGAGACATCGTTGAACACTTGCCTTCTCGTTGACATTATGAAGTCTATCTCGTTTTTGGTCTGATCATCGGGGCTGAGCCAGGTTCACTTGCGGTGCAATGGTTTCTTGAAAAAAGAATTCATCGCAAAGAGTCCTTCCTTTTCCATGAAATCCATTAGCATCTGCCCCCTGGGATTCCGATTTCCAACTCCAAATTGCCCCACCTTCGTCTCGTCCGCCTCTCGCATGCCCAGTTTTGCGTTAAAGTCCCCCATGACAACGGTGTAGTGGGTTTTGGAGGAATGTATGGCTCTACTGACGTCCTCATACATAACCTCCACCTCATCGTCAGAGTGTTTAGACGTCGGGGCGTAGACCTGTATAACTTTTAACGAATATCGTTTTGTTATTCTGAGTACAAGGTACGCCACCCTAGTCGAAAAGCTCCCGACTTTAACAACGCTGTTCACGAAGGACTTGTGGACAATAAACCCGACGCCACCCTGGGACAGCTGGTCGCCTTCCCGGAAATAGAGCAGGTTGCCAGACTTCAGGATTATCGAGTCCTCTCCCTCTCTTCGGACTTCAGATAACCCCACAATGTCCCAGCGCAAACGGCTCAGTTCTTCCTCCAGTTCGACAATCTTCTCATCGGTCCGTAGTGTGCGCGTGTTAAATGTTGCCAGGGCCAAAGGTCGTCGTTGGTGATGGTAGCCGGATCTCTGCCGGAGATTCTTAGCACCCCTTGCACCGCCGTAACTGAGTCCGCTACCGTAGACTGGAATAGCGGAGCTGCCGGGGACTAGGGGCCTGGGCTGTATCGTGTGCATCATTGGGGGGGTTTGCCATAATCCCCACGCTTGGCAGGCGGGTTGGGGATCGCAGTGATTTGATATTACATAGGAGAAGCGCTGCTGCCCGCTTCCCTGGTGATTTCCCTTAGTCGCCTCTTACGACACCCACGGGAGGATATGGGTTGGTACTATTCTAGGCCCGGTACCACACGGGACGAAATAATACTACAGCAAAAATAACTGTCTTCTTGACAGATATCACGTTGCATCAACGACAAAAATATGTATATGTAAAAAGTGAAGTAGATGTTTTCACTAGATATATTCACTAACAAAGTACGATAACACTTATTATTCCTGTAAAAACGTTATCCCCGTCTTTATGTTTTCGACTCCAGTCCAGTCCAATAAAAGGTTGAGCATCGCTGCGCTCCGAGTCTGGATGCAATTTCAGATCACATTTTGAAAATTTAAATGCAAATTTTTTTAAACGACAATATTTTCTATTATAAAATGTGGATAATTGAATTATTTAAAGCAAAATAAAAAAAAGGGAAAAAAATATTATCGTAGAACGTGTTTTGTTCACCGCAATGTAGGGTTTTATACAATTGTTTTGTTTTACGTCTTTGTTTATGAAAAGTTTGGAATATTTATTGAATGCACACAGGCAGAATATGGACAAAATATTTCATCATCATCATCATCAGCTTCTACTCGTCCACTGCTGGACATACGCCTCTTCCATGGTACGCCGACAAACTCGATTCTGAGCAGTTCTCCGCCAGCCACTACCAGCCACCTTTTTGACGTCGTCGCTCCATCTCGCCCAAGGGCGTCCTACCTACGCTACGTTTGCCGATACGCGGTCTCCACTCGAGGACTTGCTTACCCCAACGGTTGTCGGCTCTGCGGCATATGTGACCATCCCATTGCTACTTCAGCTTGCTAATCCTAAAATTTTACTAAAAATAAAATATTTATAGACAAATATTTTATTTTTAGCAAAATATTTTGAGCCCTGGTGGCCTAGTGGTTAAAACACCATCCTCTCAAGAGTGTGTGGGTTCGATTCCAGGTCAGACAAGTACTGACTGGTGATTACGCTCAATCCTTCTCTGTATGAGAGGAGACCTGTGCCCAGCAGTGGGATGATAGAAACGTTGATGATGTTCATGATTTAAAGACGAAAACAATCTACCTATCATTTTCTCAACTATGTTAGTTATGTTTCATGTATCCCCACAAACTTTCGAATCTATACTAATATATAAAGCTGAAGAGTTTGTTTGTTTGTTTGTTTGGACGCGCTAATTTCAGGAAGTACTGGTCCGATTTGATTTTTTTTTGCGTTGGATAGCACATTAATCCAGGAAGGCTTTAGGCTATATAACATCACGCTGCGACGAATAGGAGCGGAGCATAACTAACTCCACGCGAACGAAGACGCTGGCGTGGGATAATGGGTTATCTAACGCAAAAAGAATTTCTCAAATCGGGCCAGTAGTTCCTGAGATTAGCGCGTTCAAACAAACAAACTCTTCAGCTTTATACAGTATGTTAAATAACAGAGGGCGTTCCCTTAAACTCGTTAATATATATCATTAATAGATTAAAATAAAAATATCAGCATAGAAAAACAAGCATAAAAAATCCGAATAAAAAAAAATTCTAATTGGAAATAAATTTGAAACCTCCTGTTTAAATCAAAATAGTAGTCGTCATGTATAAATAAATTGCGACGTTGCCGTCTTTCATGTTCGCGTGTACAGTGTGTTTCTTTTACATGTCAATTTAAAATTTTTATTGAATATTTTCTGGAAAAAATTTTAAAACATTTTGTTTTCGAATGGAAATATTTTTTTTAGCATGTATGTATGCTATACTATTTCGGGTTAACGGGAATGCCCTCTGTTAGTTAACATACTGTATATTAGTATAGATTTATTTTATTATTTATGTAATACACAACAAAATATATAAGGATTATTTATTTATACCTAGTAAATTATGAGCTTAGTAATTTAAACGGTACAACACCAATTACATTGATTAACATAGAAATAAACATATAAGACTCTCTCGCATACTTTTTTTTAGAAAAGTATAAAAAATACACGCATAAGCTTATTCCATTCATCCACAAACACGTCACATTGCGGTTTGGTCATCAGAAGGGCATTCAGCTCCTTTAGAGTACGCCAGACCGGGATAGCGGGGGGATTCAGCTCTGGCTACAGTTTTTGCTAGAAGTTGCGCAAACAGATTGTGCCTGCGGCTTTGACAATGGCCGACGAATTTATCAGGCACAAATATGCAGAAAAGACCATGGAGACCTCTGGTCAGTCTGTAAGTTGCCGCAATATCTCATAAGCTACGGTGAGCTGGTCAAGGCCTCTTCTCATCTCCAACGAGTTAAATTCCAACATCCCTAAGAGATATGCAAAAATTAAGATCTGAGTACAAATGTGCCAATTATTTCTTAAGAAGTTTCTGCCAGCATACTTGCGAAAGGAGAAGTAAAACACATATGTAGACAATATAGTGTGTAAGCACAAGGAGAAAAAAATATGACTGTGATAATTATAAAAGATATAATATTTAACATACCTTAACATATAATACAAAAATAATTACATAAGTATTTTAATCCTTAAATAAATACATAATACAAAAATTTATAAATATGTGTAAAATAAACAAATTTTCTTGGTATACAAAAAAGTCAATGCTCTTTAAGAGGAGGAGGCGGAGCGCGTGAGGGGTCGGGAATCCCAGCGCCCTCACGCCACTAGCTACCGCAAGAGACGGCCTGGTCGGGAGACAACATCGAACTCCCGGTCATCGTAGGTGAGAACGGTGAGCAGTGGGCAGCTCGCCGCCCGATAAGGACAAGGCCCGAGTCGACAGCGCGTTGTGTTTCACGTGCGCATCAAAGAGACGTCAGCACATCGTGACGGGGTCTACGACTAAGACAGATGCCTCCTGGGTCAGGTTTGCGGGTTGATTAAAAAAGAAACCGTGGCCCTGGCGCACAGCCAAGAAACATGGGTGGGTTTTAGTCAGTAAAAGTCTGACACGCCCTTCCGCTCCGATAACACTTAAACTACTTATAAAGTAATATTTATTAACCCCCATATTTTTAGGATATCGACATAAAAAAAAACTTTAATTCCTGTTTAATAAAGTTCAGTTTAAACTACAACTTTAAACATTTGACATATTTTTTTTTTCAATAATGCTAGTCGCTCTGAAACAATTTTTTTTATATTCTAAAACGTTGCCCCACACTAGGAATTTCTCCTGTATCGTGGGTGCGTTTACAAACATATAACTCATATACACAAACATCCAGATCCGGAACAATACAAATATTTGTTTCGTGCGGGAATCGAACCTGCGAAACGCAGCGTAGCAGTCAATAGCTTAACCAATGCGCTAACCGTACAGCCACATTAAAGGTGAAACCGCAGGCATCGCTAGTGTATTATAATTTTGATAGGGGATACAATATATAGACGCTTATAGAATAATTGTTCAGTCTGCCCATTCGCGGTGTTACCTCGTCTGACGCGAGGCTACTGAATATTTCGATTTCCTTTTACAACCGTTAGGGTGAGGACAGATGAGCGTCCTATTATTATTCATCATAATTAGTCCACAATAATGTCAAAATATTCCCACTGCTGGGACCCGGCTGGGTCAGAGGATTGCGGGCCCAGTGCGGATTGGTAGATGTCATTTGTTTTCAAATTTGGTTCTAAAATATTTGAAGTTTTCCGTTACCGTTTTGAGAGCAGCAGTGATTTAGAAATTAGGTAAAGCGCGTATTTTGGTTCGAAATATGGTTGACAAGAGTCTATTATTTTAAAGGACATTTTTTTTCAGACACAAAAATTGATTTAGCGTAGCTCAGTCCCACTTACCGGCGACCGCCCGCAGAGCCGGAGCTGCTGCAGCAGCTGCGGAGGTCATAAAGAGGCGCAAATATGCAGCGTTATCTGAGCCCTACATATTTGTGCCTTTCGCTGTGGAGACGCTAGGGCCCTGGGGTGCAGAGGCTCGACAATTTTTTAAAGAAATCTCTGCACGATTAATCGACGTATCAGGTGATCGGAGGGCTGGCGCGCATTTCGGTCAAAGGTTGAGTTTGGCGATTCAACGTGGAAACGCGGCCAGCCTTTTGGGCACCCTGCCCGGTGATCGCAGCGATCTGGGTTCAATTTTTTATATACTTTAAATTTAATTTGTAGTTAGTTTGTATTATATGTCTTTTTAGGTTTAATTTATTCATAATTTAGTTTTAATTAATATTAATTTTCCCTTTAAATAAACGTAAAAATACCTTATAGCAACAACTGAAAATTGATTTTGTTCTATAATTTGAAATGATCATTAAAGGACTTAATACTTGGTCCTTTATTTTATGAATTTGTGCAAGTAGACAGTAAACAAATATCTTATGTGCCATATAAACCATTTTATCATTTCATTGTAGAAAACGAAGAAGTTCTTAAAGCTGCAACAAGTAATTTACCAAGAACAATTATAGAAAGACCGGTCAGCGTGGAAAGCCTTGGGGGAGGCCTTTGTCCAGCAGTGGACATCTATAGGCTGAAGAAGAAGAAGAATTATAGAAACCATAATAATTAGATACTACTTTGTTAACAAAAATTACTAGTTTGTGTAATTTTATTGATTCGGTACTGACAACATAATAGCACTTCATTTTTTTTAATTGTGTCCTTTATCTACAGGTTATATATCTCGCTAGACACGCTATAGCTTTTTTTTTAAACAATTATAAACTAGTGCTTGACTGCAATCCCGCCTGATGGTAAGCAGTGATGCAATCGTTGATGTTAAAGCGCATTAGTTTATTAAGCCTATTCACTTAAAAAACTTAGGAATAGGAAGGATGACGGCAGTTGAGCGAGGTGATGCAATGTTAAACCCAAGACCAACACGACCAAACGATGCTGCGCTAGAGGGAGATTGATCTGGAGACTCTCCACGACCAAACTCCCGACACAACAACATTTGGCGCATCGTACCCGCCACACATCGCAACACAACTGCTCAGACCCGTCCTCCATACGGCTTCACCAGACATCATGCCGGAACACGACGAATCGCTTGGCGGCAAGACTTTGTCTGGTGGGTGGTAACTTCTGCCGGCAGCCGATGTTATGGCCTACCACCGAGAAAAAAGCTTGGCAGCCAAGTTCAAGTTTTCACACACTAGTCATGTTATATATTAAACCAATCGCAAGTTATTGTTTTATATTATAAGGTTGAACTCTTCTAAATATTTAATTTGCTAGGACAAAACTAGGTAGGTCAAATAATGAGGTTCAATAGAACAATAATTCTATATTAAAAGGACTAGATAATTTTATACTATTCAGAACTTGGCACCTATTGAGATCTTAATTCTTTTGTTGATGAAGTCGACAACCACACCATATCATAATATTCAATAAACTTGGCTCCCATTTTATGTTTTTGGTGACCCCACCAACAACATCTTTATTTCATCTTACCAAATTGCCTAAAACATAAAATTGGAGCTGGTGACACTAGTTCGAACCTTCAACCTATAACTCATAAGACGCCGCGCCGTAACCTCTGGGCCACCAATCATCCATTTCTCTTCATCGATATCATTTTCTCGTTAACATTTATTAGTTATAGAAATAATATTACAAGTTTCGGGAATAAAGTTCGCCTCACTGGGAATTGATTTCCCGAGTTCCAAACTCATTGTGATTGACAGTGGTCCCGATTCCCTTGTTAAGAAACTAAACTAAACTAAATTTAACTTCACCACATCTTTTTCCTCTTGTTTCATTATAAAAGGGATAGACGGTAAATATTAGTTTTATGCTTTCAAATTAGTCACCGCTTGACATATATTTATTTATTTATTTATATATTCTTTATTGTACACCAAATATCAAACAAAACAAACAATACAAAAAAAAAAACATACAATGGGCGGCCTTATCGCTAATGCGATCTCTTCCAGGCAACCAAGGAATGGACAGATTCTTCCGAACCACAAATGGGACTGTCATTGGTGCAAATATTATTATACTTAGATAGATACACAAAAACATACATATACATAAATAAATACATATACAACGTGTAACATAAAGGGTATATACATAACAAAGGCATGGCATCTTTACATGATATCAAACGATATTGAAAGGGTTTTTTAAACCTATCTCTTTATGTTAGGAAGTTATGAGGAAAAACACCGCCTGTGATAGGCGTCTGTCATACTAGTCGCACAGAGATATTGAAGACATTTATCGGATTTTGGCAAGTAATGTGACGGGTAACAAGTAGTTATTAACGTATGTAGTGTGCTGCCACGTTTGTTATGATTTGATTTTAAGAAACACACGAAATCGAAAATTTGGTACCAATTTTTTGAGTATTTTATTTTGAGTTGAAACCCTTCCGATATCGTTTGGTATCATCTAAAGATGCCATGCCCTTGGTATGTATATACCCTTTTTGTTACACGTTGTATACTGAACAGAACAAGTTAACAAATAAATTAGCGAAAAAGTGTTTGTTGGACGAAGATCATAACGACAAGTAGTGTTCCTTCACAAGTCTCTTCAATTCTTGCAACGACTGCGCACGTTTTATTTCAATTGGCAATGCATTCCACAAACGAGGGGCATGAACAGTGAATGATTTATCAAGGAACGTTGTGGAATGCGTAAGCATTTTGAGCTTTAAATTATCTGATGACCTTATAGATTTACTATGTGAGTAGATATATGACGTAGACGCACTGTTTTAAATCGTCTGTACATAAAAGTATTCGGGACAGCCTCTGTGGTGTAGTGGTAGCGAACGCGGCCGCTGCGCAATGAGGCACGGGTTCGATGCCCGCGCAGTGTAAATATTTGTATGCATGAATAAGATTCGATTGCGCAGTGAAACCCCAAGCATAGCCCTTTCAATTACCCTTTGAGTGAATTCTTATAAGGCCCATTGTTAGCGACCACGTCTCAATTCCATAAGTCATCACTGGCAACACACTGGTCGAAGACTTGGGGAAAAAAAAAAAAAAAAGGCCTATGTCCAGCAGTGGACGTCTTTCGGCTGAAATGATGATGAATATGAATATTTGCACTGGTCTGGTCGTACCTCGGAAAGCACGTTAAGCCGTTGGTCCTGGTTGCCATACGAACATCTAATGGCAGTCGTTACGGGTTGGTTGGAGCCCTCAAAAGTCTAACAATTGGTCTAACTGAAATGCTTAGATATCGTTTTCGGGTTGTGGAGGTCGGAAAATATCGAAGTTTAGCCAAAAAATCAGCACTTAGGACTGGTAAAGCGCACCCCAGACTTCAAGGCTACGGATGATGATGATGATGATGATTTTAATCACCTGTAAACGTATTTGGGAGTAAGGTAATTTGACAGGACTAAAAAGATATTCATTTTTTGACAGGACTAAAAAGATATTTATCTTTTGACAGGACTAAAAAGATATTTATCTTTTGACAGGACTAAAAGATATTTATCTTTTGACAGGACTAAAAGATATTTATCTTTTGACAGGACTAAAAAGATATTTATCTTTTGACAGGACTAAAAAGATATTTATCTTTTGACAGGACTAAAAAGATATTTATCTTTTGACAGGACTAAAAAGATATTTATCTTTTGACAGGACTAAAAAGATATTTACCTTTTGACAGGACTAAAAAGATATTTATCTTTTGACAGGACTTAAAAGATATTGATCTTTTGACAGGACTAAAAATATATTTATCTTTTGTCCTTTTCCTAATGAAATGGAAAAACAAAGATGCAATGAATTTAAATTTAGTTTAGTTTAGTTTCAGAACAAGGGTTTCGGCGATATTGAATTACGTAACTATTATACCTCAGGTAAATACGAATTGGACGTTTTTGTCACACTATTATTTTGACGACCTCCGTGGCGCAGCGGTCAACAAGCCTGCCTGCGACGTTGAGGCCCCGGGTTCGATTCCCGGCCAGGTCATGATGGAAAACGATCTTTTCCTGATTGGCCTGGGTCTTGGATGTTTATCTATACATTATGTAAAGAAAACCCTGTCCGACCCATAAGGATAATAAAGGTTAGGTAAACACATGACCAAATAAAAAATTTTACGTAATCATCATAGTAACAATATTAGTGAATTTTAAAATAATCTTTTTTTCCTGCGAATTAATTCCTACTTCCCCGAAATTTGATAATTTTTAAAAAAGTGACAACACCATTTTTACGGTATGCTTATGCGATTCGATCACGCGTTGCGTGCCCTGACCCCCGTCGCCCGCAAAAGGGTGTCCTACCGCACATATATTAAGTTACCTCTTTTTGCAAAATAATATTTATTTTTTTAGGGGGATTTTTTTTTAAACTTTCTCTTCGGCTTTTTTCTATTCGGCATTAGTAGAATCAGTTATCGATTCCTAACAATACCTTCACTGATCGGACAGGGTTTTCTTTACATATTGTATATGTATCTTAGTATCTATTATAAATATAGTATCGTTGAGTTAGGATCCCATAACACAAGTCTCGAACTTACTTTGGGGCTAGCTCAGTCTGTGTGATTTGTCCGTATATATATTTATTTATTATTATTATTTTAGTCTTTTATAAGTAGCCGATAGGATAGACGGGATTGTGTTAGCGATCAGAAGTGGTATTTATTAAAAAGAAACAAATCAGGACGTTCCAATGTTCGTGTATTATCCATATGAATTATAATTACTTTCAGAACTTATTAATTAAAATAGGAACACAATAATAATCAACAAATTCTACTTGGTTGTCTAAACAAAACTATGGTCAAAGTTCCGCTCGGGGCGAGCGCGGTACGTTGACTTCTAACATCAGCTGTGGCGCGCGCGCAAGTACTATAAGCTATCGTAATCGCTTGGTAACCAATCTGCAACAATTTCTAAATCTATTTGGGAAAAATATAACATGGTGTAAAAATGATTGGAATCGATTCAGTTGATTATTCTGAACAAACTATATCCAACCAAAAACATTCTGTAAAAAAATGCCAAGCCTCGCGGGAGCTGCTGGTTTATCTGTAAAAAGTAATGAAATCTAGACAAAGCCGTGCCAAGTTGAAGGTTCCTTCTTACGATTTTTTCAATATTATTATAGTTAATATTGTGTGACTTGGCCGTTGAACATTATACGTCAGTGCGATTTTGTTAACACGTAATGTTATATCTGTTATAACTACCTATGTTTGTTATGTGAGAATAATAGCCCATACTGGTATTTGTAATTGGACTTAATACATTGTGCAACACGTGTATTAATCATTGACAATGATGAGTTCTGTTCTTTTTGGAGCGTCAATTATAAAATACCTGTCTATTATAAAATAGACGTACAGACGCTATTTACAGCTATTATTCTCACATAACAAACATAGGTAGTTATAACAGATATAACATTACGTGTTAACAAAATCGCACTGACGTATAATGTTCAACGGCCAAGTCATACAATATTAACTATAATAATATTGAAAAAATCGTAAGAAGGAACCTTCAACTTGGCACGGCTTTGTCTAGATTTCATTACTTTTTACAGATAAACCAGCAGCTCCCGCGAGGCTTGGCATTTTTTTACAGAATGTTTTTGGTTGGATTTCACTTCTTTTTGTAAAAGCGTATTAAATTGATTTTATTTAACACCGTTTTTTTTCTTTTTAGAAGTAGTTATTACCAATCTTCCTTTTCTTTTCCGGTTCTGATTCTTGTACAGTAGCAATAGTTTTATGTATTGCCCATTCGCGTGGCGTGCGTGGTTGTATTCAGTGATCGCTGAAGCTTGAGTTTTTATAATCTTGAAGTCAACATTTATGTTTACTTCTTCAATCAATATGAGGTGCGCCCAATGAAAATTGTTTACTCGTGAAAGCGCCATATAAGCTTGGCCACGAGAGAATATGGAGGTGCCAATGTCCATTTTTTAGAGTTAGAACTTGGCTAAATACATATGATTGTGGTACTCTAACTTGCGCTTGACCGCAATCCCGTCTGATGGTAAGCAGAGCAGTGATGCGATCGTTGATGGTAAAGCGCGCTAGTTTATTAAGAGCCTATTCACTTTAGCCTTGAAGACACTCAAATGGTAGTGTGACGGAAACACCGCCGCTGGCAAATTATAAAAATTATATAAATACTAAATACTACTAAATTCAGCTCAAGATTTACAAACTTCATTGGACCTTATATCTATAATAAGATAAATAAAGCAATCAATATCTACCCTCTAACGAAAACTCAATGTAAGGAAAAGGTTACAAAGTACTTACAAAAACTTAATTACGAAGAGACTGAGTTAATACTACATATACCACAGTGATTGACTATTTACCACATACACACACCATCTTACATTCATACACACATAATCATATCACACAAATAGAGGACACACGTACTGTTTAGTGCTTATTCTTAATTTAATCTAATTTTAAGTTAATTTATTATTTCTGGTAAATTATAAAAATGTAATTTTATTTGGTATTATGTTATTTTATTTTATTTCATAAATTTAATTGATTTATTCTATTTTTGAACATGTAAATTTCAATCTCAATGGCTACCTACATATACCTATCTAGTGTCTACTTTTTAAGGGATTGGGCGCTGATAACTGAAACACAGGCTTTTGCCTAGTTCGGTTACAGATGTGTAATCCGATTGTAACAATAAATTATAGCCTATAATATATTTTGTGTAACAGTGTAAACAATTTCTGAATAAACGTTATTATTATTATTATGCAGGGTGTATCTGACACCGTAACGCAAACATCGCGGATAGGCTACACCGCATGCCACTAATAAAATTATGATAGTCATTTATGTCGTTAATGAACGGTTACAGAATTCACAGTGGTTAAAAAAAAAGTGTCGGCTCGGAATTTGAACGTTGCAAGCGTGCCGCCGTGCGGGTTTGTAGGTATGACGTTGATCCCTGATGTAAAGTCTATCAAATCAGCTGATAAGACAGTTTTTCGAGTTTTGTTTTCATTGCGATTTTTTGTGTAATTAGCGAATTAATTAATTTTTACTTTAAAATCTTATTGGGTTATAAAAGTTTAGCAATTATGAACGGTCTTAAGTGAAAAAAACTTCATATATTTTTTTTTAAATCATGAGGAGCCGACGAAAAATTCCGCCACTGGGGGTTCAGAATCATGTACTGGATCCATGGTATTCGTTTGTGCGTCGATGTCAGATACACCCTGTTTAATTGTTCCAGTCGGTAAAGAGGGAGCAAAACGCTTCATCGTTGAATTAAATCATGCAATTCCCTTGTATACTGATAGAGCAGCGGTGGACTAGTAGTATCGTCCGCGATTTACAAATTGTAGGCCGTAGGTTAGAACCCTATCAGGCGCTTTAATTTGTGTAAATTATTTCATCACCACTGCTCTCAAAACGGTGCAGTGAAGGAAAACTTCGTGAGACAACCGGCATGTTTTAGAAGCAAAAACTCCGAAGGCATGTGACATTTATCAACCCGCACTGTGCCCGCCTGGGCCGCAGTGGGCCGTAATCTACACGGGTAGATTACGGCCCACTCTATCTCATCGAGAGGAGGCATGTGTCCTAGGAGTGGGAATATTTTAGGCTTATTATATATTCCTGATTTCTGTCTCAATATGTCAAAAATGTATCCAATTTCTCTATATTTATGAAAAAAAAAAGAAAAGTGAGTTTGTTTGTTCCGTTTCCACGCCGTAACTACTGAACCGATTTCTTTGAAATTTTGTAGACATAAAGATAGAAGTCCGGGTTAAATAATAGGGTGGTTTTTATCCCGTAAGAATCGATATTCCCAATGAAAATATAAAAAGCGACGTAACCTCATTCCACGCGGGCGAAGCCGCGGGGGAAAAGCTAGTGGATTATATTTTGACCAAATTTTGAGTGAATTTTATTTTAGGGTAATTTGTTCATTTCATTTGTGTAATGTTTATGTTCGAGTTGAAAAGTTAGTAGTAGTTAGTAATCGTTCGACTATTTCTTCGTGTAAACTAAAAAATATAAAAGCCAGTCTAGTCTTCTCCACAGTTTTTATCAAAGCAGAAGGGGAGGCATTTCCAGCAGTGGGGCGCTCTAAGCTAGATTAAATTAGAAGATATATGTGTCCCACTACGCTGGATTTTTGCAATGACAATCATTTTTTTTTATATAGGAATAGTAGATTTGATTATAGATTACTGAACGACGAACATTTCTTCCTTCTGATCTAATTCAAAGGTTACTGCAGACCTTAATTTTAGCCCATATAGGTGCAAAGTTCTCATCAATATAAATGAATTAATTCCAAACACAAAGTAAACCGTTGGGAATCCCCTAACTGCCCTTCGTCTTCGTCATAAGATCTCTAATGGCAATCCCAATTTATCTTGGTATAAAGCTCTTATCGATACAAATTAATCGGGCACAAACACAAGGTAGCTGCTGTGAATCGCTGAGGAGTTCCTTCGTTTGTCTCTCGACTCCATCATCAAATCTACTTCAGACCTTCATTATAACCCATATGGGTGCAAAGTCTTCATGAATATAAATGATATAAGTCCAAACACAAAGTAACTACTGTAAACCGTTGAGGAGTACGCGGGACTGACCTTTGTCTTCATCATCAGAGCCTTTATGACAGTCACAACCCATCGTGATGTAAAGTTCTCATCAATACAAATTAATCAAACATAAACACAAGGTAGCTGCTGTGAATCGTTGAGGAGTTCTCACGACTGTCTCCCAGCTACATCATCAGTCCTACTCCATACCTTTATTATTATTATTTTTTTTTTATAAGTTATAAACAAGCGCTTGACCGCAATCCCGCCTGATGGTAAGCAGTGATGCGATCATTGATGGTAAAGCGCGCTAGTTTATTAAGAACCTATTCACTCTAGCCTTGAAGACACTCAAATTGTAATGTGACGGAAACACCGTCGCTGGCAAATTGTTCCAGTCCCTCGATGTACGCGGTATAAAAGAGGAAGCGAAACGCTTCGTCCGGGTCGCAGTGGTATCAACAACGTAAGTACAACAACGTAAATTGTAGTGTTTTCTAATACTTATTGAAAATACTTAGAAATGCACTAGTCACCCCTACGATTTTTGAAAGTTACCCTTGATTTCTCTGGTCTTCCATTTTCAGATCCTGATCTGGTAACTGTTGGACCACCTGGAAAGTATACCCTTTCAAACAAAAAGAAATTTGAAAATCGATCCAGGCGTCTTAGGGTAATCGGTGAACACACCTACATAAAAAAAAAAGATTACGATGAATTGAGAACCCGCTCCTTTTCCGAAGTCAGTTGATGAAGCGGCCCACCAAGTTGAATATTTTATTGACGGTGGTACGTCAATCTCTACTAGTTTGGTTGGGCTCTTCTGCTTTCTAATCAAGGTCACCAGGTACTTCAGATCTTCGATTCTTCTAGTTTTTATATTTTTCCCTTTATGTTACCATTAAACCCTGGCTCTGTACCAAATTTCAGCTCTCTGAGATTATGGGAAGTACTACTTCTATTTTGATGATCATGAGTGAGTGAGTGTCGAAAACACGGAAATTTACTTTCGCTTAACTTTAGAACTGGATGAGCTACAGACTTGAAATTTTAGATTTGAAGTGTGTAAATACAGCTTACTGGATGACCAAAATTTCAGCGTTCTGGTACTATCCAGAGGTTCTTAATTAGGGGCCTGAAAATGCAGCGAAATGGTTCGGGTAAAGATGGTACGGCAGTGTTTGCTTCGCGCTCGACTTGGCGAGGGCACTGCCGTGCCCTCAGATTCATGTTGCGAATAAACAAAAAATAACGTCGTATACTGAAATTAATATTAAAATCCTTTAAGTGTCTAGCTTACAGTATAAACGCTTCCTACCAAAAATATATGGACCCTCCCTCATAAGGAAAATGAATAAGGTACGGCATTCACCCGCGAAAATAGATTCATCATTATGACATGGCCGTTCTATGATAGAAAAGCGCAATTGTGTTCATGTCCTTATGTCAAAAATATGTTTGAAAGCTGCAGTCAAGTGTTTAGGGTATTCCTTTTTTTATAATCGTAAACTAGTGCTTGACTGCAACCCTGCCTGATGGTAAGCAGTGATGCAATCGTTGATGGTAAAGCGCGCTAGTTTATTAAGACCGTATTCACTCTAGCCTTAAAGACACTTAAATTGTAGTCAGACGGACACAGCGCCGCTGGAAAGTTGTTTATTTACTATTATTTTTAATGTCAACACTATATAAAGATATGGGTAGGTGCTCTCGACCTCATAGCACAATAATAAACGTACTATTGTGTGGTTCCGGGCTTGGAATAGTACCAACCCATATCCTCCCGTGGGTATCGTAAGAGGCGACTAAGATAACTCTCACCAGAGAAGCGGGCAGCAGCGCTTCTCCTGTATAATATCAAATGACTGCGATCTCAATGCAAGAAAGCCTTGGGGAGGCCTTTGTCCAGCAGTGGACCACTGTAGGCTGAAGAAGAAGAAGAAGAAACGTACTATTAATATGAATGTAACACGTATATGCTACGTCAAAGCTTAGGTATGTTTTATCGAATTTAAGCTGTGGCTACATTTCAATACATAACATAATCGGTCTATAAGGTTCCCACTCCTGGGACACAGGTCTCCTCTCTGTAAGATTGAATGGGCCGTAATCTACCATCATCATCTCAGCGTTTATCCCAGTCGCATCCGCATTTTTTCAGCTTTGGAGTCTGGGGTCCGCTTTACCAGTCTAACTCCTGATTTTGGCTAAACTTCGATATTTTTCGTGAAGCGAATGCCGACTGACCTCCACAACCCGCAGGCGATATCAAAACATTGCAGTTAGACCAATTATTGGACTTTTGAGAGCTCCAACGAGTAACGACTGCCAATAAATGTTCGTATGGCAACCGGGACCAACGGCTTAACGTGCTTTCCAGGGCATGACCAGATCAGTGCAAATATTCATATTCATGCATACAAATATTTGCACTGCGCAGAGATCGAATCCGCGCCTTCTTGCGCAGCGGCCGCGTTCGCTAACGTTACGCCACGGACGCTTTCAATAGGCCACTCAATCTACCACGCGGGCCAATTGCGGTTTGGTAATGTCCTATATAACTACAAGAGATAGTTCCACACTTCACCGACTAATGATTCCCAAGTACAGAACGACTCTAACTCACATGCTACCAAGAAAAACAAGAATCTGTAGTATCTCTGAAGGCGTATTGAAATCAAGCATGCTCAATTTTTTGGTTAGCAAAAAAGCCAGCAACAAATCACCAGAGCGTAACATACAATACAGAGGGGAAAACCTATAGCAATCCGGACCCTCCTCCTCCTCCTTCTGTACAGGTTATAACAAAGATGCAAAACATACAACAAATAGACATCTTCCAACACGGCTGGTCACCGTGGAAGATTACGACCTAAACCCTCCAAGTCATAAACAAAGAAAAACAAATTTGAAAATTGCTACTTACAACGTCAGAACGCTCTCAAACACTGAAAAATACATCGAACTAATTTTTTACACAAAAGCCTTTGACAGTCTCTACCATGGCTCTATATGGCAAACTCTTTATAACTGCAACATAAACCCAATAATAATTAGAAAAATAAAGAATACATACCAAAACAGTGTTAGCAGAGTCAAACTGGTATCTAGAGGCGATGAAATCAAAATAGCCCGAGGCGTCAGGCAGGGAGACCCTCTATCTCCAAAATTGTTCATAGCTGTATTGCAGTGCATATTTTCCAAACTGAATTGGACCTTTGAAGGCATCCCCATAAATAACGAACGCCTCACACATTTGAGACTTGCCGACATAGTGATCTTTGCCGAATCTCCCAAGAAACTGGAAAATATGATCTCACATCTAAATAGAGAAAGCAAACATGTTGGTCAAACATATGAACCTAAGCAAGACAAAAATAATGACAAATGGTAAGAAAGGAAAAATAATGCTTGAAGGTGTCGAAATTGAGTATGTAGAACAGTATGTATACCTAGGAAAGCAAGTATCACTTTCTAAATCAAAGAACAAAGACGAGGTCAACCGAAGAATCACGTGCAGTTGGAACAAGTACTGGGCGCACAAAGAGATAATAAAAGGTAATTATGACCTAAATATGAAAAAGACCATCATGGATACTTGCATCCTGCCCTGCTTGACCTATGGCTCCCAAACGTGGATTTTCACTAAAAAAGTAAGCAACAAAATAAGAACATGTCAACGAGCAATGGAGAGGAGCATGCTACCTGAGGAAAATCCATAAAACAAAAAGTCAAGTAATATGAGAAAAGACAAAACTGACAGATGCATTACACCAAGCACTAAAACTTAAATGGAGATGGGCCGGACATGTAGCGAGATGCAAAGACCAACGATGGACTCTCAAGAGCACGAATTGGCCTGGCCCACCGGGCAAAAAGAACGTGGGTAGACCACAAAAACGATGGATGGACGACATAGAAGAGACGGCTGGGAAGGACTGGACAATATTAGCACACAATAGAGAGAAATGGAAGGACTTGAAGGAGACCTATACCCTAAAAGGGGTTCCTATAGTTAAGATATTTAAGTTAAGTAAACTAACATAGAATTAATTACAAAATTATTACTAATCTAGAAATAAGAAGCTATAAAACAATGTTTTATCAGATACCTATAGGAAAATAAACAGGCTTATTATTATTATTAAGCCTATATAAGTCTGAAATCGCCAACCCGCACTGAGCAAGCATGGTGATTACGCTCAATCCTTCTCTGTATGAGAGGAGACCTGTGCCCAGCAGTGGGACGATAAAAAGGTTGATGATGTTGATGATGATGATGAATGTCACACATCTTCGAAGTTTTTGATCCTAGAACATCCGGTCACGATGTTTTCCTACACTGAAATGAGAGCAGTAGTGATGAAAATAATTTACACAAAAAAATTAAAGTGCCTGATGGGGTTTCGAACGACTAGTACGTCGAGGTCGATACCTAGGGCGAGGCATTCTCACATTCCAATAATAAAACATTTATCTAAAATTGATTGTGAATAAATTTATGTTTATTATCTAAATTTGATTATTATCTATTTTTTTTAATATGATTTATAATCTAGCGCTTGACCGCAATCCCGCTTGATGGTAAGCAGTGACGCAATCGTTGATGGTAAAACTAGTTTATTATGAGCCTATTCACTCTAGCCTCGAAGACACTCAAATTGTAGTCCGATGGAAACACCGCCACTGGCAAATTGTTTCAGTCCTTCGATGTACGCGGTATAAAGGAGGAGGCGAAACGCTTCGTCCGGATCGTAGTGGTGTTAACAACGTAAAGGTAGAAACTCGCCGTGAGACGGGTCGTCCGATGGTGGAACGGAGATGGGGGAATTAAATCATGCAATTCTCTCGCACACTCCCCAAAATGCATCCTATAGAACACCGAAAGGCTGGCTACCTTACGCCTGTGCTCTAGGCTTTGAAGACCGTCTCGATGATTAAATAATAAAATTAACTAGCTACTAAGGTCTGGTCTTGGGCTGGAGGAAAATGTAAATATAGAGGCACTTTGGTTAAAGATTAATAAAATAATCACGAAATACGACGTTGCCAGCTCGCGTGGGAAGAATGCCCTAATTTGGTCCGAACAAATTCATGATTAAGTACCCTACGGCACCAGCACGATACATAACACACAAACACCTTCTCAAAATCAATTTGCGCGCCGTAAAAGGAAGTTAATGATATTTCTTTTGATCAATACAAGATTAGATTGATCTCCCCTTAGGTTGATATAACTAATTTGTCCGCCATTCATATGGATCTCTCACATTTTCTATTCTCTAAAAGGGAGGTAGGAAGAAAGGGAGTTATTTTTTCCGAGATAACAATAATTGTTCTTTTGGTGTTATTTATTTGGTAGTTGTAATTATCATCATTGCTAAGTAAAACTAGTCGATCGATTATGTTAAGTTATGCTACTTACTGCCCGCATTGAGCAATCGTGGTGATTACGCTCAATCCTTCTTTGTATGAGAGGAGACCTGTGCCCAGCAGGGATGATGATGGTGCTTACCGCGGTCGGTCAGGGGATGGGTGAATATGCTACTATCCTTCATGTAGGTGTAGTCTTCCCAGGGGAGGGGTCTTTACGTCTTACAGGCGTTGGCGCAGGCGCAACCACTCCCATGAGCGGATGTTGATCACTAGTGCAGTTTTATTGAGGACAACATTCCAAAAGCTAAGCACTTAAAATCTTATAGTAATTTAAATAAGGTATCAATAAAAGGGGTTTAGAGGAGAACCGTTTTTATTTCAGCCTCTACACAATAAGTAAAGAAAACCCTTTCTGATCCATAACAATAATAAAGTTTAGTTAAACACATTACCAAATATAATATAAAATTTTACATAATCATGATAGTTACAATACTAATGAATTTTGAAACAATCTTTTTTCCCGCGAATTAATTCCAATTTCCCCGAAATTTGGTATTTTTTAAAATGTGACAACCCCGTTTTCACGCTATTATTAGAAGCGATGCGACCACGTACCGCGTGTCCTGCCCCCCGTCGCCCGCGCATGGATTGCCTACCGAAAATGTATTAAGTTACCTCTTTTAAATGTATTTTTTTTTTAAATTTAGCTCGGCTTTGTGGGCATTAGTAGAATCAGTTATTGAAACCTAACAATACCTTCACGGATCGGACACGGTTTTCTTTACATATTGAATATGTACATAAACAACGTTATTTTTTGTTTATTGCGAAACCTGAATGAAGTTTGTTCAGAATAAACAACTGAATCGATTCCAATCAGTTTTACATAATGTTATATTTTTTCCCAAATAAATTTGGAAATTGTTGCAGTGTGGTTTCCGGACGCACAACTCAGCTGGCGTTAGATCATAGTACTAGGCGCGTGAGCCAGTGCCCCCCTGCGCAGCGCCGCTGCAGGCGTGGGCGGGCAAGCGGTTTGTTAACTAAATTTTGCTGGGAGAACCAGGTAAGATAACAAGCTCAAAACTTTGTGGTTTCTCATGATATCTTTTTGAAATTTTGTACATAAATTCTTTACTTAAAAATACTGGACACGTGTTACGGGTTTCGCATATATAAAACAATTAATTAATGTTGTATAAATAATACGTTTGTATAACATAGCAAAGGCGGAGCATTCAGACACAGGCAAATTAATTGCTCAAAAGGGTGCTCCTAAATGTGACTAGCATATGTTATTTACCTACGTTGCTGAATAAACATTTTTTATTTCTTTGAAAATTTTGAGTTTAGGAAATCTTCGTATTCGAACGTGGCCACTTTTTTCAGGTTTTTAGCTGTTAAATAAACAATACTGTCACCCACACTTCGACAGCCTCCGTGGCGTAGCGGTAGCGGACGCGGCCGCTGCGCAAGGCGGCGCGGGTTCGATCCCCGCACAGTGCAAGTATTTGTATGCATGAATATGAATATTTGCACTGGTCTGGTCGTGCCTCAGAAAGCACGTTAAGCCGTTGGTCCCGGTTGCCATATGAACATCTAGTGGCAGTCGTTACGTGTTGTTGGAGCCCTCAAAAAAAAATCCAACAATTGGTCTAACTGCAATGCTTCGATGTCGCCTTCGGGTTGTGGAGGCCAGACGGCAGTCGCTTCACGGAAAATGTCGAAGTTTAGCCATATCAGCAGTTGGACTGGTAAAGCGGGCCCCAGACTCCAAAGCTGAAAAGGCTTCGGATGCGACTGGGATTAACGCTGGGATGATGATGATGATGATGAATACTGACAGTATTCATCATCATCATCATCGCCACGATAAAAAAAAAACCGGCCAAGTGCGTGTCGGACTCACGCACAAAGGGTTCCGTACAATTGATTTATGAAATTAAAGGATTTAAGTTAATTATATGAAAGATTACGTATCGCGTAATCTAAGTAATAATAAGCGGTTTACGATTTACGAGGTATTAAAAAGACTACTTACTAGATCTCTTTCAAAACAATTTTCGTTGGTAGTTTTTATAGTAATGCATATCATATGTCGTGGTGATTACGCTCAATCCTTCTCTGTATGAGAGGAGACCTGTGCCCAGCAGTTTCAGTTCTAAGTGTGGGGAGCCCCCAATATTATTAATTTTTTATATTTTTGCATCAGAATCTTTATGCGGTCCACAGAAACCTACCAAGTTTCAACAGTATAGCTTTTATAGTTTCGGAAAAAAATACTGTGACATACGGACGGACAGACGGACAGATGAACAGACAGACATGACGAATCTATAAGGGTTCTGTTTTTTTCCATTTGGCTACGGAACCCTAAAACTGATACCACTGTTACTGATACTGATATTTAATGTTACATACCTATCTGCGGATCTTCTACTTCTTCTTCAGCCTATAGAGGACTGGACTGGCTGGACAATGGCCTTCTCCAAGGCTTTCCACAATGACCGGTCTTATTTTTTTTTAAATATCAATTATAAACTAGTGGTTGACCGCAATCCCGCCTGATGGTAAGTAGTGATGCAATCGTTGATGGTAAAGCGAAAACGTAGTGATTACTTGCTCAGTGGTAAAGCGCGCTAGTTTATTAAGAGCCTATTTACTCTAGCCTTGAAGACACTTAAGAGGGAACTCTGGTGGTGCTTTCTCTATAGAAACGTATTCCGCTGTTTTCTTCGTGGATAATGCTTTTAGAGCAACTCCTTTTTTTTTTCTACAATTTTGTACCGTGATTATACGTGCCCCTATCATTTGATTTTTTCCGAAACATAATTAATAAAAGAAATACGATACTTCAAAATCGCGAAAAATAACCCATTTTTACCGCGATGTTCAGATGACTATTAGACAAACGTGATAAGTTTTTGACAAAAAAGAAAATAATAGAAGCATAGATATACTTTTCTCTAATAGAAATTTTGATATAAAAATAATTGAGATCTGTCGTGTTTTGAAAAAGAAAACAGCGGAATACAAAACGTCTTTTGGTCAAAGTTTCTGTAAGTAAAATCTGCCTACGCTGCAATTGTCCTTTTCGCATTTTACCGGAAGAGGTTGGAAGCAGGGCGACGGCAATAGTTTATTCAAATATCTATTTTCCAAATTCCTCGGCACTAGAGTCCCCTCTTAAATTATAGTCCGACTAGCTTACCGCCCGCGGCTTCGCCCGTGTGGAGTTCGGTTATTTTTTTTTTTTATAATTTATAAACTAGCGCTTGACCGCAATCCCGATGGTAAGCAGTGATGCGATCATTGATGGTAAAGCGCGCTAGTTTATTAAGAGCCTATTCACTCTAGCCTTGAAGACACTCAAATTGTAATGTGACGGAAACACCGTCGCCGGCAAATTGTTCCAGTCCCACGATGTACGCGGTATAAAAGAGGAAGCGAAATGCTTCGTCCGGGTCGCAGTGGTGTCAACAACGTAAGGGTGGAAACTCGCCGTACGACGGGTCGTCCGATGGTGGAACGGAGATGGGGGAATTAAATCATGCAATTCCCTTGCACACTCACCAGAATGCATCCTATAGAAGACCGAAAGGCTGGCTACTCTACGCCTGTGCTCCAGGCTTTGGAGACCGTTTCGAGTTAAGTCTGGGTCGCCAATCAGCCTCTTCGCACGCCTATCCACTAAATCCAAAGTAGCCAGGTGACATTTCGCAGCACCAGCCCAAATGTGGCTGCAGTACTGCACACACGAGCGGACCTGTGCTTTGTACAACATTAGAAGCTGCCCTGGTGTGAAGTACCGCCGGACCTTTACGATATCGCCAAGTTTTCTGGCAGCCATCTTGATCTTGGACTCAATGAACCGCCCGAAGTTAAGGTTCGAGGAAATCTCTACTCCCAAAAGCTGAAGGCGGTTGGTGCAATCCAAGGATACATTCTGAAAAGTAGGAGCCAAGGTGAACGGGCTGCTTTTGGCGGTGAAAAGATACGCCTGTATTTTGGCGGCATTGAATGCTACAAGATTGGCTTTGCCCCATTCGGAAACTGCCTGTAGTGCAGCACTCGTACGCTCTACCATAGCCTCTCTTTCGGACCGGATTGTTTCCTTACTAGCCCGAGCTTCCGGCAGGTATCTCTCCACAACTGTGCTATCATCTGCATACCCATAGATACCGGGAATCAGCAGATCGTTAATATGCAGCAGGAACAGAGTTGCAGAGAGAACAGATCCCTGAGGAACACCGGTATTGGTCGACATGGGCTCCGATGAGCATTCGTCGATAACAACTCGGAGGGACCGTTCAGTTAGGAAGTCTTTTACCCAGCCAGTTAGGCCAGCGGAAACGCCATACGCTGGAAGCTTACTCAAAAGGCCAGCGTGCCATACCCGATCGAAGGCCTTCGAGACATCAAGGGAGACGGCAATCGCTTCCCCATTTTTCTCGAGGGCCTCGCCCCACATAAACATGAGTGGCATACACTAGTAGGTCCCCAGTTGACCGATTACGCCGAAAACCGTACTGTCGGTCACTGAGGAGATCGTTACCTTCCAGGTAAGCCAAGAAGCGCGAGTTCAATACACGCTCCATAATATTGCAGAGTATGGAGGTTACTGAAATCGGCCGATAGTTGGTAGGATCGGCACGACTACCTTTTTTGGGCACGGGCTGCACGTTGGCAAGCTTCCGGGACTTGGACACTATGCCAGTCCCAAATGAGTGGCGATACAGGAGCGTCAATACAAGAGACAACTCGGGCGCACATGCCTTAAGAACAATCGCTGGTATATCATCTGGACCACTAGCCTTATTCACGTCCAGACGACACAGTGCTCTTAGGACCTCCTTGTTTCGAATGCGAACCTCCAGCATTGAAGCTCCGCAATGAGGTAAATTAGGTGGAGTAGCACTGCCAGTATCAAGACGCGAACTATGGGCAAAGAGAGATGGTGTAATTTTTTATATGCGCTTTTTAGATTTCCCTCGGGAATATCAAAATTTTCCGGGATAAAAGGTAGCCTATGTCCTTTCTTTGGGTCTAAAGATTGTCTGTGCCAAATTTAATCAAAAAATACTTTGTATACCTATATTTCCTGTCTTTTTGCAGTTGTACTGGAAGAGATTCCTAGGAAAATAAGCATTACCTCTGTACCGTTTTTCTGTTCTGTTTTTTGGACATGAATTGAATGATTGAGAGGTTTAAGCGGGAAAGCGTAACAGACAGACAGACAGACAGAGTTACTTTCCCATTTATAATATTAGTATGGATGTACGCTGCCGTTCGGAGTCTGTAAAACACTGTGAAAAGTTTTGTAAAGTAAACTGTTAATAGTGTCAATCCCTAGTTGGAATCATGTTTACGTCACCTAATTTCTGATGATGAGAGGGATATGTGGAGGCATGATGAACAGAGAGTAAAGTTCTCTTTCACGCTCACAAACCGTTGGGCAAGTGGCGGGCACTTGCCCAACGCAACGGTTGATTTGAGGAAGTTGTATGTACGCTAGTTGCACGGTAAACTCTGCTTGCGAGATGTAGAATTAGTGTTTTTTTTTTCAATAATTATGAATTGATTCTGAACGCAATCTCACCTGATGGTAAACAGAGATGCATCGTTATAAAAAAATATTTTGTATATGTGAAAGTTTCAAATTAGCAAAATGTGAAAAGTGCTAATTGTAGGGCATGTAGACAGCGTGTGAAAAAGTAAAGAATAATAAAGATAAAACAAAAACAATACAAAGCTTTGTAAATATTTCAACTCGCTTTTGTTAATTATATTTTTCTTTTGTGTTTTAAGTAAGGAGGGAACGTTTGCCGACACCCTACGTAGTAATATAAACGCTGACACTGTCTGTGTGTGTCGTATTAATTAACGTGACAATGTGGACTGTTAGCTGGCGTTTAGTAATTGTTATTGGGGAAGGTTAGCTGACTGATAAATAGAATGCATTTATATAAATTAAAAAGATGTAAAAATATATGTCAGTATAAATTAAAAAGTGGCGACCACGCACGACAAGGTGGACCATGGACCTGGTGAAGGTCGCGGGAAACCGCTGGATGCGGGAGGCGCAGGACCGGTCGGTGTGGAGTTCCTTGAGGGATGTCTATGCCCAGCAGTGGACGTCTTTCAACTGAAATGATAAATGATTATTGAAATGAACCGTGTGAGAACAATGCAGACATAAGTGCACAAATAAAGCGTCCGTTATAGAAAACATAAAAACTATTCAGAAATTGAAGTAGGCAGTGGCAGCTAAGAGATGACCAATCAGTATATTCTTATTAATCGAGCTGATCGATAAAAGAAGCTTCATACAGAATTCCTATCATTCTTTTAGCACCTACATTAGATATTATATATCCTCACCTCTTTCGCTAATTAGCTTGATAATGCATTGTTAGATGGGGCGACCTAATTGTTGATTTCAGGAGAATCATAAACACGATTGCACTGTAATTATGTTGTTCATATCAATCATGATTCACAGTCAATTAATTGCACCTAATACAATATAGTTATAGAAAGTAGCAGTTAGTAATGTACAGGGTTGCAGTAGGAAGTTACTGAAACTAATTGGCTATCATTTCAAAACAAATGCACAGAATCAGTAGCCAAATTGCTTTAATACAGGAAATTCTGCAGTTTTAAATCCATATTAATAAAATCGAGTCAAATAATTTTTATGTCAATTTATTACACCTTTTCTTTTTTTATCACCAAGTTCGGCGATATTCTCTAGTGTAGTCACCGGAGCTGATGTAATGTGCCTGGTAACTCATGTCTATGGTCCTGGAGTGTACCATACTCAACGAAGTTATCGATAATCCTACCAAAAATAACGTAAAATTTCTTGAATACAGTTTCATTAAATTGAAACACAAGTTGTGTGATAGATGAATATGAATAAATATTAAATACTAACCTTTTCAGAGTGTTTTCGCTCACAACTCTACATAATCAGCATAGAATGTTTTCACTCGTGGGGCACGGGCATCCTTTCGGTGAGAAGGAGTGGGCCGTAATCTACCACGCGGGCCCAGTGCGGGTTGGCAGATGTCACATGTCTTCGAAGTTTTGCCTCTAAGACATGCCGGTTTTCTCACGATGTCCAGACAAAAGCGATTCGTCGTGTTCCGGCATGATATCTGGTGAAGCCGTAAGGGTCTGAGCAGTAACAGTGTTACGATGTGTGCCGGGTACGATGCGCCAAATGTTGTTGTGTCGGGAGTTTGGTCGTGGAGAGTCTCCAGATCAATCTCCCTCTGGCGCAGCATCGTTGGTCGTGTTGGTCTTGGGTTTAACATTGCATCACCTGTCTCAACTGCCGTCATCCTTCCTATTCCTAAGTTTTTTAAGTGAATAGGCTTAATAAACTAGTGCGCTTTACCATCAACGATTGCGTCACTGCTTACCATCAGGCGGGATTGCAGTCAAGAACTAGTTTATAATTATTAAAAAAAAAAAATGTTTTCCTTCACCAATTTGAGAGCAGTGGAATAATTGTAAGAACAACTTGAAAGTTGCGGTCGATACCTCTAGGCCACCGCTAGCAATTCTATGGGTTCCAAACTTAGTACGAAAACCTCTACACGCATTACTATAATTTTTCCCACTTGAAAAGAAGCAGTCAATAAGAAATACTTTTTTTCCGTGGTGAACACACCCATTTTATCGCGCACGTACTTGCCTCAACTATGACTAAAACAAAGGGTTCCGTACCATTGATTTATGAAATTAAAGGATTTAAGTTATTTGTATGAGAGATTACGCGGTAATAAGCGGTTTACGATTTACGAGGTATTAAAAAAAACTACTTACTAGATCTCGCTCAAAATAATTTTCGTTGGTACTTTTTTTAGTAATATATATCATATGTTTTTTTTAGATTTTTATTTTCTCATTTTAGGAGTTAGAGGGGGGTGGCAATTTTTTCCACTTTGGAAGCGTCTGTTACGCAAACTATTCAGTTTAGAAAAAAAGAATTTTAGAAACCTCGATACCATTTTGAAGACCTATCCACCTATTCCTAGCATAGAAACCCCACACGTATGTGTTTGATGAAAAAAAAAATGAGTTTCAGTTCTAAGCCACCAATATTTATTATTATTTTTTTTTTTTGCATCAAAATCCTAATGCGGTTCACAGAATACATCTACCTACCAAGTTTCAACAGTATAGCTCTTATAGTTTCGGAAAAACAATGGCTGTGCCATACGGACGGACAGACGGACAGACAGACATGACGAATCTATAAGGGTTCCGGTTTATTGCCATTTGGCTACGGAACCCTAATAAAACTGGGGGCCTCAGGTATGCGCCTTAGAAAAAAGGACCCATTCTGAATTCAAGGAGGGGAGGGACACTTATTTAATTTTAGCAACTTTTTATTGGACACCCTGAAGTATATGTAGTATACAATTACAAAGGGTATCTTTTTGAACAGTTTAGAAAAAAAGATAGGAAAGCAAGAGTGATTCCGTACAAACAAAAGCTATATTACAAAAAACAAGTGCGTGACGGACTCACGCACATAGGGTTCCGAAACATTTATTTATGAAATTAAAGGATTTAAGTTATTTGTATGAGAGATTACGCGGTAATAAGCGTTTTACGGTTTACGAGATATTAAAAAAAAAACTACTTACTAGATCTCGTTCAAAACGATTTTCATTATGTGTTGCGATGTGTGCCGGGTATGATGCGCCAAATGTTGTTGTGTCGAGAATTCGGTCGTGTTGGGTGCCTAGATCAATTTCCCTCTGGCGCAGCATCGTTAATCGTGGTGTGGGGTAAAAAAGACGGCAGTTGAGCGCAACTGCCGTCTTTTTTACCTATCCACTCAGTTTCTGTTTTGAGTGAATAGGCTCTTAATAAATAGCTTTACCATCAACGATTGCGTCACGGCTTGCCATCAGGCGGAATTGCGGACAAGCACTAGTTTATAATTATAAAAAAAAAAAACTTAATCTTAGTCCGGCCAAGTACGAGTCGGACTCGCACATGAATTGTTCCGTACCCTTGATACAAAAAAATTAATTATATTCAATCTATTATAAAACTTATTCCAACCTATAATATTATTAAAAATATTATTAGATTGAACCTGCTGCTCAGACCTGTGAGAAAGTAAAGCCCCCAACAAGATTCGAACCAGCCCCCTAATCGGCGAACACATTTTTACAAAATGATTGCGACTAGACCAAACGGTCCTATGGGCGGTCCGAACGATCCCAACTGATCACAACTAGTCGCAATCATTTGACAAAAATGTGTTGGCCGATTAGGGGGCAGGTCATAACCCAGGTCTCGTTATTCACAGTTATCTCTAGGCTCACTGCTCTTTACACAACATAGACTAGAATCATTAAGCGCACAATGCAACACTTAGTAGTTAGAGGCCATATAACTTACGGAAGAGAACAAATAGATAGTAAGCCAAATTTGTACGAACTGCTTACTATACCCATATAAAAGATAAAAGCAAAATTTGTAATGTTACTAGAAACTGTTGACTACAATTCACAGTGCAAGTGCAGAAACACAGCATAGAAGCAGGAGTTAGTAACCAATTTCATTTCATACATGATTCACAGATGAAAATACAATACCAAGTTTAAATGTACCACCACAGTATAAGTTCGAAGCAAAAGGTTCACCTTATGTAATGCACATTATACAGGGTAGCAAGGATAGCGATGGTAGTGGTATTTACAAATCATCATCATCATCATCAGCCCCTACTCGTCCACTGCTGTCGTCGCTCCATCCCGCCCAAGGGCGTCCCACGCTACGTTGGCCAAGATGCGGTCTCCACTCGAGGATTCGTTTACCCCAACGGTTGTCGGTCCTGCGGCATATGTGACCAGCCCATTGCCACTTTAGCTTGCTAATCCTCTCAGCTATGTCGGTGACTCTGGTCCTCTGTCGGATCACCTCATTTCTGATACGGTCCTTCAGAGAAACGCCCAACATAGCCCGCTCCATAGCTCGCTGAGCGACTTTAAACTTATGGACTAGTCTGACCGTTAGTGTCCACGTCTCGGCTCCGTAAGTCATGACGGGTAGGACGCACTGGTTGAAGATTTTTGTCTTCAAACATTGGGGTATGGGCGACGAAAATACCCGACGAAGTTTACCAAACGCTGCCCATCCCAGCTGGATCCTTCTATTTGCCTCCTTCTCGAAGTTTTTTTCCCTAATTACAACGTTTGACCGAGGTACACATATTCTGAAACAACTTCGAGCGGCATTCCGTTTACGGTAACCGCTCCCGGAGTGACCCGTTCATTGAACATAATTTTGGTCTTATCTAAGTTCATCCGGAGACCGATGCGTTGGGAGGAGTCAGCTAAGTTGGCCAGCATTTGTTCCAGCTCTTGCTGCAAATCCTATAAATGCCACATGTGAACACATCATACTGAAGTTACACAGATTCTGTATGTCGCAAGCAGAGTTCACCGTGCAATTAGCATATACGACTTTTGTGACATTATTGTGGGTTTGTCTATGTTCATCAGTGTTGCCAATAACCATTATTGTGGGTTTGTCTATGTTCATCAGTGTTGCCAATAACCATTATTGTGGGTTTGTCTATGTTCATCAGTGTTGCCAATAACCATTATTGTAGGTTTGTCTATGTTCATCAGTGTTGCCAATAACCATTATTGTAGGTTTGTCTATGTTCATCAGTGTTGCCAATAACCATTATTGTGGGTTTGTCTATGTTCATCAGTGTTGCCAATAACCATTATTGTGGGTTTGTCTATGTTCATCAGTGTTGCCAATAACCATTATTGTGGGTTTGTCTATGTTCATCAGTGTTGCCAATAACCAAACTACATGAATATTTTCGAGCAAAAATTCTAAGACATTAGTCCGTTTCACAATGCGTCCATTTTATTGCGTATTCATCATCTCAGCGTATAATCCCGGTTGCATCCGCGGCTTTCGTGTTGGAGCCCAGGGTTCGCTATTTATCCCGTGTTAAGAAACACGGGTGGGTTTAAGTCAGTAAAGGTCTGACACGCCCTTCCGCTCCGCTCAGAGCGGGGGAAGTCATTTCATGATTTCCCATCCCAAAAAAAGGATCCGCTATTTCATTGCGTATTCCCCTTAAAAATATCAATATGAAGGATAACCCAAGAGAATGCCAAAATCTAGACAATCCGTTAATGGGCATGACCTTTCCCAGACTGCTAGCTGGAGGGCGTTCCAATCTATGCCTACGAATACACATCCAGGATTCGTCTGCTCCACCAGCCGTCGTTCCTTCAACAGACTGGACAGTACACTTTGCGTATTCTTCAAGCTTAACTTTAACTCCGATTTTTTTTGCCGGAAAATTTCCTTTCTAATTATCCTTCAAAGCAATTTGCCGAGCTGAGTGACCTTGAATTTGTGAACTATACCGAGCTGCATTGTCCACGTTTCGGCACTGTATGTCATGTCATCGCGAAATTGTCTTACTGTTAACTTTACTTTTATGTGACACAGCAAGACGTAACAAAGTATAAGAAGTTAGCTGAGTGAGATATTAAACAGCTTTGTACGAGTCGTGTGTATCACGGTTCTAACATTTATTCTTATACTTGTCTGGTGTTTGTATGGAGTCTGGTAGATGTGTGGCAGGAGAAGTTAGAGCGGGAAGCGGGTAGAATTACTTACAGTGGTATCTATCTAGATTACGACAGCCTCCATGGCTTGGCGGTAGCGATCGCGGCCGCTGCGCAAGGAGGCGCGGGTTCGATCCCCGCACAGTGCAAATATTTGTATGCATGAATATAAATATTTGCACTGGTCTGGTCGTGCTTCGGAAAGCACGTTAAGCCGTGGTTGGTCCCGGTTGCCATATGAACATCTAGTGACAGTCGTTACGGGTTGTTGGAGCCTTCAAAATTCTAGCAATTGGTTTAGCTGCAATGCTTAGATATCGCCTTCGGTTTGTGGAGGTCAGACGGCAGTCGCTTCACGGAAAATATCGAAGTTTAGCCAAAATCAGGAGTTAGACTGGTAAAGCGAACCCCTGACTCCAAAGCTGAAAAGCTACGGATGCGCCTGGGATCAATGCTGAGATGATGAGTTAAATTACACATTGATATAATAATGTCAGATGTCAAGAATAAGGTCAGGTACAGATAAAACAAAAACAACTAAACGTCAGCTAAATCATGGTAAGAATATAATAAAAAAAATGTCATTAGGTTTAATAGCAGGTCAATCAGTCAGTAATTTATCATTAAGGAAGTTCTAAATACCTACATGTTAACGTCATGTTAAATAAACAGATTACCAGTTTCATCAAAACATTTTAGTTATATAATCGTTTAACTTATTAGAAGGAAGTCTGCAATAAATTACTAAAAACAAAACAGCTTGTGATTCATGTTTGAGGATAAAAACAAATATTAAATAAGCGCATTTGTTGGAGAGAGCAGCAGTAGTCTATTGGTATCTGATGACTTATAAGTTGTAGGTCGTACTTTCGAACTCCGTCATACGCATTAATTTGTGTAAATTATTTCATCACCACTGCTCTCAAAATGGAGAAGGAAAACATCATGAGAAAACCGGCCTGTCTTAGAGGCAAAAAACTTCGAAGACGTGACATCATTCTTCCAAACCGCACTGTGCCCGCGTGGTAGATTAGAGCCCCCTTCCTCTCAACGAGAGAAAGCCTGAGTCTCAAGAGTGGTAACATTATAAGCTGATAATGTATGTATTTAGGTATGCATTTATTGTTTTTCTACGCATATTAATACCTATTAGAATGATATAGTAGTTTACTGACGGCAAGCGCTACTATTGTGTATGAGCTTAGATTCTCGTGTCGTGGAATGTAATTTAATATTTTTAGTAGCAGCCCGGTTTATGGAATTATGCCCGGGTCATATTACATTGGACTTCTTTTCCTTCTTCTCCAGCCTATATGTAGAGGTCCACTACTGGACAAAGGCCTCCCCCAAGGCTTTCCACATTAGGGGTTTGCCATAATCCCCAAGCTTGGAAGGCGGGTCGGGGACCGCAATAATTTGATATTCCGCAGGAGAAGCGCTGTTGCCCGCTTCCCTGGCGAGAGTTCCATTAGTAGCATCTTACGGCAACCACGGGAGGATATGGATTGGTACTATTCTAAGTCCGATACCACACAGGGTGGACATTGGACTTAGACATAACTAACTAAATGTGGGTGTACTCTATCTTACCTTACCTTCAGGAATTAGTGGCGTGATGTTATGTTCTAACGAAACGGACAGCTGTGATTCTGGGGAGTTAATTGTGCCACTTCTTCTTCCCAGAAATAGCACTAGAAAGTGATGAATACCGACCATTTTTAGGGAAGATCTTTTGTAATTTTATCATTCAAAAAATACTGATTCTCAACTTAATTTGAATAAATGAGTTTTGGGTTTGATTATCTTAAGTTTTGATCTTTTTCTTGTTAAGGTAGCCACTATCTCATGGCTTATCCTGGGTAGACCCCCCATAAATCAATTTGTTTGCTTCGTAACACACTGGACCTCATGGGGATGTGAAGGTTAGCAGTCGCAGGTACAAAATACTGATATACATATTGTTACGGGCTAGGGGTACTAAAATGCCGGTTAAGGGTTACGAAGTTTATTGGCAACGAAGGTACAGTCGATTGTAGGCAATGACAAGTAGAATGTCGCTGACGTTGCACCGAAGTCTTCCCTTATGTCCACGAAGTCCGTGTTGTAAACACACAATAACACTGCAGATGTTACTTCTCGTAGTACTCGAAGTTCTCGTTATAATTGTCGCAGTAGGTCTTCTTTAAGATCGCTTCTTAACTGTCGCTGTTTCGTATCGCTAGTCGAGTGTAGACTGACTCTGTGCCGGCGTCACGGTGCTATATATAGTCCAGCTGATCGAACATTCCAGATTCCTCTAGACGTAATAATAATAGCACATAACTTCGAGGTCACTCGGAAGTACCTACTGTAATTCCCGGAAACGGGTTTCTAGAAATTTCGATGTCGACACTTTGTTGACAAAACTGTTGAGACCTGTACCATTCGATAGGCCGGCTTAAGTCTAGTAATGCGTTTTATTAATGTACCTGGAAAATGTCTAGATCTGGAGGAATAGGGCTTAAAAGTGACTCACTGCATGTCACGCGATATTGAACCTTATGCCGTCGACATAAGGTCCATTTGTAACATTGCCCCCTTCTTAGTCATGCTCGTCCCGAGCATGATTTGATCCATAATAGCGAGCTAGGCGGTCTACGTGTACGATCTTCAGTTTCCCTCTAGGCCCTTTCTTAATCCTGTAGGTGACATCGTTTATTCTGGTTACTATCGTGTACGGACCCTCCCATTTGGCTTGAAATTTCGGACTCTTTCCTTTTCTCCTTATGGGATTATGTAACCATACCAAAGTTCCCTCTTCAAATCCGGGCACGTTAGCTTTGCGGTCGTATCGGATTTTCATTTTCTCACTGGTTTTCAGACCATTCTCTCTCACTAGCTCATGTATTCCATCTAATTTACGCCGCAGGTCGGCCACATAGTCGACAGCTAGGATAGGAGTATCGGGAGGTGTTCCGGTTAGTGCATCTATGGGTAGTCTAATTTCTCGGCCGAAGTTGACTTTCGCCGGTGTGCAATTTGTGCTATCATGTGTTGCAGAGCGGTATGACATTAAGAAGAGTGGAATGTATTGGTCCCAATCCCTCTGGTGTTCTTCCACTACTTTGGCCAAATGATTCTCCAACGTCTGATTGAATCTTTCGACCATTCCATCTGACTGTGGGTGATATGGTGTTGTACGAGTCTTGTGTATCCCGAGCAGTTGGCAAACCTCTCGAAATAGTGAAGACTCGAAGTTTCTACCCTGGTCAGAGTGTAACTCCAAAGGAATGCCAAATCGACAGAACACCTCGTGAACTAGCTTTTTGGCGACTGTATGAGCTTCTTGGTTAGGTACTGCAAAAGCTTCTGGCCATTTGCTGAAATAGTCTTGCATGACGATGATATACCTATTCCCTTCTTTAGTAACAGGGAATGGCCCAGCTATATCGACAGTAACTCTTTCCCACGGTGCACCAACATTATACACTTTCAGCCGACCTCTGGCCCTCGTTTGCGGTCCCTTTACTGAGGAGCAGGCTACACATTTTCTACACCAGTCCTCTACGTCTTCGCGGCAATGCACCCAATAGAATCTTTTTCTCACCTTTTCCAGGGTTTTCTTTACTCCTAGATGTCCTCCGGATACTCCGTCGTGCACCTGTCGTAGCACTGACGCGACTTTATCACCGGGAACAACTATCTGTAAGGTGACCTCCTGTCCACTGGGTGATTCCCATTTCCTCTTGAGAACTCCATTATCAATTATCAGGCTGTCCCATTGGGCCCAGTAACTTTTTACTGTTGGGCTAAGCGCTGATATTTCACTCCAAGTGGGCCTTTGGGCACGTTTCTTCCATTCGATTACTGTCTTCAAGTCACTATCTTCCTTTTGTGCGTCTTCCAATGATTGATTATCCCAGTCTTCGTCCAAAGCGTTCACCTGGATAATCCTTACGTTCTCTTTCTTTTCCTGTTTGGCACAATATCGGCAAGATTCTTCGCAAGGTCGTCTAGACAAAGCATCAGCATTATTGTGTGACTTGCCTTTCCGATGTTCAGTGACAAAGTCAAATTCTTGCAGCTGCTCTATCCACCTTGCTACTTGTCCTTCTGGGTCTTTGAACTGGAGGAGCCACTGTAAGACAGCGTGATCGGTACGAAGTGTAAACTGCCTCCCAATCAAATATTTCTTGAAGTGTTGTAAGGTCTTAACAACGGCTAGAAGTTCTCGGCGGGTAACACAATAATTTCTTTCTGGCTTGGAAAGGCATTTGCTGAAATATGCGATAACGACCTGCCTATCTCCTTGTGTTTGAGAGAGAACTCCTCCAATACCCACATTGCTGGCATCTGTGTCCACCAAAAATCGGCCTTCCCTACTAGGGTAACCTAGTACAGGAGCCTCACACAAGTGAGTTTTCAGTAGAGCAAATGCCTGTTCGCAGTCAGAGTTCCATTCAAATTGACACTTTTCCTCTGTTAAACGATGCAATGGTTTCGCTAACTCGGAGAAGTTCTTCACAAACCGACGGTAATATGCACACAGACCCAAGAAAGAGCGTACCTCAGTTTTATGACGAGGGGTAGGCCACTTCGACACGGCTTTTATTTTTTCAGGGTCTGTTCGAATTCCTTGCGCCGAAATAATGTGTCCCAAGTATCCAACTTCTTTCTGGAATAGTGTACACTTACTAGGACTGAGTTTTAAATTCGCTTCACGCAGTTTCTGGAATACTTTCTCCAAATTGCGTAGGTGTTCTGCGAAGTTTCGTCCCATAATGATGATGTCATCCAAATAGACCAGGCATGCATCACCAAGCAACCCCACCAAGATGCGCTCCATTAGGCGCTCAAATGTAGCTGGGGCATTGCACAGTCCAAAAGGCATGACATTGAATTGCCAGAGACCGTTCCCAGGACCAGTGGTGAAAGCGGTCTTTTCCTTATCCTGCTGACAGATTTCCACCTGCCAGTATCCACTTTTGAGGCCAACTGTGGAGAACCATTTCATGCCACTTAGCAAGTCCAAAGTGTCATCTATACGTGGCAGAGGATAACTATCCTTTTTCGTGGCATCATTCAACATCCTGTAGTCAACGCAAAACCTTGTGCTGCCATCCCTTTTCTTGACTAGGACTACTGGAGATGACCAAGGGCTGGTGGATGCTTCTATAATCCGGTTTTTCTCCATATCTCTTAACATTTCCGCGACTTCCTGTTCTCTTGCAAAGGGGATACGACGTGGTCTCTGTCTTATCGGCTGTGTATCACCCGTATCTATATGGTGTTTGACAAGCCCGGTCCTTCCCACGTCACCGTCGGTCTTCGAGAAGATGTCATGGAAGTTATGTAACAGTTGCTTAACTTTGTGACTTTCGAACTTGTTTAAATTGCCCTTACAATTTTCGAGTAGTGTCGATATATGTTCCTGCCACTTCTTATCACGTTCCTTTTCGTGTGCCTCTGTTTTTCTCAAAGATGCTACATGATCGCACACACCCACCATGCAATTCTTATCAAGAATGATTTCTTTGTTACTAACGTTGATAATGCGTACTTTTGGTTTATCGGAAATCATCATCAGTGTCCTTGCTGTTATGCAGTCTGGGTGATTTCCAGAATCTTCTATTATAATGCAACGTTTACGGCATCCTGTTGGTGATAATCTAATATCTACTAAGGTTTCTGATCTTGGTGGTAATACCGTTCTCCTTAAACAGTACACTGACCCCTGTTTTCCACCTTGAAGAAATACTTCTTGTTCTGGAAAACTCAATACTCCTTTTGCTACATTAAGGACGCACTGCTGTTTCTTCAAAAAGTCCAGTCCTATTATGCAATCATCTGTAATATTCGCTACTAAAACAGGGTGTGTGAATGTCTTATCACCCATTTTCAAAGTCACATTCGTTTCGCCAAGGACGAGTACTGGTTGGCCAGTGGCGGTTTGTAATCGGCATTGTGAAGATCCTCTTTTCCATACTATGGTCCGAGGAAATAGCTCCGGTCGTGCAATGGTTCTTGATGCACCACTATCCAATGTGAAACTGCAGGATTTACCATTCAGTTGTCCTTCTATAATGAGACTGTTTCCGTCACCCACTTGTGATACTGTTATAATGGGGGCTACATGTCGACCAGCCAGTACTCGCCCCATAGCCCTGGCTGTTTCTAGTTTAAATCCTCGGCTTCCACCTGTGTCCCAGAAGTGCTTCTTCCCTTAGCCTTCCTGGGACAATTGATCCGAATATGCCCTTTTTCACCGCACTCATAGCATGTTGGCCCTTGTCGGGGTTTCATTTGTGCGGTTACCTCGCGAATACGGTGGTGTGGTCGGCCGTCTTGGCGTACTGCTTCCACCTCCAGAGCGTGTGTCAAGGCTGCCTTCAGGGTCTGATGGTGCCCCAGACGAACCGCAGCCCTGACTTCCGCATCTCGAATTCCATCAGTAAAAGCTTGCACCGTAGTAGCGTCAATTGCTCCCGGCGTTGAAGCATACGCCCTCCGAACAATACGTTCTATTTCCGATGCCCATTGTTGCAAACCCTCACTGCTTTTCTGTGTGCGGTCACGGAGTTGAGCCCTGTAGACATGTTCCAGGTGTTTCTCTCCATATCTAAACTCCAACGCTTCTAACAGGCAGGCTAGGGTATTGCAATCGCCGGAAATATTTTCGAGGATTTGGACCGCCTCACCCCGCAGAGCAAGCGTAAGGGCGGTTACAGCTTGATCGTCGTCCCAATTGTTGCCTTTTGCGACTTTTTCAAACTGTAGACGAAGGCCACCCATGACGTTGTTCCACCAAAATGAGGTACCTTGAAAGTCGGCAAAGCACTGGGTACCGGTACCACACCTTTAATAACGCCTTTCTGTACCTTCTCCTGCAAAAATTCTACTTCCTTCCCAAACTCCATGATGGTACTGTTTAATTTCTCCATACGCGCATCTTGTTTGTCTATGCGCGTATCTTGCTGGTCCATACGCGTATCTTGTTTGTCTATGCGCGTGTCTTGCTGGTCCAGACGGGCATCTTGTTGAGCTGTTTTTATTCTAAGTTCATTGACCTCTTCTTTGGTCTTTTTCCACTTTTCATTTAATTGTAATATCAGTTGCTGGGATTCCTTTATTTGTGATTGGGTTGCTGCCTGGGATTGTTTTATTTGAGCCTGGGTTTCAGCCTGGATTTTTGCCTGGGATTCTGCTACACTTTTAATTTGTGCCTGGGATTCTGCTACACTTTTAATCTGTGCCTGGGTTGCTGCCTGGGATTCTGCCATACCTTTTATTTGCAGCGTCAAATGAGCCAGCAACGCCGATAAATCGCATCCACTGCTTCCGGGAATAGTGGTGGTAGTAGGCGCACTCACATTCGTCGGTGTTACGGCGGCCGCATCTACTCCGGGTGCAGGGACACCAACCGATTCTTCCTCTTGACGCGCCAAATCCATCGCTGCTTGTCGTCGCGTGCGAACTCTTTCGTCTTCCCTTGGCGTGACCGGCATGCCGCTTCTGACACCAGTTGTTACGGGCTAGGGGTACTAAAATGCCGGTTAAGGGTTACGAAGTTTATTAGCAACGAAGGTACAGTCGATTGTAGGCAATGACAAGTAGAATGTCGCTGACGTTGCACCGAAGTCTTCCCTTATGTCCACGAAGTCCGTGTTGTAAACACACAATAACTCTACGGATGTTACTTCTCGTAGTACTCACAGTTCTCGTTACAGTTGTTGCAGTAGGTATTCTCAAAGATCGCTTCTTAACTGTCGCTGTTATCGTATCGCTAGTCGAGTGTAGACTGACTCTGAGCCGGCGTCACGGCGCTTTATATAGTCCAGCTGATCGAACATTCCAGATTCCTCTAGACGTAATAATAATAGCACATAACTTCGAGGTCACTCGGAAGTACCTACGGTAATTCCCGGAAACGGGTTTCTAGAAATTTCGATGTCGACACTTTGTTGACAAAACTGTTGAGACCTGTACCATTCGATAGGCCGTCTTAAGTCTAGTAATGCGTTTTATTAATGTACCTGGAAAATGTCTAGATCTGGAGGAATAGGGCTTAAAAGTGACTCACTGCATGTCACGCGATATTGAACCTTATGCCGTCGACATAAGGTCCATTTGTAACAATATGCTTCCGGTTAGAAAGGAAGCCGACTCTTACACGTTTGGGAAAATACTAGACAAATGATGATGATGACCTCATAACAAAAGCCAAGGTAGCCACTGTAGGGATTGCCCTGAGGACACGATGGAGTATACGGTGGAAGTCTGCCCGGCTTGGGCGGAGCACCGCCTTGTCCTCATAGCGGCGATCGGCGGCGATCTCTCGCGTCCGGCCCTGGTCCAGGCCATGATCCGGAGTGAGAGTGCATGGCAGGACGTTACTTACTTCTGCGAAGCAGTGATGCAGGCAAAGGAAGAGGCTGAGCCCATGAGGGAGCAGGAATCTCAGTGCCCTCACGCTTCTAGCCGCCACAGGAGACGCCTTGATCGGGAGACAACATCGAACTCCCGGCCACTGCAGGCGCGGGCTTGTGGCGCTGAGCAGTGGGCAGCTCGCCGCCCGGTAAGGACCAGGCCTGAGTAGACGGCGCGTTATGTTTCACGCGTGCCTCAGAGATGTTAGCACATCTTGACGGGGTCCAGGAAGACCAATGCCTACTGCGTCAGGATTGCGGGTTGCTTAAAAAAGAAACCGTGGTTCTGGCGCACAGGCAAGTGAAGAAACATGGGTAGGTTTTAGTCAGTAAAAGTCTGATATGCCCTTCCGCTCCGCCCAGAGCGGGAGAGGTCATTAGACAATTTCCCAACCAGAACAAAAAAAAAAGGATTTGTTGTTAAGACGTAATTAGAGTCCTAGTGAAAGTCACAATAGTCAGCTAGATACCACCAGCACAGTATCGGTAGCTGTGGCGTTATTAGTAGGGGGAAGCCTATGTCTGTCTCTTAGGGCTCAAATAATGGCGAATTATTTTTTAAACGCCTTGCCCCAAACCTGAACTTTTCCTCTATTGTGGGTGCGTTCACAAACATTTCTCATACATACACACAGCCAGACCCGGAACAACCACTTGTAGGTCATACAAATATTTGTTCCTAGTAGGAATGGAACCCGAGACATGTAGAACAGCAGCCAATCGCTTAACCACAACGCCAACCATGCCGATATTAAGAAGTAATAACATTTTCTTTGCCTGTCTCTTTCCGTTGACATTAATACCCTATCTGGCCATCTGAGGGCATTTCGACAAAGAAAATAATTGGTTTTCTAAATATTGTACCCTGGGAATACTTTAGTCCAAAGGTAAAAATGTAAACCGAGAAGGTTGGGAACAAACAAGGATACAAACCTCAAAAGTTTTTTTTTTAAATAATTATAAACTAGTGCTTGACTGCAATCCCGCCTGATGGTAAGCAGTGATGCAATCGTTGCTGGTAAAGCGCACTAGTTTATTAAGCCTATTCACTTAAAAAACTTAGGAATACGAAGGATGACGGCAGTTGAGCGAGGTGATGCAATGTTAAACCCAAGACCAACACGACCAACGATGCTCCGCCAGAGGGAGATTGATCTGGAGACTCTCCACGACCAAACTCCCGACACAACAACATTTGGCGCATGGTACAGCGCACAATGCAACACAACTGCTCAGACCCGTCCTCGGTACGGCTTCACCAGACATCATGCTGGAACACGACGAATCGCTTGGCGGCAAGACTTTGTCTGGTGGGTGGTAACTTCAATTGCCGCGGTTTGTACGAAAGATACTCCATGATCCTTGCGCACAGGTAAGTGAAGAAACACGAGTGGGTTTTAGTCAGTAAAAGTCTGACACGCCCTTCTGCCCCGCTGTTCAGAATAAGCAACTGAATCGATTCCAATCATTTTTTACACCATGTTATATTTTTTCCCAAATATATTTCGAAATTGTTGCAGTGTGGTTACCGAGCGCACGGTACATCATAGTACTAGGAGCATTGAGGCAGGGCCCCCACGTCGCGTAGCTGTAGGCGCGGGCGTGTTGAGCGGAGCGGAGTGGTCCGCTCGCTCGCCCGCGCCTGCAGCTGCGCGACTCGAAGCGGTTTTTGTTGGGACAACCATCCCCCTAATTCCGTAACACACTATTACTATCAGAAGCTTACTGCTATTCCATTGCGCCCTATGTTCGAAAATATATCTGCGCAACAACGTAAATAACGCAATGAATGCTGCTGAACTATCAGAATGAAACTGATAATGTGTTACGCAATTACCCTGCAGGTAAGATAACAAGCTCATAACTTTGTGGTTTTCATGATATTTTTTGAAATTTTGTACATATGTAGATTCTTTACTTAAATACTGGACACGTGTTTCGGGTTTCGCATATATAAAAAATAATCATCATCAGCCTCTAGTCGTCCACTGCTGGACATAGGCCCCCTTCTTGGCACACCAACAAGCTCGAACCTGAGCAGTTCTCCGCCAGCTACCTTTTTACCCGACTACGGCAAAGCAAAAGGAGGGTTATGATTTTCACAGGCTATGTATGTATGTATGTATGTATGTATGTTCATCTGTTCCCTCGTAACTTCTAAACCACTTATCAGAATTCGACAAATGGCATATCATTAGAAGCGTCTTAATTGTCCGCTGGTTATAGGCTATATGGGGTTTCACAAAATCTAATGTGGCGCCCTCTATCGGGCAAAACATACAGAGTAAAAAAATAAAGTTAAGATAAATATGAAAACTAGCAACTTTGTTTAGTGCAGTATTCTGAAAATCTTGTTTTATACTTTTTCAGCGTCATTTTTTGTCGTAGTTGGGTTTTAGTTTTTTTACTTTTTATTATTGATGTCGTCGCTCCATCTCGCCCAAGGGCGTCCTACGCTACGTTTGCCGAGACGCGGTCTCAACTCGAGGACTCGTTTACAAAAAACAATGTGGTATATAAAAATCACATCTGTTGTACGGGACCCTCAATTAAATATTTATTTTATCCTGTTTTCAGTATTTGTTGTTATTGCTGCAATAGAAATACAGCTTGTGTGAAATCTCTGTCACGAGGTTGTCTCATGAGAATTTCCTTACGGTAAAAACCCAAGAACACATCGCCTTAACGACTTTCCTCAATCAAAGTAACTGTCAGTTTTGTATACATAATTATGTTATGCTTTATGAGAGATATACGAACAGACAGACAGCAGTCTTAGAGATAGGGTCCCACATTTATTTACGGAACCCTAAAATAAATAAGAGTAAAAAATATGTAAAATATTCTCGACTGCATAACAAAATTATAAATTTCAAAGTGGTCATACAAAACCGGGTCTGTGTTTTGTTTTTTTTTTTTAAGCCGTCGAACACGAGACTGGTTGGCACTCTAAATTTATCGCCACTTACATCTAAGTTATGTGATGCATATTATCATAAGTTTGTGTTTGCCGAAGGTATAGAGAGAGATGTTTAAGTAGGCACTCACTCATAACGCCTGATTGTGTTTAAGTCTTATGTTAGTAATATCCTATGTCCTATGTAAGGGAGACACAGCATAAAATAAGAATTTTTAAATGATAAGAGACTATTATGTTATATAATTTACATAACAAATTCTTTTTATTTCAAATTAGCTCCGCACCGCAGTTTAACCCATATAAATCTCAATACCGTAGGAATATCGGAATAAAATTTATCTTAACCTGTGTGTCAAATCTCATCCAAATCCGTTCAGTAGTTTTAGCATGAAAGAGTAACAAACGTCCATCCATACTCACAAACTTTCCCATTTATAATATTAGTAAGATTCCATCGTACTTATTACCATTTCCATTCTTCTTCTTCTTTCTCCAATGTCTCTTCAATCCTGCATGTTGGCCGTCAGCTTCTTGTACTCGGTCTTGTCAACCGCGAGTCGGAACAGTTTTTCGACTGAAGTAATGCCGGTCCACTCCCTGATGTTTCGGAGCCACGATTTTCTCTTTCGTCCAGCGCGCCTCTTCCTTTCTACCTTTCCCATCATAATCCGTTGGAGTACCGCATATCTATCGTGTCGGAGCACGTGGCCGAGATATTCTATTTTGCGTTTTTTGTGTTGCCCAACAACTTCGAGGCATTTGAACGCGTTGAAGGACGGTGTTATTTCTGACTTTTTGCGTCCATCTTGTGCGCAGCTTATATATTCATAAATTTTTTTACTGCTGATGTTAGTGAATTAATTAATCATATAAAATTTAGATTCTTGTTTTTGAAGGCTACTTATACGTAGGTTAGGTTACGTAGGTATGATTTTTGTTTTTGTTTTCCATTTTTTGTCAGTATTAATATTGTGAAGAGCAGCTGAGTTCTAGTGGTATATTACGCGAATTACAACTTGTAGATCGTAGGTTCGGACCTCAACTTGAGCTTTCTTCTTCAGACTATAGAGATTCAGTTCTGGACAAAGGCCTCCCTCAAGGCTTTCCACGATGACCGGTCTTGTGCTGCCCGCATCGATCGGCTTCCTATGACCTTCACCAGGTCATCGATCCACCTTGTTGGGGGTCTCCTTACGCTGCGTCTTCCGGTACGCGGCCGACACTCCAGAGCCTTACTGCCCCAGCGGCGCGCAATTTGCCCCGCCCACTGCTACTTAATTTTAGGGACTCGAAGAGCTAACTAACTAACGTAACTTTGGACGATCGCGCAGAGAAACTCCGAGCATAGCTCTATCCATCGCCCTTTGTGTAACCTTGAGCCTTCGTATGAGGCCCATTGTGAGCGATCACGTTTCAGTTCCGTATGTCCAGGCGCTTTACTTTGTACAAATGATTTCATCACCACTGCTCTCAAAACGTTGAAGGAAAATATCGTGAGGAACTGACTTAAACCCAAAAACTAAGATATGTTCTCTCGGTGGTAAGCCATAACATCGGCTGCTGGCAGAAGTTACCACCCACCAGACAAAGTCTTGCTGCCAAACGAATCGTCGTGTTCCGGCATGATGTCTGGTGAAGCAGTACGGAGGACGGGTCTGAGCAGTTGTGTTGCGATGTGTGGTGGGTACGATGCGCCAAATGTTGTTGTGTCGGAGGTTTGGTCGTGGAGAGTCTCCAGATCAATTTCCCTCTAGCGCAGCATCGTTTGGTCGTGTTGGTCTTGGGTTTAACATTGCATCACCTCGCTTAACTACCGTCATCCTTCCTAAACCTTAGTTTTTTAAGTGAATAGGCTTTATTAATAAACTAGTGCGCTTTACCATCAACGATTGAATCACTGCTTACTATCAGGCGGGATAGCAGTCAAGCACTAGTTTATAGTTATTAAAAAAAATGTGACATCTACTAACCCGGACTAGGCTCGCGTGGTAAATTACGGCCCACGTTCTCTCTCATTGAGAGGAGGCTTGTCTCCCAGACGTGGGAACACTATAGGCTGATTGTTTATGTATGATTTTATGAATGTTGTAACGTAATTAACTAAACATGTACAGACAACAGCACTTCAAGCTACTACAATCTCTTAGATTTCATTATTAGGTCTTCAACTTTATATCTATAGCATTAAGGGTCAAGGTTATTCGGAATATTTGACAGTTTTGGGAAGTTTGGTCTGCTGTCGTCTGTATATTGAAGTATAAATATTCAAATCAGTTGAGAGGTTAGGGTTCAGTTTTTTAACAATATCGGGTTATCTGTTGCAATTTAAATTGTTTGTTAAGCGTAAAGATTATTATCACTTGTCCGTGTAATTACTGTAACAAGAGCTCAGGGAATGATACACACTTATTTTTTATTACTCATGTGTAGTAAGCAATGTATAGCGGCATCTATCGAGATTCATCATCAACCTTTTTATCGTCCCACTGCTGGGCACAGGTCTCCTCTCATACAGAGAAGGATTGAGCGTAATCACCACGCTTGCTCAATTCGGGTTGGCGATTTCAGACTTAAAGTCCAGGTTTCCTCAAGATGTTTTCCTTCACCTTCAGTCATTGGTGTCCAAGATATACTTAGAAAGTACATATAACTTTAGAAAAGTTATATTGGTACTTGCCTGACCTGGAATCGAACCCGCGGGCTCATACTTGAGAGGCTGGCGTTTTAACCACTAGGCCACCACGACTTCTTCTTCTATCGAGATTAAGAAAAATAAAAATCTGTAATAAGATGCATAATATTTATGATTTTACTTGTTTTTAATTATTTTTGATATACTATAGGAGAACTGTTGTTAACCATTTGTCGAAATAATTATTACATAAATTATAAATTTTATTACAATTGTTTTTTTACATCTTATTATTTATGTAAGTTCCTAAAGTGTATGAGACCTTTCTTCTGCATTAAGTTAAGCGACCTGTTATGGTAGAAAAGAGATGTTACAGAATTTCCTTATGTAAAAACCCAAGAACAGCTGATCGTCTTATTGACTTTCCTCAAGTTAAATCATAGTAGGTAACTATCAGTTTTGTTTATGTAATGCTATCTTAATGTTTATAATTTTATAGCTATTTTATATAATTATTATATTTATATTTATCATATCATTTTACTTAATTACTTATTAATCTTATCCATACTAATATTTCAAATGCGAAAGTAACTCTGTCTGTCTGTTACGCTTTCCCGCTTTAACCTCTCAACCGATTTTGACGAAATTCGGCACAGAAAATTTTTAAACCCTGAGAAAGGACGTAGACTACCTTTTATTGAAAAATTTGATATTCCCGAGGGAAATCTAAAAAGCGCGATATAACCGAATTTCACGCGGGCGAAGCCGCGGGCGGAAAGCTAGTTAATATTATAAATGCGAAAGTTTGTGAGTAATGATGGATGAATGTTTTTTACTACACACATCAAAAGTGTCTAGGGATCAAGCATTTTTATGCGGATTTCTTGAGATTGAGATGTGGCTTTGTAATAAATTTATGATTTTATAAATTTATATGGATCCTTTTTGGTGCATTTCATAATTTGAATCAGGAACTGTGAATCAAATTCGAGTAAAAGATGAAAATCAGCTGTCAATATTTTCCTATAAAAACATACAACGCATTGAAGACATTATTAGTGCTACTGTTTCCCTACTACTGATTAAAACCAACGTTATTATGGAGCGGCGACGTCATTTAAGCAGGGAAGAAATGCTCAGAGCCGTGGGAATGATAGAAGCTGGTTCCCGGCAACGTACTGTGGCTTTAGCTCTGAATACAAGTCAGAGTGTTATCAGTCGACTTTGGACACGTTACCGAAGCACTGGTACCGTGGCTGAGCGCCATGGAGGACGGTATCGCTGCACCACACGGAGACAAGACCGATACATTCAAATCTTAACTCGAAGAGCTCCAACAATAACCGCCATGATGTTAGCCGTGAGGCTTCATCACTCTTCAGGGAACTTAATTAGCGACCAAACAGTCAGAAACCGCTTGCATGAAGTGAACCTTCATTCCCGAAGACCGCTACGGGTACCACCTATAGCAATGCACAATCGTAGGATTCGATATCAATGGGCTCTTGAACACAGAAATTGGGCAGAAGAACAATGGCGTTTCGTGTGCTTTTCTGATGAGTCTCGTTTTGGTATGAGACCGGATACAAGACGTATACGACACTGGAGAACCCCTGGACGCCAACAGCGATTAAAATCCTGCCAGGAAGTCCATCCTTATAGTGGTGGAACCATCATGGTATGGGCGGGTATTTGGATCGGCGGAAGAACTGAGTTGATTTGGATCAGAGGCAACCTCAACGCTCAAATTTATGCTGAAACGATTGTATCAGACGTCATCGTTCCTCTACAAGTGCAAATCGGTCCCTTATTTCAGTTAATGCATGATAATGCACGACCGCACACCGCAAGAGTTGTAAGACAGACTCTCGCCGCAGCTAACATCAATGTCCTGCCCTGGCCTGCTCAGTCGCCAGACTTGAACCCGATTGAGCATGCATGGGATATGCTACAGAGAAGAGCTCTGCCGAATATGGAGGGTATCCAGTCGCAAGAAGGCCTTTTTTTGTTGTTGCAACGAACATGGGCGGCCATTCCACAGCGTGATTTGGATGAACTCATTTTGAGTATGCCAAACCGATGTTCTTGTGTTGTTAGTGTTCGCGGTAGAAACACGGATTATTAATTGTTTAAGTTACCCAATAAAATTTTAGAGAAAACTGTTATTTCAGTCTTTTTTTCGAACTTTTGTGTTAGTGGTTCAAATGTCAAATATCCCTTTATTAGGAAAATGGCAAATTTCTTTATTAATGCAAAGGTGACTTGGTTTATCGTTACTGTGACAAACGAAAACACTTTATTTGATGAATCCTTAAAGAAAATTTTAATTAATATCAATCAGGAGAAAAGTTATTGCAAAAATATATGTTGATCCCTAGACACTTTTGATGTGTGTATTTCACCCAATAACTACTGAAGGGATTTAGATGAAATTTAGCACACAAATTTATACTTCTATACTAATATACAGTATGTTAACTAACAGAGGGCGTTCCCGTTAACCCGAAATAGTATAGCATACATACATGCTAAAAAAAATATTTCCATTCGAAAACAAAATGTTTTAAATTTTTTTCCAATATGAAAATATTCAATAAAAATTTTAAATTGACATGTAAAAGAAACACACTGTACACGCGAACATGAAAGACGGCAACGTCGCAATTTATTTATACATGACGACTACTATTTTGATTTAAAACAGGAGGTTTCAAATTTATTTCCAATCAGAATTTTTTTTTATTCGGATTTTTTTATGCTTATTTTTCTATGCTGATATTTTAATTTTAATCTATTAATGATATATATTAACGAGTTTAAGGGAACGCCCTCTGTTATTTAACATACTGTATAAAGCTGAAGAGTTTGTTGGTTTGTTTGTTTGAACGCGCTAATTTTAGGAACTCTTGAAAAATTATTTTCGCGTTGAATAGCTCATTAATCCAGGAAGGCTCTAGGCTATATTCGACGACCTCCGTTGCGCAGCGATAACACGCCTACCTGCGACGTGGAGATCCCGGGTTCGATCCCCGGACAGGTCATGATGGAAAACGATCTTTTCCTGATTGGCCTGGGTCTTGGATGTTTATCTATAATTGTATCTATTATAAATATAGTATCGTTGAGTAAGTATCCCGTAACACAAGTCTCGAACTTACTTTGGGGCTAGCTCAATCTGTGTGATTTGTCTATTCTCATTAGAAGTAATAGTGGGTTCCGCAATTAGGATGCATTTGAAGTGATGGAGTAACAACTTTGTGACTCTGAAAGCAACTACACTATTCGAAATAAGATAAGAACCCAAACTCAAACTCATTTATTGCGAAAATGGGTATTATAAACATCGATGCATTAAAATAGTTTGGCATCTCCATAATCCGCCTGACGGCATGCAATTTTAATTGTTGTTTGTCTCTACTTATTGTACAATTACTAATAATCATCTAAATTTTATTAATTCATTCGAAACAAAATAATAAAAAAAGGAAAAAAAAGAAAGTCATAAAAATAATAAATGTCAGGAAATTTCGTCATGAACAGGTCAATGGAAAATTTATAAATAATTATGTCAAACAATAAGTAACCAATAATTAAAAACAAGTCAAGTCAATAACCAAATACAATAATGTCATCTCATCCCTCATTATTAGATTGCATGTCATGTATTGAGATTTATTGTAAGAGATTTAAATAAACCTTTTTTACAGTCCACTCAACCGATTTTGACCTCTATTTTCATCACTTTCTGTTTCTTCTTCTTCTTCTGGCTATAGAGGTCCACTGCTGGACAAAGGCTTCCCTCAAAGCTTTCCACAATGGTCTACCTTGTGCTGCCCTGATCCACCGGCTTCCCGCGACCTTCACCAGGCCATCGGTCTACCTTGTTGGGAGCCTCCCTACGCTGCGTCTTGCATATTCACTTTCTGTTCATTTTTCTTTAATAAGCGCATTTTTAGCACGTGCACCGTTGACTTGACCTACTGCGTTTCTTTATATGGACAGTTGGCCGAATCACTCCAACCCTACATTTCGAGCTTTTATTATGGGGCGACATCGACATTGGTTTACGCTACAATGTCCAGTTACTGCCAAGTAATGTCTCATATAAACTAAGACGGACTTGCGGACTGTGTAAGGGAGGACAAACTTTATCCCGGATTTAGTAATCCCGGAATGAGATACGCGGGATTTCGTGTGGAGTGGTAAAATAAAAAGTGAAGGGTCGTCATAATGTTGAATTTGTAGATTTAGTTGTAAATTATGGGAGGCCCCGATTAACGAGGTGCAGGACGTGATCCAGTAAGGCACTTTACTTTGTGTAAATAATTTCAATGTAGTAAAGGAAAACGTCGAGATGAAACCGGCGGATGAAAGAGGCAAAAATGTGAAGATATTTGACATCTAACCTATACTCAGCTTTGGCACTGGGCGAGGCATAGCTTGTATAACCGACGCCCGATGGGGCAATAAGGTTCAGGAGTGGCGGCCACATACCGAAAGACTCAGCATAGGGAAGCCCCCAACAAGGTGGACCAACGACTTGGAGAAGGTCACGGGAAGCCGATGGGTGCGAATAGCACAAGACCGGTCCTTGTGGAAAGCCTTGAAGGAGGCCTTTGTCCAGCAGTAGAACTCTGTAGGCTGAAGAAGAACCTGGACTGGGCACACTTCTTCTCACAGAGGGCAGCACCCTAATTGGGTAACACGCTATTACTATCAATTGGGATCATTTTGAAGTATAATGCTAATCTATTGCTCCATATGTTTAAAAAATTTGTCTGCTCAAAAACGTAAATAACGCAATGAATATTGTTGAACTGTCAAAATGAAACCTGTAACTAGTATAGATACTGTGTACGCAATTTGCAGACCTTCCTGGTCTCAGCAGTGGGAATCTTTCTGGCTGTTTAGGCCACGGAAGCCTTGCGGTATACCAAGTATTGCCTTTTTTGCTACTTCTTGTCTCTTGATGCCAGTCGAGATATTTTTCCTGTATATTATCCTTTATTAAGTAGTTCCTTCATAATTTAAGTGAGTAATTGATAGTGTGGGGTAACGTTTACATGGAGAACCCGGGACTAACGATATAATGTGCTTTCCGAGAGACAGGTGCGTCAACATGTTCTAATATTCACTCGGAATAAGCAACTGAGTCGGTGGTAGGCCATAACATCGGCTACCAGCAGAAGTTACCACCCACCAGACAAAGTCTAGCCGCCAAGCGCTTCGTCGTGTTCCGGCATGATGTCTGTGAAGCCGTACGGAGGACGGGTCTGAGCAGTTGTGTTCCGATGTTTGCCGGGTACGATGCGCCAAATGTTGTTGTGTCGGGAGTTTGGTCGTCTCCAGATCAGTCTCCCTCTGGGTTAAACATTGCATCATCTCGCTCAACTGCCGTCTTCACTTAGTTTTTTGAGTAAATGGGCTTGTTAAACTAGCGCGCTTTACCATCAATGATTGCATCACTGCTTAACATCAGGCGGGATTGCGATCAAGCTATATAGTTTATAAATACACACATCAAAAGTGTCTAGGGATCAGCATATATTTTTGCAATAACTTTTCTCCTGATTGATATTAATTAAAATTTTCTTTAAGGATTCATCAAATAAAGTGTTTTCGTTTGTCACAGTAACGATAAACCAAGTCACCTTTGCATTAATAAAGAAATTTGCCATTTTCCTAATAAAGGGATATTTGACATTTGAACCACTAACACAAAAGTTCGAAAAAAAGACTGAAATAACAGTTTTCTCTAAAATTTTATTGGGTAACTTAAACAATTAATAATCCGTGTTTCTACCGCGAACACTAACAACACAAGAACATCGGTTTGGCATACTCAAAATGAGTTCATCCAAATCACGCTGTGGAATGGCCGCCCATGTTCGTTGCAACAACAAAAAAAGGTCTTCTTGCGACTGGATACCCTCCATATTCGGCAGAGCTCTTCTCTGTAGCATATCCCATGCATGCTCAATCGGGTTCAAGTCTGGCGACTGAGCAGGCCAGGGCAGGACATTGATGTTAGCTGCGGCGAGAGTCTGTCTTACAACTCTTGCGGTGTGCGGTCGTGCATTATCATGCATTAACTGAAATAAGGGACCGATTTGCACTTGTAGAGGAACGATGACGTCTGATACAATCGTTTCAGCATAAATTTGAGCGTTGAGGTTGCCTCTGATCCAAATCAACTCAGTTCTTCCGCCGATCCAAATACCCGCCCATACCATGATGGTTCCACCACTATAAGGATGGACTTCCTGGCAGGATTTTAATCGCTGTTGGCGTCCAGGGGTTCTCCAGTGTCGTATACGTCTTGTATCCGGTCTCATACCAAAACGAGACTCATCAGAAAAGCACACGAAACGCCATTGTTCTTCTGCCCAATTTCTGTGTTCAAGAGCCCATTGATATCGAATCCTACGATTGTGCATTGCTATAGGTGGTACCCGTAGCGGTCTTCGGGAATGAAGGTTCACTTCATGCAAGCGGTTTCTGACTGTTTGGTCGCTAATTAAGTTCCCTGAAGAGTGATGAAGCCTCACGGCTAACATCATGGCGGTTATTGTTGGAGCTCTTCGAGTTAAGATTTGAATGTATCGGTCTTGTCTCCGTGTGGTGCAGCGATACCGTCCTCCATGGCGCTCAGCCACGGTACCAGTGCTTCGGTAACGTGTCCAAAGTCGACTGATAACACTCTGACTTGTATTCAGAGCTAAAGCCACAGTACGTTGCCGGGAACCAGCTTCTATCATTCCCACGGCTCTGAGCATTTCTTCCCTGCTTAAATGACGTCGCCGCTCCATAATAACGTTGGTTTTAATCAGTAGTAGGGAAACAGTAGCACTAATAATGTCTTCAATGCGTTGTATGTTTTTATAGGGAAAATATTGACAGCTGATTTTCATCTTTTACTCGAATTTGATTCACAGTTCCTGATTCAAATTATGAAATGCACCAAAAAGGATCCATATAAATTTATAAAATCATAAATTTATTACAAAGCCACATCTCAATCTCAAGAAATCCGCATAAAAATGCTTGATCCCTAGACACTTTTGATGTGTGTATTTAAAAAAAATCCATACTAATATTATAAATGCGAAAGTAACTCTGTCTGTCTATCTGTCTGTTACGCTTTCCTGCTTAAACCTCTCAACCGATTTTGATGAAATTTGGCACAGACAATCTTTAGATCCTGAGAAAGAACATAGGCTACCTTTTATCCCGGAAAAATTTGATGTTCCCGAGGGAAATCTAAATAGCGCGATATAATCGAACTCCACGCAGGCGAAGCCGCGGGCGGAAAGCTAGTATATATTATATTTGTTACGAGTGCTATATCTGCTGTCTCTCATTAGTTTGCAACCAAAATTATCTCAAGATGCAAAAGCAGCATGGGGACATGGAATAAGGAAAACAAAACATACGTGACACGCTATTGATTATCATTATGTTGACAATATATCTACATATGTTGAAATGGTTTTGTGATTATATTTTTCCTCAATGTGTAAATAAACGTGTTTCCTCATCGGTTAGGTATATCATTTTTTGTTGGAGGTCAAATAACAAGGAGATTTTTTGTTTTAAATTTTGATTTAACCCTAAATGGCCACTGTTGGCCGATATGATCTTTTATAATATTATCGGTTACGAGTAATATTTTGGGTTGTTTTGTGAAATAACACTGACGTCTTAGTATTTGTATAGTCTGTAGTATTTGTATGGAAAGTACTGTCTTTAGTATTAAAAATAGTTCCTATAATAAAGTTATTTGGCGCTAGAAAAACCAGACAGAAAGTGTTCTGAAATATGGTTCAGTAAAAAATATTCTATTCGTTAAACGAATTGTTTAATCCATATGATTAAACAATTCGTTTAACGAATAGAATATTTTTAAAATAATTATTTTTTAAAAAACAAATTCAACACTCAACTGCCGCCTTCCTTCCTATTCACTAAGTTTTTTTTAAGTGATTGGGCTTAATAAACTAGCGCGCTTTACCATCAAAGATTGCATCAGGCGGGAATGCAGTCAAGCGCTTGTTTAAAATTATTTAAAAAAAAAAAAATAGCAATATCCTCTGACATTAATAGTATGAGATATGGGATTTATTAATTTTTCTAAACAAAAATATATACAAAACAAGCATTAAAAATATAAAAATCTAGCCGGCTGGTATTGGTTATCTCCTGACAATGCGAGCAGTGTCCAGAAGTGCCATTAATTGATTCTGAATCACCTTTAACCAAGCTGGCCAACGAGAGTCTCCTCAGATGTCTGTCGAGGAACTTGGTTAGTAACCCATTGGCGGTCACGCCTATCAGCACAGTGATTGCCGAGTTCACATGCCACATGTTGATAACCTTGCGAGCCAACTCTAGATACATGATTTGTTTATAATTAATAAGTGATATATACACAATTATAATATTGATCAATTATGATTGTAATTGTAATTGAACAATAATACCTAAAGCAATTATGACTAGGTACGTATAGACATAAATGTTTATATTTCACTTTATTATGTCTCAGTAATACGGAACTGTATAATTACTTATGCTAAGATATATTCGCAATTATTATATTGCTATACAATAATGATTTTACTTTAATTGAGCATTAGTATTTCTCAATCAAAATTAAAATCATAATTGTGTAATTAGTAAGTAATTATTACTAAGTATAAACATAAATGTTTGCACTTTATGATTAATTATTGTATTACGGATCTGTATAAGTATCTACTTTACAATCGATATTGTACCAACACTTTTTTTTTTCATAAGTTATAAACTAGCGCTTGACCGCAATCCCGCCTGATGGTAAGCAGTGACGCAATCGTTGATAGTAAAGCCATAGAATAAAGAGAGGGAAGTACGTTATCTTCATACAAACGAACCGCGCGCGGCTTGTATGTTTGCGCCATAGTATGTATCCATGCGTCGCCGCACGCACACCTAAACACAATATTAGAGTGCCTATGACTGCGCTAGTCGCGGCTAGCACGGAACGAGGTTCGCGCGTCACGGCTTTTCGGCACATTAGCTTTTAAAAAAATGATCACATAAACTGCAAAGTTGGTATGTCTATTTATGAACAAATAAAAGACTTATATTTTTCAAATTATATTTCTAAAAGTTATTTACAAGGATACGGATATATTACACATTAAAGTTTAATAACAACGCGTTTCGTAATAGTCGAAACCGAAGAAAGTAGGTATTTTTCTGTAGCTAATTTGTAATTTTGTATTAAATGTGTGATTCAATAGATGTTATGTTTGTATTATTTATATTTGTATTAATTAAAAATAAAAATAAATATGGTTCTTTATGTGTACAAAACTAAAAATAAAAATTACAAAAAAAAAACTGACTAGTATATGTAAACTAAATACTAAGCAAATAATTTAAACATAAGCTCTTAGTCTATAAATATTTGTTAGCGGTTTGGGCGACAACCGTAACCGACGAAGCGCGGACAGTCGTCAACCCTAAGACAGTAGGCAATTAAATCGCGGATTGGGTCGCAGATAACCTACTTCCCCTCTTTATTCTATGGTAAAGCGCACTAGTTTATTAAGAGCCTATTCACTCTAGCCTTGGAGACACTCAAATTGTACTTAAGGCAAATAAAGTGATTTGATTTGTAATTTTTCTTACTCATGTATTGTCATTTACGACAACAGGTTAACCATACTTTTGCCAAGATATAACAAAAATAATTATACACAAGTAAAATTACAAATTTCTAATTACGTTTTTATTTTTATTTCGAAAGATAGCGTTGTACCTACATACATTTTTCAATTTCTGTGAATAATGAATAGTTGGTATCATTCGTTGACCTATTGTTGTAACAGATTTTAGTAGTAATTACATAGACGACAAAATAATTGGATCCATACATTTAACATAAAATTTAACGTTTTAAATAATTCAAATATGTAATTATAATTTACTAGATGCGTCCCGAGGTTTCACCCGCGTAAGTTTCCATCCCTTGAAAATATCGGGATAAAAATTCATATGTGTTATTCCTGGTTATAAACTACCTGTATGCCCAAATTTAATTTAAATCCGTTTAGTAACTTTTGCTAAGTTTTTTTGTACATTGTGAGTGTAATAAATAATGTGCATTGGGGTAAGATCGGCCCTGGGGTATGAACGTACGAATCAAATATCCCATTTATTTGGCTTTAGTTTTTAATGCTAGCTACATTTAGCTGGGGTGTAGAATATACAAATCAAATCATCATCATCTCAGCGTTAATCCCAGTCGCATCCGTAGCTTTTTTCAGATTTGGAGTCTGGGGTCCGCTTTACCAGTCTAACTGCTGATTTTGGCTAAACTTCGATATTTTACGTGAAGCAACTGCCGTCTGACCTCCACAACCCGAAGGCGATATCTAAGCATTGCAGTTAAACCAATTGTTAGACTTTTGAGTGCTCCAACAACCCGTAACAACTGCCACTAGATGTTCGTATGGCAACCGGGACCAACGGCTTAACGTGCTTTCCGAGGCACAACCAGACTAGTGCAAATATTCATATTCATGCATACAAATATTTGCACTGTGCGGGGATCGAACCCGCGCCTCCTTGCGCAACGGTCGCGTTCGCTACCGCTACACCACGGAGGCTGTCCATTATACAAATCAAATATCTGCAATAATAGCTAGCATAAAAAATAAAGCCAAATTAATGGGATATTTGATTTGTATGCTCTTACCCCAGCGCCGATCTTACCCCAACGCACTTTATCTATCCATACATCGGCACAAACTTTCGCTTACGTAATATTAGCAGGATAGAATAAGAATTAGGATGTAACAAATGTAGTTTTTACTTACTCTGGAATTTTAATGAACAATAATCGTGAAAGACCAAACAATGTTTTAACATTAAAACATTTATAATCAACGAATAAAATTCATAAGTATTGCAAAAAAATATGTTGTATTACAGATTTCCAGTGTCTTTAAACACATAATGAATGATCAATAATAAGAACGAAAAAAACCCGAAACAAATTTACTTTACATAAACAAAAAAATTTAAAGTGTATATTGTTGTTTTCCTCAACAAAAAAATATACGTATAGTGGTATGAGATTGGTCCATATTGGCCTATTATTGCAACAGATAACCCGATAATGTTAAACAACTGAACCCTGAACTCTAAAGTAATTAATATAATTTATTAATTACTTTAGAGGTGAGGGGTTAGTTGATTACAACTGATTACAACCATTAAACTTTTGTAACACAGTAAAATATGATAACACGAGTCGTCTAGGGTTAAAAGCAAAATATTCCTCATACGAAATCATGTGTTGTTTTTTACCTGCTTGTACAAAAACTCCAACCGGTTTAATTATTACACTAAAAATATTGCCAGATTGAGTATAAATATGTAGAGAAATGTCTAAAGCTTCACACAACAAGTTCACATCTCTTTACGAACGTTTCTCGTATTCTACTACACAACAACTACAATGGCTGCCATCAAGACCACCTTCATTCTTCTGCTGGTTGCCTTCGCAATGGTGTCGGTCACCATCGAGGCTGTCCGTGTCGGACCCTGCGACCAGGTCTGCAGCCGCATCGTCCCTGAGAGGCATGAGTGCTGCAGAGCTCATGGCCACTCCGGCTACAGCAGCTGTAGCGGCGGCGCAATGTATTGTAATTAATCGGACCTCGCCAATTCAACGGTATCTTAGTGGAGCTTGTGTGAATATCTTCAATGTCCACTATTCGAAGAACATTCAGTGGTAATCAAGACCTACGTTGTATTGTGAAATATCAAAACGATCAGTGATTATTGTAAAATTCCACGTCTTCAGAATTCAGCATGTGATTTGGGTTATGTATTAAAGGATTTAGTTTTAACACGTCTGTTTATTTTAATACTTTTCGTGTCTATATTAAGCAATAATGTCCTTTTTCTTCAAATATTCCTGGATATTAATACTTTGTCATCAACACAGTTGACGATCGGGAAAGAGTTTCATTCGTTCACAGTGTTGACGAACAGAACTTTTCCCGATTTATAACAGCAGTAGTGATAAAATGCAGTCGATGGCACCACCTTGCGGGGCTTGGTGGAGCTTCTATTTCTGTCTGCAAGATGTAAAAGAAGCTACCATGTCTCAGTTAGGGAGTCGCAAGTCCAGACCTCACTTTTCCCCTTTCACCTTTGGTACATACGATGTATTTACCGGTATCGCAGGCGCATGACGGATGACAGATGATTGTATTATAAATTGTCAAATAATGCGTGCTGTCTTTGATCCTGGCTGTGATATCAGGAAAACATGGTTTATAATTATCGTGTTTAAGTACGACGCTTTTGAGAGTTTGGAGAGATGAGGAACAGGGTGTAAAGATCTTCCACAGAAAAAGGAGGATTCTCTGACCAGAGAGGTATTTTGTCTGGCAGGCACTTGCCCAAAGTTTGATATTGGGATGTTGTATGTATGCTTGTTACACGGCTTGCGATATGTAGAATTCGTGTGACGTCAATATAACGCGTTGTTCGCATGTGACAGTTGTAGATACCGCTACAAGGGTATTATATTTTATGTCTTGTTTATGCAAAATAAACTATTTGTCCTTCTTTCTTCTATACGATGAGTGACGACAATCAAATAAGTGTCACTTTGTGAAAACGGTTTTAATTGAATCATTGTTTACTATTGAAGCATAGTTGTGAATTTTCCTGTATGGTGGACACGTTTATTAAAACAAATCTAACATCGTCATTATTTCCAACTCTTAATGTCTTTTTGTTCCATACTTCTCTATTGGTTGTAAACACGGTAGTAACTAATCATATTTTCATTCACATAATCAATTTATTGTATAGTTTCACTTCCCCGGGGTATTCTTATAGACATCGACAATCGTAGGTACTTAACACTTGTACACTAACAAGGATCTAACATTTTTTTAAATTCAGACCTGCTCTATAAATGTCCAACATATTATTATTATCTCTTTATTTTTCTATATGTACATATTATTTTACATTTTTAAATATTTATATAAATAAATAAAAAAAAACATTTAAAAATATAAAAAAATAGTAGCCCACCGGTATCGGGACCAGGGTCCAAGCTACCGGCGGTCAGGGCTCCAGAGAGAGGAACTTCCTGACGATGCGAGCCGTGTCCAGCAGTACCGCTTTCTGAATCAAGCCCTTGATCCAGCTGCCTAACGAAAGCCTCCTGAGGTGTTGGTCGAGGCTCTTGGCTATTAAGCCATTGGCTGTCACGACTATCGGTACAATGATTGCTGAATCCACTTCCCACATGTCGACAACCTCGTGAGCCAAATCAAGATACTTGGTTTGTTTATCTTTCTCAGCTTTCACGAGGTTCTCATCATGTGGGATGGTTATATCAACAATCATTGCACGCCGCTCTGATCGATCCACCAGCACTATATCAGGCTTATTGGCAATAATAGTCCTGTCAGTGATGATGGATCGATCCCAGTACAATGTGATATTATTATTATTATTGTTATTATTATGTATTGTGGGTGCTTTGGGGTCCCACCTCCATCTCTGGGACCCAAGTCAACCCCACCTGCCAGACGGTGCACCTGCTGACTCACGAACGGGGCTCTGACGCCGGCTTTCCCTTCGGGGTTGAGTGGTCAGACGGCAGTCGCACTCGTAATTAGCCAAACAAGCCAATCAATCATGGAGAGGAAAATAAGAAATGCACATGTCACAGCTAGGGCGCCGCCGCAAAACGGCGCGCAGGAGCCTCGCCCGACTCCTGTGACCTGTGGGCTAGGGCTACCGTGTCAGAGGCGGACACGGCTGAAGAAGCGAGCCCAATCCATGAAAATCCGTTTCGCGTCGTGGAACGTTGGCACGCTAACTGGACGCGCGAGAGAGCTGGCCGAAACTCTCCACAGGCGGAGGGTGGCCGTGACGTTCCTGCAGGAGACTCGGTGGAAAGGCAGCAGATCCCGGCTTATTGGGAATGGCTACAAGCTGATCTACACGGGTGCACCTAGTGGGAGAAATGGAGTCGCCGTGGTGTTGTCTGACGAGCTCCAGGATGACGTCTTGGAGGTGAATCGCATCAGCGATCGGCTAATGTCGGTGCGGGTGCTTGTCAATGGGGTTATAACCCACTTGATAAGTGCCTACGCTCCACAGGCCGGGTGCGGTGAAGCCGAAAGGACGCTGTTCTGGACCCAGCTCGAAGGATTGCTTTGCGGGATTCCGTTATCCCAGGGAATCGTTCTGGGTGGTGATTTGAACGGTCATGTGGGTGAGAGGTGTGGCGAGTTTGAGCGTGTTCACGGTGGCTTTGGGTACGGAAGCCGCAACGCGGAAGGAGACAGCATTCTCCGAATGTGTGCGGCTGCGGACCTTGCAATCGTGAACATCTACTTCAAAAAGAAGCCGGAGCACCTTGTCACCTACCGGAGCGGGCGAAGCGCTACCCAGATCGATTTTCTACTAACTAGGAGGCACCACATCGGCAAAGTAGCCAACTGCAAAGTCATACCCGGTGAGAGTCTCACTGCACAACACCGTCTCCTTGTCATGGACCTCTGCGTAAAGGCCCAACGTAGACGTGTAGAGGACTGTCGGCGCCAGATCCGGTGGTGGCTGCTTGATGAAAACAGGTCCCAGGATTTTGCGTCGGTTATTGGCGACAAGTGCGTCGGTACCGACGGAGAACCTGTGCAAGACCACTGGGACAGGATCCAGGCAGCTATTACGGGGGCGGCGCGGGTGGTACTCGGCGTCTCTAAGGGCGGCCGCAAACGTGACAAGGAAACCTGGTGGTGGGACGACACAGTCCAGAGGGAGACTAAGGTGAAGAAAGCCCTCTTCAAAACGTGGCAAGCGACCGGATCTCCTGAAGATCGCGACGCATACAAGGTTGCCAAACGTGCCACCAAAAGAGCTGTAGCCAGAGCCAGACGAGACCACTTGCAACCTCTCTACGAGAAGTTGGAATCGTCTGAGGGGCAAAAGCTTATTTACAAGTTGGCGCGTTCCAGGGTCAAAGCGGCACAGGATATATCCAAGTGCCGTTGTGTAAAAGACCCAAATGGCAACCTGCTATGCGAGGACCTCGCGGTGAAGGAGAGATGGCGCTCGTACTTTCACGAGCTGCTGAACAAGCAGCATCAAGAGGTGCAAACACCGGAACTCCCTCCGAACCTTGGACCAGTGCCTCTGATAACGCCTGAGGAAGTCCAAACGGCTCTTCGTCGTATGGGGAATCGGAAAGCTGTCGGAGCTGACGGAGTCCCCATTGAGGCCTGGAAGGCGATGGGTCCTCGCGGTGTGGGCATGCTAACTAACTTTTTCAATCGCGTGCTCCTGACCGGAAAAATCCCGAGCCAATGGAGGCTGAGTATAATTACTCCAGTCTTTAAAGGCAAGGGCTCGGTTCAGGAGTGTGGCAACTATCGCGGTATCAAGGTCATGTCCCACACCATGAAAATCTTTGAGAGGATCGTAGACTCCCGAATCCGGCAGGAGTGTGCTGTCTCGGAGTGTCAATATGGGTTTCGGCCAGGGTACGGAACCATGGACCCTATCTTCGCACTAAGGATCGCCATGGAGAGATACAGATCGAAGAGCACGCCTCTGCATATGCTCTTTCTAGATATGCAGAAGGCCTTCGACTGTGTCCCTCGAGGGGTGATCTGGTGGGCACTGAGGTCCAAAGGGGTACCTGAAGCCTATGTCGACATAATTCGAGACATGTACCTCAATTCCGATTCCGTTGTCAGGACCGCTGTTGGCGACACTAAACCCTTCCCCATCACCGTCGGAGTCCACCAGGGATCCGTCCTTAGTCCGTTTCTGTTCAGCGTGATATTAGACGTTTTGTCGGCCAGTATCAAGGACTCACATGAGCAGCCTCCCTGGCTACTCATGTATGCTGACGATATCGCGCTGGCGGACGCGGACAGGGAACGGTTGGTGCGGCGTGTGAATGCGTGGAAGGACTCGCTTGAGAACAGAGGTCTGAAACTCAACGTGTCGAAGACCGTATACTTGGCCAGCAACACGACAGACCCCATGTCTGTGCGCATAGGCGGAGACATGGTCGAGCGCACGGACCAGTTTAAATACTTGGGGTCTGTGCTTCACGCGTCCGGCGACATTGATTGCGACGTCAAGGCACGTATTTCCGCAGCTTGGGCGAAATGGCGTGAGGTGACAGGTGTCATTTGTGACCCCAAAATGCCGGTTAAGCTTAAGGGGCAGGTCTATAAAACCATCATTAGACCTGTTCTCCTGTATGGCAGTGAGGCGTGGCCTGTGCTTGAGCGACACAAGCAGGAGCTGCGTGTCACGGAGATGAATATGCTGCGGTGGATGTGTGGAGTTACGCGGAAAGACCGCATCAGGAACTCCCGCATCCGGGGCAGCCTTCGTGTCCGTGACATTGCGGACAAACTGCAGGAGGGTCGCCTACGCTGGTACGGCCACGTCTTACGCAAACCGGCATGTTACGTGGGTAACAAATGTCTTGCCATGGCGCCTCCACCGGGCCGGAACAAGCGGGGTAGACCAAAGAGGTGCTGGCTTGACGTTGTAAGAGATGACATGCGTGCCAACAAGCTCTTACCACAGGACGCTAAAGATCGTGCGAAATGGAGGAGAATGTGCAGGAAAGCGGACCCCGGGCTCCAACGCGAAAGCCGCGGATGCAACCGGGATAAACGCTGAGATGATGATGATATTATTATTATTATTTTATTTTCCCAACTGTGGTGATACAATTATTTTACTCGTACATGGGTAAATAGCTAACATTCAAAACCTAGTAACCGTTAACCGGTTACTAAGTTTTGTGGTACGATACCCTTCAGTATAAATAAATAGGTTGGTAGGTAGGTGTGGTTGTCAGGGTTTCGAGCTTCTGACTGCCGCAACGATTGTTGAAGTTCTAAAAATGACAGTCAGAATCAACGACGTGTTTTCTGAAATACGGAGGGTAACAGTTCTTTTTATATTTCTGTTTTTGGAAAATCATGAAATGGCCACACCCGCTCTGGGCGGAAAGTCGTGTCAGGCTTTTACTGCATAAAACCCATCCGTGTTCCTTCAATTGCCTATGCGTCACGATCAAGGCCACGGTTTCTTTTGCAACCAAACCGCAATCCTGACCCAGGCATCGGTCTTCGTGGAACTTGTCACAATGGGCTGACATCTCTTTGAGGCGCGCATGAAAAACCACATGCTGTCGACCCGGGCCTAGTTCCTATCGGCCTAAGGTGTATATAGTATGCAAATATAAAAGGTGACTAGTTCTTAGTGACCGACACATGATTCCATTCATTGAATGATAATCTGGTTAGAAAAGGAGTTTCTACCAAAATGACGACTAACTGTGGAAGTGTGTGAAGTAAGTAACTAAGTGTGGAAGAAAAAGATAAAGGCATGTTGCGCTGACCCCTAATGAAAATGGGATACAGGCAGAAAAATGTTGATATTGGAATAAAAGTAAACAACAACTATAAAAAAACGGTTTTTTTTCAAATGACCACGCTCGTGAGTTCAGTCACCCCAATAGATTCGCAGTCCGTGAGGTTGTTAAATGGACGAAAAATAATAAATAATACCTTATAATAGCGGAATAGATTTGTTTGTGACAAGAGATTTGTAACTAAATTAAATTAAAGCTGATGGCGGATTATTCCTGAACGGAGCGAAGCCAATTTTGTGACATTCAACGAGTTGAAATTTCCTCGAACATAGACTTTAGGCGGTTCATTGAGTCCAAACTCAAGGTAACTGCCAGGAAACTTGCCGTTATTGCAAAGGTCCGGCAGTACTTCACACAAGGACAGCTTTTACTTTTATATGTACACAGCACAGGTCCGTTCGTGTGTGGAGTACTGCAGCCACACTTGGGCTGGTGTTGCAAAATGCCACCTGCCTGGTCCGGTGTTCCATAGGATGCATTTTGGAGGGTGTGCGCGACAATTGCATGACTTATTTCCTCCATCTCCATTCCATCATCGGACGACCCGTTGTACTGTGAGTATCCACCTGTTGACACCACTACGCTCCGGACGAAGCGTTTTGCCTCGTCTTTTATACCGCGTACTTCGAGGGACTGGAACAATTTTTACGCGGCGGTATTTCCGTTTGACTACGATTAGGTGTCTTCAAGGCTTGAGTGAATAGGCTCATAAAAACCTAGCGCGCCTTACCATAAACAATTGCGTCACTGCTTACCATTAGGTGCAATTGCCGCCAAGCAATAGATTATCCATACTAATATTATAAATGCGAAAGTAACTCTGTCTGTCTGTCTGTCTGTCTATCTGTCTGTCTGTTTGTCTGTCTGTCTGTCTGTCTGTTACGCTTTCCCGTCTAAACCTCTCAACCGATTTTGATGAAATTTGGCACAGACAATCTTTAGACCCTGAGAAAGAACATAGGCTACCTTTTATCCCGGAAAAAATTGATGTTCCCGAAGGAAATCTAAAAAGCGCGATATAACCGAACTCCACGCGGGCGGAAAGCTAGTGATTATATATATGATGTTGTAAGAGATGACATGCGTGCCAACAATCTCACACCAAAGGATGCTAATAATCGCGCGAAATGGAGGAGATTGACCAAGAAAGCGGACCCCGGGCTTCAACGCGAAAGCCACGGATGCAACCGGGATAAACGCTAAGATGATGATGATGAATAGATTATGATTATAAACCAAAATGTAAAAAACCGACCAAGAGCGAGACGGACTTGCTCATCGAGAGTTCCGTAAAAACCTGTATAAAAAATATTTGTAACTTAACATTTACGGTTTTTGCAATTTTTTGTTTTCTGTGCTATAAGTCGTCGTTTTGTACCAAATTTCAAGATTCCGAGTTCATGAGATTTACATTGTAGGTTTTCATTCCCTTGTGGGTGTCGAAAATTTGGGGCATAAACGGCTGCATCTTTTGATTGTGCTTGTTTAGAAGTTTGGTTTTCTCACAGTCCAAAGGACAGAGACCTGAGCATTTAATTTAAATTCCAGCTTAATAACTCCTCGCGTTCCTGAGATTTAAAAGGATTTTGACACACATACGGACGAACGGAGAACAAAGTAATCATAAAAGGGTTCCACTTTGTCCTCTCTAGGTACGGAAACCTAAAAATTTCAACTGTTTTAAGTCCTAGCGTTAATTGAATTTTACTATGTAAAAGCAACATTTTTTTTTTCGTTAAATAAATTTTACTTGTTTAAATATTGGGCGAATAATTAGCATTTATTATTTAAAATTCCTTTTTTGCCTTAATCTCAAGTATCTTGGGATCGGCGGAAATATTTTTGTTGTCATTCATTAATTTGTGACCAAAATTATCTCAAGACCTACAAACATTAGGACCAGACAGAAGGAAAAAAAAAATATATACATGCGATATCAATTATCATCTATAATTTATTTCCACAACCTGAAATGATTTACTGACCATACTTTTCCTCAATGTGACAATCGTCATTCAAACCTCATCGTCATCGATTATTTAGATTTTTAATTGAAGGACAAACAACAAGAAAAACTTGAAATTTGAATTAACCCTATACGGCTAATTTCGGTAAATATTTTTATCGTCTAATAAAATTGACTTCAGACCGTTTATTTATGGATGACTTGAAAAGTTCAAAATTATTTGTCATATAAGATGATTATCTGGTGTTGGAAAAGTCAACCCTTTAGAGAAAGAAAATTTGTATAAAATCTTATCTGACCTACTACTGACCAATATTATTCGCCGACATCTACTTATAGTAATTACATGGATGATTTAAAAAAAAATTGTACGCCTTACGCTTAACATACTCTTTAACGGTTTAGGTAAATAAAACAAATATTTTAAGTACTTCATGTAGTTTTTCCTAACTCTGATAATATCCTTATCTTTATATATATAATTCTGCTGTACGTGTGTATGTCATTGAGCTCCTCCTAAACGGCTTGACCGATTTTAATGAATTTTTCTGTATGCGTTTGAGTGGCGACCTGGATGGTTTAGATTCACAAATCAGCCCGGCAGATAGCGCTGATCGCTTGAAGAAGCATATGATCTCGGAAACGGCCCTAACGATTTCGCTGAAATTTAATATGTAAGGGTTTTCGGGGACGAGAAATTGATCTAGCTCAGTTTTATATCTGGGGAAGCGCATATTTTCGAGTTTTCTCTTTCGCAATATTTCACGCATAATATGGGCGCTAATTTCGCGCGGCTTGACATAGCGGCTGTGGCGTAGGCGATAGTGGTATGGTTTACTCGCGATGGCTGGTGTCCCTCGGTTCAAACCCGGGCAATCACAAGTTTTTTTTTTGTTTTAGACAAATTTATAGTTTCTTTTAATTTTTGTAGTTACTTAAAAAGAAAATTGTACATAAGAACTAAAAGGGGAAAAAATAAAAAAAATATTTTCATTTTTTTATTTAACTAAAATTGTACTTATGAACTAAAAGAGAAAAAAATAAATAGAAATAAATATTTAAGATTTTTTATTTAACTTTAAGAGACTGAAACAAGAGCTCTAGGGGTAGAGAGAGGTATGATATCTTTGTTACAAATGTAGATGACAATGCTTTCCATGGGTATATTCCTAAATCTGCTGTACGTGTGTACGTCACCGAATTCCTCCTAAAGGGCTGGTCCGATTTGAATGAAGTCTATGTATATAAATGAAAGTCGTGTTAGTTACTCTATTTATAACTCAAGAACCGCTTAACCACTATGGCTCAAAATTGGTAGGGAGGTAGATAAGAACTGGGAGAAGGACATATCACATAGGATACTTTTTATCCCGTTCCCGTTGTTCCCGTCGTTCCCGTGTGACGTGACATGGAATAAAAAAACAACTCAGTCAAAATATAAGTAAGCGGTTCATTTGTTAAAAATGGTACAAACACACTGCTGCACTACTCAGCATATTAAAAAAAATCTTACCGGTTGAATGTTGATGCATTCATTTAAAGCAAGGAATATAAATACTCTCTACCGGTTTAATTTTTTTAATAAAAGCCCCAAAGCAAACTTCAACTTCAAAATTTCTAATATTGTATTGCTGTGCTATTACCACTTCACTACATACTATAAAACAAAGTTACTTTCTCTTTCCCTATGTCACTTTGTATGATTAAATCTTTAATACTACGAAACAGATTTTGATGAGGTTTCTTTTAATAGATAGAGTAATTAAAAATAAACGTTTATATGTATAATAACATCCATTAAATTGTGTCCATATCCAATCCATAAAATCGCAGTACAGCGGACAGAGCTCCGGCGGGATCTCATGGCGACATGGAAAGTGTGATTGTCGCAATCCAGCACAGAGCACGACACAATAGCGGCGGTAAGTCCTCTCTTTGAGGAGTAGCTACAGAGGAGCCACGGCGTCCTCACCTTCCGACTGACGTAGGTCCTCACCGGACACGGCTGTTTCGGGAGGTTCCTGTTCCGTATAAGGCGGGAGGAAACGCCAGGGTGACCACTGTGTGCATCGCCCTGAGGACACGGTGGAGCAAATGGTGGAGATCTGCCTGGCTTGGGTAGAGCACAGCCGTGTCCTCGTGGCGGCGATCGGCGGCGATCTCTCGCGTCCGACCCTGGTCCGGGCCATAGTCCGGAGCAAGAGTGCATAATGGCAAGCTTTCACCTCCTTCTGTGAAGCAGTGATGCTGGTAAAGGAGGAGGCGTAGCGCGTGAGGGAGCGGAAATCTCACTACTCTCACGCCTCAAACCGCCGCAGGAAGCGCCCTGGTCGGGTGGCAACATCGGAATCCCGACCACCGTAGGCGCGGGCTTGCGGGCGACGAGCGATAGGCAGCTCGCCTCCTGGTAAGAACCCGGCCCGAGTTGACGGCGCGTTGTGTTTCACACGCGCCTCAAAGAGATGTCAGCACACCTTGACGGGGTCCACGAGGACTGGTCCACAGGGTTGCGGGTTGGTTAAAAAAGAAACCATGGTACTGGCCGTTGCACAGGCAAGTGAAGGAACACGGGTGGGTTTTAGTCTAGGTAAAAGTCTGACACGCCCTTCCGCTCCGCCCAGAGCGGGAGAGGTCATTTGATGATTTCCCATCCAAAACAAAAAAAAAAAGAACTGAAGAAGAGCAAGAAATTGCACTTGAAGAGCGCAGCCTTAGTATGGCTCGACTTCGTGCTTCTCACGCACCAGAGCAAAGGGAGGCAGCCCATGAAACGGCTCAGTTGGCAATGCGAAATCGTCGAGCAAACCTCAGAGATCAAGCGCTAGATAATAATTTACGAAGCACAAGAAGAAATTCATCAAATACTGATTTGAATCGGGCAGCGTTTCTATACGCATATAATATAGCGCAATGACGTTCGCATTGGGCCAATGGATGTTGTTTCCCAGTATTTTAGCACATTAAAGTTTTCCGGAGAACCGCCAGGATTGTGCTCCCAAATAAAGAATCATTGAATAATAATATTTATTTGTTTAAAATTATCCTAATTTAGAAAGTAGTCATGTGATATTGCCTTTAAGGCGGAACGAAGTTCGCCGGGTCAGCTAGTATGAAAAATATAATTTCTTAACTGAGGTGCGGATACAAAAGTGTTTAAACGGATAACTTTAATAACGAACACAACACCTCAAATTAAAATTATTTTTTACAGTAAGTACCTATAACATGTTGATCTATTATTGCAACAGATAATCAAATAAGTATTGTTAAACAACTGAAACCTGACATCTAAACTGATTAAAATAATTATACTTCAATCAGCCCCCTAATCGGCAAACACATTTTCGTCAAATGATTGCGACTAGTTGGGATCGTTTGAACCGAACGGACCAATGGGCGGTCCGAACGATCCCAACTGATACCAACTAGTCGCAATCATTTGACAAAAATGTGTTCGCCGATTAGGGGTTGGTTTGAGGTGAGCGGTTTGTTGATTACAACCATTAAACTTTTGTAACACAGTAAAATATGATAACACGAGTCGTCTAGGGTTAAAGGCAAAATATTCCTCATTCGAAATTATGTCTTGTTATTTACCTGCTTGTACAAAAACTCCAACCGGTTTAATTATTGCACTAAAAATATTGCCAGATTGAGTATAAATATGTTCGGAAATGTCTAAAGCTTCACACAACAAGTCCACATCTCTTTACGAACGTTTCTCGTATTCTACTACACAACAACTACAATGGCTGCCATCAAGACCATCTTCATTCTTCTGCTGGTTGCTTTCGCAATGGTGTCGGTCACAGTCGAGGCTGCCCGTGTCGGACCCTGCGACCAGGTCTGCAGCCGCATCGTCCCTGAGAGGCATGAGTGCTGCAGGGCTCATGGCTACTCCGGCTACAGCAGCTGTAGCGGCGGCGCAATGTATTGTAATTAATCGGACCTCGCTATTGCAACGGTGCCTTCGTGGAGCTTGTGTGAATATCTTCAATGTCCACTATTCAAAGAACATTCAGTGGTAATCAAGACCTACTTTTTATTGTGAAATATCAAAACGATCAGTGATTATGGTAAAGTTCCACGTCTTCAGAATTCAGCATATGATTTGGGTTATGTATTAAAGGATTTAGTTTTAACACGTCTGTTTGTTTCAATAATTTTCGTTTCGAATGCCGTCACCATCTCATTTACTCCTTTTTATCTGACACCTCAATACTAGAGACAACAATTTGACTGGCTTTGAGGGCGATTACATAGGCAGATTTAGATTTTGGTAAAAATCGAAATGGCTTATTTTAGACTGCGATAAGTAATGGTCACCATGTCCATGTTAATAAAAAAAAAATCTAAAACACATACACACACACACTAAAATATTCAGTGAAATAAATAATCAAAAATCAATTTAGCAGATTGCAACTAAAAACTATAAGTAATAAATTTTTTAAAAATCTGTCCAAGACTATGTCGCACCACGCTCAGAGGTTTGACACGTTCCGTAGTTTCCCGTTCATCATAATAAGTGTCCATGCTTAAGAGCCCATTAAGTTCGTCACATGTTACATGTGATAGCCATATCACACAAGTAACGTAAATTAAATGAAATTTGGCACAAACAATCTTTAGACCCTGGGAAAGGACATAGGCTACCTTTTATTGAAAAAAAATTGTTATTCCCAAGGGAAATCTTAAAAGCGCGATATAACCGATTTCCACGCAGGCGAAGCCGCAAGCGGAGAGCTAGTATATCCCATAATCATATAATATATTCATTATAATTATAATACAGCTGGAAACACCACTGCGTGATCGAATCAGGAACGAGGAAATACACAGAAGAACGAGAGTAACCGACATAGCCCGAGGAATTGCAACACTAAAGTGGCAGTGGGCTGGGCACATTCCCCGTAGGACCGTTGCCCGAAGGAGCCTACGGGTTCTCGAGTGGCGACCACGCACCGGAAAACCCAGCGTGGGTAGGCCCCCGACAAGGTGGACTGACGACCTAGTGAAGGTCGCGGGAAACCGTTGGATGCGGGAGGCGCAGGACCGGTCGCCGTGGAGAATCTTGGGGGAGGCCCTATGTCCAGCAGTGGACGTCTTTCAGCTGAAATGATGATGATGTCTATCAAAAACATACATTTATAATTTAAAAAAAAAAAAAAAACATTCAACACTCAAAATATACAATTGGCGGCCTTATCGCTATTAGAATCACTTCAAGGCAACCAAAGAATAGACAGAGATTTTCCTGAACATTTACATAATAAATGGGACTGTCGGTGGTCCAAACATTATACAGACAATACACTAAAATAGGTACACAAATTAAAGTAATTACGCAGCAATTAGTTCATTCAGATCATAACGAAAGGCATTGATCCTTCACGACTCTTTTGAATACCTGTAACGACTGCGCGCATTTTATTTCTATTAGTAATGCATGACTTACCAAGGAACATTGTGGAGTCTTTAGTTGTAGGACAAATAACAAGGAGAACTTGATATTTGAATTAATCCTAAACGGCTACTTTTGGTGCATACGATTCTTTATCTGTTATTTATTTCATACGGGTTGATTTTCATTCGACAAATAATTTGTCATCATCATCATCAACCTTTTTATCGTCCCACTGCTGGGCAAAGGTCTCCTCTCATACAGAGAAGGATTGAGCGTAATCACCACGCTTGCTCAATGCGGGTTGGCGATTTCAGACTTAAAGTCCAGGTTTCCTCAAGATGTTTGCCTTCACCTTCAGTCATTGGTGTCCAAGACATACGTAGAAAGTAGGTACATATAACTTTAGAAAAGTTTGGTACTTGCCTGACTTGGAATCGAACCCGCGCACTCATTCTTGCAAGGCTGATGTTTTAACCACTAGGCCACCACGACTATTAACCCTCCATGAATGTTTTTGTTGAATTTGTATTTGTCGAATAAAATTGACTTCAGACTGAAAAACTTCAGACTTCAGACTTAGACTGGAAATAGTTCAAAATTATCTCTCCTATAAGACTTTTTGGTGTTGGAAAACTCAACCTTTAGAGAAAGAAAATTTGTATTAAAATATTTCCTGATATTGATACCCATTTATCACTCATTAATGCAATTATTTGCTGACCTCTTGTCATAGTACATAATTACACGGACGACTAAAAAATTAATTATAGGTAATCCTTACTCTTATCATACACTTTAATGCTTTAAATAAAACAAATATTTTTAATACTTAATGTAGTTTTTACTAACTCTGGAATTTAAATTTTAATGAAAAAAATATCGTGAAAATAAATTAAAAAACTAATTTTAAAACGTTTATTAATAACTTCGCCCGCGTGGAGTTCGGTTATATCGCGCCTTTTAGATTTCCCTCAGTAATATCAATTTTTTCCGGGATAAAAAGTAGCCTATGTCCTTTCTGAGGGTCTAAAGATTGTCTGTGCCAAATTTCATCAAAATCGGTTTAGAGGTTTAAGCGGGAAAGCGTAACAGACAGACAGACAGACAGAGTTACTTTCGCATTTATAATATTAGTATGGATGGATGGATTAATAAAAATCCGGAGGAAAAAACTATTTCTATTTGACCGATGTGCGCCCAATAACTCTATGTAAAATTACTTTTCATAAATAAAACACTTATCATCAAAGTATTGTCGTTTTTCGGAACTACAGAATCCTAAAAAAAAATCGACCTGTAATGGTATCAGATTTATTCATGCCGACCTATTATTGCAACAGATAACCGGATAGTATAAAAGAACTGAACCCTGACCTCTAAACTGATTAAAATAATCATGCTTCGATCACTTTGGAGGTGACCGGTTGATTGATGGATTTTCCATAACACAGTAAAATATGATAACACGAGTCGTCCAGGGTTAAAAGCAAAATATTCCTCATTCGAAATTATCAGCTGTTATTTACCTGTTTGTACAAAAACCCCAACCGGTTTCATATTTAGAATATTGTCAGATCGAGTATAATTAATATGAAGGGAAATGTTTAAAGCTTCACACAACAAGTTCACATCTCTTTGCGAAGGTTTCTCGTATTCTACTACACAACAACTACAATGGCTGCCATCAAGACCACCTTCATTCTTCTGCTGGTTGCCTTCGCAATGGTGTCGGTCACCGTCGAGGCTGCCCGTGTTGGACCCTGCGACCAGGTCTGCAGCCGAATCGTTCCTGAGAGGCATGACTGCTGCAGAGCTCATGGCTACTCCGGCTACAGCAGCTGTAGTGGTGGCCAAATGTATTGTAATTGATCGGACCTCACTACTGCAACGGTACCTTAGTGGAGCTTGTGTGAATATCTTCAATGTCCACTATTCGAAGAACATTCAGTGGTAATCAAGACCTACGTTGTATTGTGAAATATCAAAACGATCAGTGATTATTGTAAAGTTCCACGTCTTCAGAATTCAGCATGTGATTTGGGTTATATATTAAAGGATTTAGTTTTAACACGTCTGTTTATTTTAATGATTTTCGTTTCTATATTAAGCAATAATGCCCCTTTTATTCAAATGTTTCCAGTTAGTAACACTTTGTCATCAACACAGTTGACGATCGGGGATGAGTTTCATTCGTTCACCGTGTTGAACGGAATTTTTCCCGAACGACGTGACGATTTCATTTACTCCTTTTTATCTGAAACCTCAACAGTAGAGACAATACTTTGACTGACTTTGAGGACATTATTACATAGACGAATTTAGATTTTGGATAAAAATCGAAATGTCTTATTTTAGACTGCGATAAGTAATAAACATGCCCATGTTTAAAAAAAAATACGATTCTAAAACACATACATACACACTAAAATATTCAGTGAAATAAGTAATCAATTGTTTAAAAATCTGTCCAAGACACGCTCAGTGGTTCCACACGTTCCGTAGTTTCCCGTTCGTCACAAGAAGTGTCCACGCTTAAGAGCCCTTCAAGTTCGTCACATGCTTTACATGTGATAGCCATAGGCCATAAAAAACGTAAATTGAAACTATCTATTATTTAAAAGAAAAAAGTTCTATAATACATCTTACAATCATATAATACAGCTTGGGGTTTCACTGCGTGATCGAATGAGAATTGAGAACATCCGCAGAAGAACAAGAGTAACCGACATAGCCCGAAGAATTGCAACACTAAAGTGGCAGTGGGCTGGGCACATTGCCCATAGGACCGATGCCCGATGGGGCCGACAGGTTCTCAGGTGGCAACCACGCACCGGAAGACGCAGCGTGGGTAGGCCCCCGACAAGGTGGACCGACGACCTAGTGAAGGTCGCGGGAAACTGCTGGATGCGGGAGGCGCAGGACTGGTCGTCGTGTAGATCCTTGGGGAAGACCTATGTCCAGCTATGGACGTCTTTCAACTGAAATGGTGTCGATGATGATGATGAATAAATCTTTCAAGGTTGCAATAGCTAATGATAACAATGAAGGCATCAATACCCGCAGTGTGGCGCGAATGGTTGTAGCTTTTGGTATTTTTTATGAATTAATACAACAGGAAAAATTATAAAACAATAACTAGCAACCATTTTATCATTTTAAAATCAGTTACTATTCAATGTATGTAAAAAATATTATAGTTTTTATGTTTATTATTGTTTGATATACAACTTGTAACAAAAAGGGTATTTACATACCAAGGGCATGGCATCTTTAGATGATATCAAACGATATCGGAAGGGTTTCAACTCAAAATAAAATACACAAAAAATTGGTACCAAATTTTCGGTTTCGTCTGTTTTTTAAAATAAAATCATAAGAAACGTGGCAGCACACTACATACGTTAATAACTACTCGTTACCCGTCACGTTACTTGCCAAAATCCGATAAATGTCTTCAATATCTCTGTGCGACTAGTATGATAGTAGCCTATCACAGGCGGTGTTTTTCCTCATAACTTCCTAACATAAAGAGATAGGATTAAAGAACCCTTCCAATATCGTTTGATATCATGTAAAGATGAAATGCCTTTGTTATGTATATACCCTTTATGTTACACGTTGTATACATATATTGTAAGCACATGCATAGGGTTGCTGACCTCTCGATATCCTGTAGAATGCATTTTGGAGAGTGTGCGTGGGACCGTATTCCATCATCAACAACAAGTATTCCCTTACGTTGTTGATGCCAATATAATGCACGCGAAGCATTTCGCCTCATCTTTTGTACGGCGTACATCGATGGACTAGAACTAATTCTGGAGCGAACAGGCTCATAATGAGCTAGGTAGTATGCTTTACCGTCAACGATCCTATCACAGCTTACCATGAGACAGGGTAGCGTTCAGGCACTGATTTATACTAGCTTTTTTTTGACTAACTGCACCGCGCGGTTTCACCTTTTTTTTATATGCTCCGCTCCTATTGGTCGCAGAGTGATGTTACGTAGCCTAAGGATTTCCTGGATTAATGGGCTATCCAACGCGAAGAATTTTTGTTTAAATCGGGCCAGTAGTTCCTTATATTAGCGCGTTCAAACAAAGAAACAAACTCTTCAGCTTTATATATTAGTATAGATGAGTAATAAGGTGCAGTCGATGGCGTCCTCTTGCGGGGCATGGTGGAGCTCCTATTTCTGTCTGCAGGATATAAAACAAGCTAACATGTCTCTGTTAGGGAGTCCCAAGTCCTGACCTCACTCCCCCCTCCGATGTATTGGTTTTGATTGCTGTTGTTTGGTTTGTTGTATATGCACTTGTATGTACACTCGTAGGTCAATGTCTGTAATAAAGAAAAGTTTAGTAAACCACAACAAAAAAAAACTTGTTGTTAACATCAAGTATGTAAAGTGTAGGCGTGGCTCAGAAAACCGGTCTATGATGTAGGTATAGGTATATTTTCCAGCTTTAGCTAACCTCGCATTGTATAGGTTTGTCGTACGGTCAGAAGTCAGCATATGCTGGTTAGTTGTACATGTATAACTTCCTGTGTAGCCTTGTGTAATTTTATTTATTAGGTAATTTAAATTCCAATTGTTAGAATTAAAAATGGTTTTAATTGTATCGTTGTTTTTTTTATTGACGCATAGTTGTGAATTTTCCTGTATCATGGATACGTTTATTGAAACAAATCTAACATCGCCATTATTTCCAACTCTTAATTTTTTTTGTTCCATACTTCTCTAGTGGTCATAAACACGGTAGTAACTAATCATATTATTATTTGAACTTCCTCCATTCTTATAGACATCGACATTTGTACTTAACACTTGTACACTAACACATACCTAACATTTTTTTAAATTCTGATCTGCTTTATAAATTTCCTAGATCTTATTGTTATTATTTTCTCAACTGTGGTGATACAATTATTATTCTCGTACATGGGGCAACAACCAACCTGATAAACCTAGTAACCGGATAATACGACAACCTTCAGTATGTGTGGTTGTCAGGGTTTCGAGCTTCAACAATCATTTCGACTGCCGCAACGATCGTTGAAGTTCTAAAAATAACTGTCGGAATCAACGACGTGCTTTTGCTTTGCTGGGGTCAATTGTTCTCTACCTATGTCATGCACATATAAAGGATGACTGGTTATCAGTGATCAACAAATGATTCTACTCATTGAGTGATGATAAGTTTAGAAAATGGTTTTATATCAAGATGACGACTAATTGAGTAAGTGTGGAAGAAATATGAAAACCGAGTATCTTGGGATCGGCGCAAACATCTCTGTTGTCATCAAAATTATCTCAAGACCCAAAAGCATAGTAACCAGACGGAATAAGGAAAAAAATACACGCAGTATCAATTATCATCATATCCACAATTTATTTTCATAATTTGAATTGATTTACTGACTGTACTTATCCTCAATGTGTCAATAGCGTACGTCACCCATTATTTAGATCTGTAGTTGAAGGACAAACAACAAGAAAAACTTGATATTTGAATTAACCCTAAACGGCTACTTTTGGTCCAAACGATTTTTTATGTGTATCTTTTATTACTAACTAGCTTTCCGCCCGCGGCTTCGCCCGCGTAAACTTCGGTTATATCGAGCTTTTAGATTTCCCCCGGGAATCTCAAATTTTCCGGGATAAAAAGTACCCTATTATTTAATCCAGACGTCTAGCTTTACATCTGCAAAATTTTAAAGTATTCGGTTAAATAGTTACGGCGTGGAAGCGGAACAAACAAACAAACTCAATTTTCCGATTTATCATATTAGTAAGGATAATAATAATAAGACAGCCTCCGTGGCGTAGCGGTAGCGGACGTGGCCGCTGCGCAAGGTGCCGCGGGTTCGATCCCCGCACAGTGCAAGTATTTGTATGCATGAATATGAATATTTGCACTGGTCTGGTCGTGCCTCGGAAAGCACGTTAAGCCGTTGGTCCCGGTTGTCATACGAACATCTAGTGGCAGTCGTTACGGGTTGTTGGAGCCCTCAAAAGTCCAACAATTGGGCTAACTGCAATGCTTCGATATCGCCTTCGGGTTGTGGAGGTCAGACGGCAGTCGCTTCACGGAAAATGTCGAAGTTTAGCCATATCAGCAGTTGGACTGGTAAAGCGGACCCCAGACTCCAAAGCTGAAAAGGCTGCGGATGCGACTGGGATTAACGCTGGGATTATGATGATGAGTAAGGATAATAATATTTAGGGCTGATTTTTAATCGACCAACAATTTTTATTAGTCGAATAAAATTTACTTCAGACCGTTTATGGATGATATAAAAATTGTATTTAAATCTCATCTGACCTATTATTAATACTGATTACTAGCATTCGTTGACCTCTTGTTAACAAGAATTACACGGACGACTAAAAAAAGTAATTGTGATCCTTATGCTTAACCACCATTAAACTTTTGTAACACAATAAAATATGATAACACGAATCGTCTAGGGTTAAAAGCAAAATATTCCTCATTCGAAATTTTAGGTTGTTGTTTACCTGCTTGTACAAAAACCCCAACCGGTTTAATTATTACGCTGAAGAATATTGCCAGATCGAGTATAAATATGTAGGGAAATATCTAAAGCTTCACACAACAAGTTCACATCTCTTTGCGAACGTTTCTCGTATTCTACTACACAACAACTACAATGGCTGCCATCAAGACCACCTTCATTCTTCTGCTGGTTGCCTTCGCAATGGTGTCGGTCACCGTCGAGGCTGCCCGTGTCGGACCCTGCGATCAGGTCTGCAGCCGCATCGTCCCTGAGAGGCATGAGTGCTGCAGAGCTCATGGCTACTCCGGCTACAGCAGCTGTAGCGGCGGCGCAATGTATTGTAATTAATCGGACCTCGCCAATTCAACGGTATCTTAGTGGAGCTTGTGTGAATATCTTCAATGTCCACTATTTGAAGAACATTCAGTGGTAATCAAGACCTACGTTGTATTGTAAAATATCGAAACGATCAGTGATTATTGTAAAGTTCCACGTCTTCAGAATTCAGCATGTGATTTGGGTTATTTATTAAAGGATTTAGTTTTAAAACTTTTTATTTTCATTATTTTCGTTTCTATACAAAGTAATCATGGCGTGGCGTAGCGGTAGCGAACGCGGTCGCTGCGCAAGGAGGCGCGGATTCGATCCCTACGCAGTGCAAGTATTTGTATGCATGAATATGAATATTTGCAATGGTCTCGTCATGCCTCGAAAAGCACGTTAAGCCGTTGGTCCTGGTTGTCATACGAACATCTAATGGCAGTCGTTACGGGTTGTGTAGGAGCCCTCAAAAGTCCAACAATTGGTCTAATTGCAATGCTTCGATATCGCCTTCGGGTTGTGGAGGTCAGACCGCAGTCGTTTCACGGAAAATATCGAAGTTTAGCCAAAAATCAGCAGTTAGACTGGTACAGCGGACCCCAGACTCGAAAGCTGAAAAATCTTCGGATACTGGGATTAACACTGAGATGATGATGATGATGACAAAGTAATCATGTCTGTTTTCATTCAAATGTTCCCGGTTAATGAAACTTTGTCATCAACACAGTTGACGGTTGGGAAAAAGTTTCATTCCTTCACAATGTTGACGAACGGAACTTTTCCCAAACGCCGTTACCATTTCATTCACTCCTTTTGTCTGACTTCCCAACTGTATATACAACACTTTGACTGTCTTTGAAGACGATTACATAGACAGATTTAGATTTAGATAAACATCGAAATGGCGTAAGTATTTTAGAGGACGATAAGTAATGGTCACCATGCCCATGAAAAGAAATGATTGTAAAACACATAATTTAATGAAACGAATAATCAAAAATCAAGAAAACCGACTGCAACCAAAAACAATAACAAATGAATTGTTTAAAAAACCGTCCAAGAGCGTCGCACCAAGTTCCGTATTTTCCCGTCCGGCACAATTAGCGTCCCCACTTAAGAGACCATCAATTTCATCACTTGCTTTACATGTGACCATAAACAAAGAAAAATGAAATTGAATTATAATTAAAAAAAAAAAAAAACGGTTTATAATACATCCTTCAAGGCTACAACTAATGATAAGAATGACGGTATCAATACTAGTAGAGTGGCGCGAATGGTTGCAGCTTTTTTATGAATTAATTAATCTAACAGGGAAAATGATACCTAGCTTAGTCGCGTTATGGAAATGATTGTTGGCAATTATCGTTTAAACTCACTTGATGACTCGATGTCTGTAAAAATATTTTAGTTTTTATGTTTTTTATTGTTAGATATATTAATTGTAAGGTTTGTTAGAGTTTCGGTATCCTGTAGGAGGCATTCTGGAGAGTATGTGTAGGACCAGATTCCGTCATCTTACGACCCGTCGTATGGCGAGTATTCTTTCTTATGTTGTTGAAGCTGATACGATCAAGACGAAGCATTTCGCCTCTTTTTTATACGGCGTAAATCGAAGGACTGGACCAAATTCTGGAGCGAATAGGCTCGTAACGAGCTAGTACGCTTTACCATCAACGACTATCACCGCGACTTATATATTAGTACAAATTAGTAATAGGGTGCAGTCAATGGCACCTTCTTGCGGGGCTTGGTGGAGCTCCTATTTCTGTCTGCAGGATATAAAAGAAGCTAACACGGCTCAGTTAGTGAGTCCCAAGTTCTGACCTCACTTCCCCCTCTCCTACATCCTACCCAGTAACAGTAGTAAAATTGCCTTCGATCCATACGACAGACTAGTTTTGATTGCTGTTGTTTGGTTTGTTGTCATTTGCTGGGGTCGCGGGTGCATCACGCATCGCGGGGGATGATTGTATTGTAAATTGTCAATGTCAATTGTTAAATAATTTGTGTTGACTTTGATCATGGCTGTGTTATCAGGAAAACATTAATTATAATTTTTGTAATTGAGTACGAAGCCTTCGAGAGTTTGGAGGGATGAGGAACAGGGTGCAAAGATCTCTCATCTTCCATAGAAAGGGGAGGATCCTCTGACCATACAGGTGTTTTTCCTGGCAGGCACTTGCCCAAAGGTTGATGTTTGGACGTTTTATGTATGCTTGTGATATGTAGAATTCGTGTGACGTCAGTATGACGCATTGATCGCATGTGACGTTTAGAGATACTGCTAAAAGGGTATTATATTTTATGATTTTTTATTATTATTATTTACTTGTGCTCTTTGTTCGTGCAGAATAAACAATTTGTATTTATTTCTATACGATGACTGATGACTGTTAAACAAGCGTCACTTTTATTCGATTGTGCTTTGTTACCGATGATTGTTTAAAAGGCTTGTTACCACTGATCTCTAATAAACAGCTAAACAAATATTATATTTGTTCAGCTGTTTATTAGAGATCAGTAGTATGGAACAAAGAGACATTAAGAGTTGGTATTTATATACCAACTCTTAATGTCTCTTTGTTCAATAATTCTCTATTAGTCGTAAACACGGTATGCGGTAGTAACTGATCATATTATCATTCACATAATCAATTTATCGTATCGTTGAACTTCCTCCATTCTTATAGACATCCATATTCGTACTTAACACTTGTATACTAACACAAACCTAACATTATTAAAAATTCAGTCCCTTCTAAAAATGTTCTATATCTTATTATTATTTTCCCAACGAATGGCTGCTGGGCCGGACTTATGACGAAACAGAAAGTTTACTTTGCTTTTAATACACACACACACACCAACACACCAATACACACACACACACACACACACACACACACACACACACAAACAGACACACACAAACACACACACACACACAAACACACCTTGCCTGTGTATGGACGTTAATTTATGTAGTCCCTCTCTAACAATTTTTCTTGTAACTTAATGCTGTTCAAATTGTCATATAAAACGGTTAAATAATAAACCAAAATTATTAATATGTAAAAATAATAGTAATGTATCCACTAAAAATCTTTACTGCGCTAGCAGAACTTACCTAGTAACTATGTGTAGTGTTGGGGTCACCAAGATACAGGCTGTGCCTAGTTTAGGACCCACTGTTAAATCTGATAACCGAAATATAAAGCTCTTTTGCTGTTTTAACTGCATGCTATTTCTTGTAATTTTAACCAAGAGTATCCTAATAAGTAATTGCTTTTTTTTTTAACTGTGGTGATACAATTATTTTACTCATAGGTACATGGGGCAACACCAAACCTTCAAAACCTATTAACCAAGTAATACGATACCCTTCAATACCTTCAGTTCTTTTAGAAGGCACGTCGTTGATTCCGACTGAATCAACGAGGTGCCTTCTAAAAGTTGTAGGGTCAATTGTTCTCTATTGGTTATTAGTGATCGACAAATGATTCCATTCATTGAATGATAATCTGGTTAGAAAAGGAGTTTATACCAAGATGATGACTAATTGAGTAAGTGTGAAAGAAAACGATAACGACATGTTGCGCTAACCCTAATGAAATCGGGATACAGACAGTAGAATGTTGACGTTGAAATGATTGTAAACTGTAATTATCACAAAAAACGGTTTTTCAAAAGAGCACACACGTGAGTTCAGTCACCCCTATAGATTCGCGGTCCGTGAGATTGTTAAATGCACGAAAAAGAATAAATAATACATTATAGTAGTGGAATAGTATAGCAATTTTCGAAAGCGTGTGTGACGAATGAACTGGTCCCAGTTACTGCGCACTGGCCGACTAGAGTGAATGTCTTAGTTTCGGGGAATTTTGATCTAATAAATGTGTATGTAAATGTATAAATATTGGTTATTATAAATTGAAGGTCAGTGCCAGTAACTCATTGGTAGTGTAGGAGCCTCTCACTAAAACAAAAAGGGTAATTCACGTAAAGGCTAGTAATTGCATATTTTATCGAGTAAAGTATTTATTTATTTACAAACATACAATTATAGGACTATTACTAGGAGGCGCGGATTTGATCCCCGCGGAGTACAAATATTTGTATGCATTTAATATAAATATTTGCACTGTCTGGTCGTGCCTCAGAAAGCACGTTAAGCCGTTGGTCCCGGTTGCCATACGAACATCTAATGGCAGTAGTTACGGGTTGTTGGAGTCCTCAAAAGTCCAACATTTGGTCTAGCTGCAATGCTTCGATATCGCCTTCGTGTTGTTGAGACGGCAGTCGCTTCACGAAAAATATCGAAGTTTAGCCAAAATCAGTAGTTAGACCGGTAAAGCGGGCCCCAGATTCCAAAGCTTTTCATCTTTGGAATCTGGGGTCCGCTTTCGCTTAGCTTCGGATGCGACTGGGATTAACGCTGAGATGATGATGAATTATAGGACTATTACAGAGCATTCCAATTCAGTGCTATAAGTAAGAATAAATTATACAAGAAAAAAACATAACATAGGTACATAAAGTCAGAATAATTAGTAAACAAACATTTATAATATGTTTTCATTATATACTTTCACTATAATAAACAGAAATTTTACCTACATCTTTAATTATTATCCATACTATACTATATATAATATTATAAATGCGAAAGTAACTCTGTCTGTCTGTTACGCTTTCCCGCTTAAACCTCTCAACCGATTTTGATGAAATTTGGCACAGACAATCTTTAGACCCTGAGAAAGATCATAGGCTACCTTTTATCCCGGAAAAATTTGATGTTCCCGAGGGAAATCTAAAAAGCGCGATATAACCGAACTCCACGCGGGCAAAGCCGCGGACGGAAAGCTAGTTTTCTATAAGTCTATACCTTCCGTACGCGCAATTACATTGATCAAACGTACAGTTCGAGACCTATGGGCAAACTTTAGTAGGTTATTCCTAGCCGTGGGGACATCTAAAAGGCTGGGGCGACGACGTGCACTTACGTACCCGCTCGGCGCGCGCAGGCGCAGCTCTTCAGGTACCTCTGGAAGTTGAAGTACCCTTAATAATATTGAGACAACATATTTCACCAGCGCGTAACCTTCGTAAGAAGGGACGTCGCGCTGGTGAAATATGGCTGGTGAAATAGGCTAGCTGTTTTAGCTAGCCTGGTGTAAGTAATTTATATTGCGAACACAGGTTCGCACAGTTTTGTTTGTGATAAGAAAATAACTAAATTAAAATATGAATGTTCTTAAAGCAAAATGTTCTTAAAGCTTGTGCGCCCGAGTTGTCTCCTGTATTGACGCGCTTGTATCGCCTCTCATTTAGGACTGGTATAGTGCCCAAGTCCTGGAAGCTTGCTAACGTGCAGCCCGTGCCCAAGAAGGGTAGTCGTGCCGATCCTGCCAACTATCGGCCGATTTCGATCACCTCCATACTTTGCAAAATTATGGAGCGCGTATTGAACTCGCGCCTCTTGGCATACCTGGAAGGTAACGATCTCCTCAGTGACCGACAGTACGGGTTTCGCCGAAATCGGTCAACTGGGGACCTACTAGTGTATGCCACTCACTTGTGGGGCGAGGCCCTCGAGGGGAATGGGGAAGCGATTGCTGTCTCCCTTGATGTCTCGAAGGCCTTCGACCAGGTATGGCACGCTGGCCTTTTGAGTAAGCTTCCAGCGTACGGCATTTCCCCTAGCCTGACTGGCTGGGTAAAAGACTTCCTGACTGAACGGTCCCTCCGAGTTGTTGTCGATGGATGCTCTTCTGAGCCCATGTCAACTAATGCCGGTGTTCCTCAAGGGTCTGTTCTCTCTGCAACTCTGTTCCTGCTGCATATTAACGATCTGCTGATGCCCGGTATCTATTGGTATGCAGATGACAGCACAGTTGTAGAGAGATACCTGCCGGATGCTCGGGCTAGTAGGGAATCAATCCGGTCCGAAAGAGAGGCCATGGTTGAGCGAACGAGTGTTGCACTGCAGGCAGTCTCCGAATGGGGCAATGCCAATCTTGTAGCATTCAATGCCGCCAAAGCACAGGCGTGTCTTTTCACCGCCAAAAGGAGCCCGTTCACCTTGGCTCCTACTTTTCGGAATGTGTCCTTGGAGTGTTCCGACCGCCTTCAGCTTTTGGGAGTGGAGATTTCCTCGGACCTTAACTTTGGGCGGTTCATTGAGTCCAAGGCTAAGGTGGCTGCCAAGAAACTTGGCGTTATCGCAAAGGTCCGGCAGTACTTCACACCTGGGCAGCTTCTAATGTTATACAAAGCACAGGTCCGTTCGTGTGTGGAGTACTGCAGCCACATTTGGGCTGGTGCTGCCAAGTGTCATCTGGCCACTTTGGATTCAGTGGAGAGACGTGCAAAGAGGCTGATTGGTGACCCTGATCTCTACAAGAGAGAGTCGGTCTACAAAGCCTAGAGCACAGGCGTAGATTAGCCAGCCTTTCGGTGTTCTATAGGATGCATTGCGGGGAGTGTGCGATGGAATTGCATGATTTAATTCCCCCATCTCCGTTCCACCAGCGGACGACCCGTCGTACGGCTGGTTTCCACCCTTACGTTGTTAACACCACTATGATCCGGACGAAGCGTTTCGCCTCCTCCTTTATACCGCGTACATCGAAGGACTGGAATAGTTTGCCAGCGGCGGTGTTTCCGTCGGACTACAATTTGAGAGTCTTCAAGGCTAGAGTGAATAGGCTCTTAATAAACTAGTGCGCTTTACCATCAACGACTCCGTCACTGCTTACCATCAGGCAGGATTGCGGTCAAGCGCTAGTTTATAATATAATAAAAAAAAAAAAATGATCGCTCAGCCAGTGACCTAACCATGCCATCATAGTATGATATACAGACAGACAAGACAATGACGCGCAAACTGTGACTATGGAGTCAGCACATGATTGGCTTTTTGTAAGTAATAAAAAAGAATTTGCTGTCTTAGAAAAAAAAAAAAAACCAACAACTACCCAGTAAAGAAGCATGAAATATTTTTATTAATACGAGCGAAGAGATTCAGGAGGATTCAGGACCATGTAAAAGCTCAATGGGACCAGTTTGCGCGCTGTCACCACCACCTTGCATAATACCTATTTTATTTCCGTCAAATCAACATGCAAGTAAAAGTACGCGGTGAACCCTTCATCATCATTAACTCAGTGTTAATCCCTGTCTACGTCGCATCCGATGCTTTTTCAGCTTAGGAGTCTGTGGACCGCTTTACCAGTCTAACTGCTGATTTTGGCTAAACCCAAGTAAACTCTATTTCATTTTAAATAAATATCAACTTTATTTCAAGGACTATTAAGTTAATTCAGAATGACTTTTATTTGCCGTTTTTTGGACTATTGTAAAAAAACCGGTCAGTTGCGGGACGGACTTGCTCACCGACAGTTCCGTACAAACCTGTACTTATAATAATTATTTGCAACAAAAAATCACAGTTTTTGCAATTTTTAGTTTTCTGTATTACAAGACTTTGCTTCGTACCAAATTTCAAGATTCCGAGTTTACGGGAAACAAACATTGTAGATATTCCTCTGCGGTGTCGAAAATTTACGGCATAAACCGCTGCATCCTTCGATTGCGCTCGTTAGAAGTTTCATTTTCTCACAGCTCCAAGGTAGAGACACCTGAGTCATCATCATCATCTCAGCGTTTATCCCGGTTGCATCCGCGGCTTTCGTGTTGGAGCCCGGGGTCCGCTTTCCTGCACATTCTCCTCCATTTCGCACGATCTTTAGCATCCTGTGGTAAGAGCTTGTTGGCACGCATGTCATCTCTTACAACGTCAAGCCAGCACTTCTTTGGTCTACCCCGCTTGTTCCGGCCCGGCGGAGGCGCCATGGCAAGACATTTGTTACCCACGTAACATGCCGATTTGCGTAAGACGTGGCCGTACCAGCGTAGGCGACCCTCCTGCAGTTTGTCTGCAATGTCACGGACACGAAGGCTGCCCCTGAGACACCTGAGTATTCGATTTAAATTCCAACTTGATACCTAGACGCGTTCCCGAGAAAAAGGTTCCATTGTGTCCTTTAGATACGGAACCCTAAATATTACAAATGTTTTAAGTTCTAGCGTAAACTGAACTATTTTGTGTAACATATTTTTTTTCATTTATTTTTATTTGTTTAACAATTATTAATATATTTAATAATTCACATTAATTCTATAAAACCTCATGAGGTCACCTTTTTGATTTAATCCCAAGTATTTTGGGATCGGCGAAAATATCTTTGTTGTCAAAATTTTTTTAAGACACACTAGTAATTATCATCATACTGATAATTTATTTCAATAATTTGAAATGATTTTGTGAACATACTTTTCCTTAATGCGTCAATAACGTAAGTTATCGATTATTTATTTATATTTATATACACTTTATTGTGCACTAAGTACATTCATTAATCAAATCAATCGTCCTCCGTGGCGCAGCGGTCAGCACGCCTGCCAGCGACGTGGAGGCCCCGGGTTCGATTCCCGACCAGGTCATGATGGAAATCGATCTTTTCCTGATTGGCCTGGGTCTTGGATGTTTATCTATATATGTATCTATTATCATTATAGTATCGTTGAGTAAGTATCCCATAACGCAAGTCTCGAAATTACTTTGGGGCTAGCTCAATCTGTGTGAAATGTCCGTAAAAAAATACATTCAACAATACAAATTATACAAAGGGCGGCCATACCGTTAATGCAATCTCTTCAAGGCAACACAGGTAAGTACATAATTATATATCGAAAAGTAAACTTACATACTGAATACATTAGGTAAACAAAGTAATTATGCAGCAATTGGTTCCTTCAACTAGATCATAATATAATCAATACGACAGGTATTAATCCTTCACGAGACTTTTACATACCTGTAACGAATGCGCGCGTTTTATTTCTATTGGACATACATGATTTAGCAAGGAACATTGTGGAATCTTTAGTAGAAGGATGAATAAGGAAAACTTGATATTTGAATTAACCCTAAATGGCTAATTTGGTCCATACAATTTTTTATCTGTTTCTATTATTACGTATTATCTGTATTATTTTTTATCTGTTTGTATTATATTTAGGGCTGATTTCCAATCGACCAAAATTTTATTCTTTTCATTAAAATTGACTTCAGACTGAAAAACTTTAGACGTCAGATGTTGACTGGAAAATTTCCAAATTATTTTTTCTTGACTTTCTGGTGATGGAAAAGTCAACCTTTAGAGAAAGGAGATTTGTTATAAAATCTTACCTGACCTACTACTACTGACTACTCATTGGCTGACCTGTTGTTATAGTAATTACCCGGACGACTAAAAAAAATATAATCCCGGAGCTTAACATACACTTTAACGATTTAAATAAAACACATATTTTTAATACTTAATGTAGTTTTTACTAACTTTACCCCTGGGGGAGGCCGTACAGGGTGGTGAGGGGGAAGCTGCAGGGAGCGGCACCCCCCACCTCCTGTATGGAGCCAGCCCTATTGAGAAGGGTCTTGGAAACTCTGTTTCCGGACCCGGGACCCTTCACGCCCCCCAGGATGCCCGCCTCCAGCTCATCCATTCTGGAGGTGTGGACCGATGGGCCTCCCGTAACCGACGGTGAGTTGGACTCCATCAGGGAGAGGCTCGGAGCCAAGAACAAGGCTCCGGGCCCGGACGGCGTCCCTGTGAAGGTGTTGGCACTAGCCAAGGAGCACCTGGGTATCGGCTCCGAGCGGCCATGAATACATGCATCGCGACGGGCCGCTTCCCCAGGAGATGGAGGGTGGGCAGGCTGTGCCTCCTTCGCAAGGACGGACGTCCCCCCGACTCACCGTCGGGCTATAGGCCGGTCGTGCTCCTGGATGAGAGCGGCAAATGCTTCGAGAGGATTCTCGCCGCTCGCATCCAGGAGCACCTGGAAAGCAGGGGACCGCAGCTGGCGGACTGCCAGTACGGCTTTCGGACCGGCCGGTCCACGATGGACGCGGTGGCTCGCCTCAAGAGGTGGACTGAGGCGGCCACAGCAAGGGGTGAGGGTGTCGTCGCGGTGTCGTTACCCATCGCCAACGCGTTCAACACCCTCCCTCACGAATGCATAGAGGTGGCACTAAAATTTCACGAAGTGCCCCTCTACCTCTGCGCCCTCGTGTCGGACTATCTCTGCGAGAGGAAGGTCCTATACGAGGATACAGAGGGTCGCGTCCAGTCGTGGACCATGAAGGTAGGAGTACCCCAGGGATCAGTGCTTGGTCCCCTACTCTGGAACCTGGGGTACAACTGGGTTCTGCGTGGCGCGCTCTTGCCGCGAATGGATGTGGTCCGTTTCGCGGATGACACCACGGTCGCGGTGAGGGCGCGCGAGTGGGAGGAGTCGGCACCTCTCTGGTCGTCCGACGCATCTGCCTCCTGGGGCTGGAAGTGGCCCTCGAGAAAACGAGGGCCATGGCATTCCACGCCCCGCGACGCAGAACCCCACCGGGGCTCCGTATCCGGGTGGAGGGGGTCCAGGTTCCCGTCGAGGTGCACATCAAGTACCTCGGCCTGATCCTGGATCCCCGTTGGGATTTCGAGGAGCACTTTAGGCTCCTCGCCCCGCGGCTGTGTTCTGTCGCAGCCGCCCTCGGACGGCTCCTCCCCAATTTGGGGGGGCCGAATTCGGCGTGCCGTCGGCTGTACCATGGGGTGGTGCGGTCGATGGCATTCTACGGAGCCCCGGTGTGGGCGGAGTGCCTTTCCCGGCGCACATCGCGACACGGACCGTGCGGGCGTACCGCACGCAGCTCTTGCAGAAGCTCTTGCAGCAGGAGGCAGCGGAGAGGGAGCGGGAAGAGAATGCTCTTGCCGCTGCCATCCGGCGTAGACGGGCGGGGCGAAGAAGGCGGGGTCGAACCCCCGTCTCCTTTAGCCCCCGAGTGTGACCAGCGTGTGTGTGTAGCTCCCGCACGCGCATTGCACTGGTCACCACGTCTGGGGATTATCCGTTCCCGGGTAATCCTCCCTAGGCGCGGAAACCGGCCTAAATTAGGCCGGTAAGCCCTGAGAGTGGCCCGGAGTCAGATCTTCGGGCCGAGCCCGGGTCACTCTCAACGCAGGGCTCGAGGGAACCGAGTGTTTTTAGTCGGTATTCCCGGCTCCGGCCGGGCGAGTCCCACACACGCCTGTCGCCTAGCTAGCGGCGGGTACGGTGCGTAACGCATTTTCACTCGTATAAAAAAAAAAAGTTTTTACTAACTTTGGAATTTTAATGAAAAAAATATCGCGAAGGTATACTGATAAACTAATTATAAAATATTTATTAACAACTAGCTGTTGCCCGCGGCTCCGTCCGCGTGGACTTCAGTTTACTGGAGCTCAGTTGATATAAAATAAAGGGAGCAATATGTACTTCCGCGTTCACTCACGTTTTCGCAATATTTTTTATTACTGTTCTGCTCCTATTGGTCATAGCGGGATGATAATATCCCGCTATGACACACACATAGGCTATATAAATAGCCTATGTCCTTTCTCAGGCTCTAGACTATCTTTGTACCACATTTCATTACAATCGGTTCAGTAGTTCTGGCGTGAAAGCCGGACAGACAGACAGATAGAGATAGTTTCGCATTTATAATATTATGTGTGGATTAATAAAATTTCAGAGGTACCGCAGAAAAACATCATTTTTTAACTGATGTGCGAATACGAAAGTGCTTAAATAGACAACTTCAACAATGACCACAACATCTCAAAGTAAAATTACTTTACATAAATAAAATACTTTTTTTCAAAGTACATATTGTAGTTTTTCTGAACTACAAAATTATAATTTAAAAAAATCTGTTTGTAAATTTAGCAATGCTGACCTATTATTGGAACAATTAACCCGATAGTGTTAAAGAACTGAACCCTGACCAATAAGCTGATTATAATAATTATACTTCAATCAGTTTAGAGGTGAGGGGTTAGTTGATTACAACCAATAAATTAAGTAAGATATACTAATAACAAAATTTTCCTTATTCGAAATTATGACTTAATGTTTTCCTGCTTGTTCAAAAACCCCAACCGGTTTCATATTTAGAATATTGTCAGATCGAGTATAAATATGGAGGGAAATGTTTAAAGCTTCACACAACAAATTCACATCTCTTTGCGAACGTTTCTCGTATTCTACTACACAACAACTACAATGGCTGCCATCAAGACCACCTTCATTCTTCTGCTGGTTGCCTTCGCAATGGTGTCGGTCACCGTAGAGGCTGCCCGTGTCGGACCCTGCGACCAGGTCTGCAGCCGCATCGTCCCTGAGAGGCACGAGTGCTGCAGAGCTCATGGCTACTCCGGCTATAGCAGCTGTAGCCGTGGCCAAATGCATTGTAATTGATCGGACCTCGCTACTGCAACGGTACCTTAGTGGAGCTTGTGTGAATATCTTCAATGTCCACTATTCGAAGAACATTCAGTGGTAATCAAGACCTACGTTGTATTGTGAAATATCAAAACGATCAGTGATTATGGTAAAGTTCCACGTCTTCAGAATTCAGCATGTGATTTGGGTTATTTATTAAAGGATTTTAGTTTTAAAACTTTTTGTTTTCATTATTTTCGTTTCTATACAAAGCAATCATGCCCGTTTTCATTCAAATGTTCCCGGTTCAATTGTTCTTTGTCATTAACGCAGTTGACGATCGGGAAAGAGTTTCATTCGTTCACAGTGTTGACGAACGGACCTTTTCCCGAACGCCGTCACCATTTCATTCACTCCTTTTTATCTGTCACCTCAACAGTACAGACAACATTTTGACTGTCTTTAAGGACGATTACATGGACAGATTTAGATTTAGATAAACATCGAAATTTCGTGTTTTAGAGCCGTTTTCGTATCTTTTTTTTTCCATAAAAAAAGATTCCAAAACATATACACACCCTAAAAAAATTAGTGAAATAAACAATTAAACATAAATTTATCCCACTACAACCAAAAACTATAAGTAATCATTTATTTAAAAAACCGTCCAAGAGTGTGTCGCACCACGCTCAGTAGTAGTGTTCCGTACTTTCTCGGCCGTCACAATAAGAGTCCTTATGAGACCATCGAGTTCATCACATGCTTTACATGTAATCCATACTAATATTATAAATGCGAAAGTAACTCTGTCTGTCTGTCTGTTACGCTTTCCCGCTCAAACCTCTCAACCGATTTTGATGAAATTTGTCAGACAATCTTTAGACCCTGAGAAAGAACATAGGCTACCTTTTATTGAAAAAAATTGATATTCCCGAGGGAAATCTAAAAAGCGCGATATAACCGAATTCCATGCGGGCGAAGCCGCGGGCGGAAAGCTAGTAATATTATAAATGCGAAAGTAACTCTGTCTATCTGTCTGTCTGTTACGCTTTCCCGCTTAAAGCTCCCAACCGATTTTGTTGAAATTTGGCACAGACAATTGTTAGACCCTGAGAAAGAACATAGGCTTCCTTTTATCCCGGAAAAAATTGATATTCCCGAGGGAAATCTAAAAAGCGCGATATAACCGAATTCCATGCGGGCGAAGCCGCGGGCGGAAAGCTAGTAGGTCATAAGCAACGAAAATTAAAAATGGCGAAAAAAAAAAAAACTGGTGTATGATAGATCCTTCAAGGTTACAATAACTAATGATAACAATGACAGTATCAATACCCTCAGTTTGGCGCGAACGTTTGCAACGTATTGCATATTTTTTGAACTAGTTTAACAGAAAAAGCGATAAAAGTATACCTAGCTTCTCGTCATGCTTATGAAACAAATGATTAAAAAGAAGAGACTGAATTTAAGTTGCGAAATCGCGTCATCTTTGGCCCATACTTTCATTTTGGTCCAATAGCAATCTTATAGAAGTATGATCAGTAGTTTGGTTTTTGAACGGAATGACGGGTAAAAATTAAAGTAAACAAAATATTGTCGGTTGCTTGCAGACCTTTTCCCAACTACTTTAGCATCAGCGTCCAATCTGATAGGATGTAGCTGCACAATTAAAAAGTGTAAAATCAAAACTTTGTATAAAAAAAAGCACCGACTTTCAAAAAAAAAACCACTACATAGTGAAAAATAACCAATTTCGGAAGTCGGTGCCAAAAACGAATAATTATTGTTCACTTTGTAGTGTTTTTTTTTTTGAAGTCGATTGTGTTTTTTGCAAAAAAAAAAAATCCTTTTAAAATCAGTTGCTATTCGAAGGTTCTAAAAATATTATAGTTTTTATGTTTCTTATTGTTAGATAGGCTTTTTAAGTCTTTCAGTATTCTATAGGATGCATTTTGGAGAGTGTGCGCGGAACCACATTCCATCATTGTACGACCTGTTGTACGGCAAGTATTCACCCTTACGTTGTTGATGCCGATACGATGCACACGAAGCATTTCGCCTCACCTTCCATATGGCGTACATCGAAGGACTGGAACAGTTTCTGCAAACGACTAGGCTCATAACGAGCTGGTATGCTTCACCAGCAACGATTCCGTCACTGTTTACCATCAGACAGGCTTACGGCCAGGCACTGATTTATAACAGCACTAGCCGTTGCCCGCGAATCCGTCCGCGTGTTGATATAAAATAAGCGCCTGTTAAAATATTGGGAGCAATATGTACGTCCACGTTTGCCTCCGTTATCGCAACATTTTCTGTTACTGCTCTGCTCCTATTAGTCATAACGGGATGTTATATAGCCTATGTCCTTTCTCAGGCTCTAGACTATCTGTGTACCAAATTTCATTACAATCGGTTAGGTAGTTTTGGCGTGAAAGCCGGACAGAGAGACAGACAGACAGATATACTTTCGCATTTATAATATTATAGTATGGATTAGTAATAAGATGCAGTCGTTGACGCTATCTTGCGGGGCTGGACGGAGCTCCTATTTCTGTCTGCAGGATGTAAAAGAAGCTAACAGGTCTCAGTTAGGGAGTCCCAAATCACGATCTTACTTCACTCTCATCATCATCATCTCAGCGTTTATCCCGGTTGCAGCCGCGGCTTTCGCGTTGGAGCCCGGGGTCCGCTTTCCTGCACATTCTCCTCCATTTCGCACGATCTTTAGCATCCTGTGGTATGAGCTTGTTGGCACGCATGTCATCTCTTACAACGTCAAGCCAGCACTTCTTTGGTCTACCCCGCTTGTTCCGGCCCGGCGGAGGCGCCATGGCAAGACATTTGTCACCCACGTAACCTGCCGGTTTGCGTAAGACGTGGCCGTACCAGCGTAGGCGACCCTCCTGCAGTTTGTCTGCGATGTCACGGACACGAAGGCTGCCCCGGATGCGGGAGTTCCTGATGCGGTCTTTCCGCGTAACTCCACACATCCACCGCAGCAAATTCATCTCCGTGACACGCAGCTCCTGCTTGTGTCGCTCAAGCACAGGCCACGCCTCACTGCCATACAGGAGAACAGGTCTAATGATGGTTTTATAGACCTGCCCCTTAAGCTTAACCGGCATTTTGGGGTCCCAAATGACACCTGTCACCTCACGCCATTTCGCCCAAGCTGCGGAAATACGTGCCTTGACGTCGCAATCAATGTCGCCGGACGCGTGAAGCACAGACCCCAAGTATTTAAACTGGTCCGTGCACTCGACCATGTCTCCGCCTATGCGCACAGACATGGGGTCTGTCGTGTTGCTGGCCAAGTATACGGTCTTCGCCACGTTGAGTTTCAGACTTCCGTTCTCAAGCGAGTCCTTCCACGCATTCACACGCCGCACCAACCGTTCCCTGTCCGCGTCCGCCAGCGCGATATCGTCAGCATACATGAGTAGCCAGGGAGGCTGCTCATGTGAGTCCTTGATGCTGTCCGACAAGACGTCTAATATAACGCTGAACAAAAACGGACTAAGGACGGATTCCTGGTGGACTCCGACGGTGATGGGGAAGGGTTTAGTGTCGCCAACAGCGGTCCTAACAACGGAATCGGAATTGAGGTACATGTCTCGAATTATGTCAACATAGGCTTCAGGTACCCCTTTAGACCTCAGTGCCCACCAGATCACCCCGCGAGGGACACAGTCGAAGGCCTTCTGCATATCTAGAAAGAGCATATGCAGAGGCGTGTTCCTCGATCTGTATCTCTCCATGGTGATCCTTAGTGCGAAGATAGGGTATCGCGACGATTGATGTTGGAAAGTTGTATGTATTCTTGTTACATGGCATACGAGATGTTAGAAGTGACGACAGTATGACGCGCTGCTCGCATGTGGTGTTTAGAGATACTACTACAAGAGTATTTTATTTCATGTCTTTTTATTATTATTATTTGCTTTTAACCCATTCAATGCCGAAGGTAAGCGTCAGACCAAACCTGGTGGCCACCATACAAATGGTCTACTACGTAATTATTCGTAGTTGGCATCACGTATATAAGGATATAGGTAGGATGCCAGAATACGTAATATTACGTATACGCAGTATTACGTAGATAGGCACAGATAGAAAAATAAATGTTAGTAGTGCCTACCTACGCAATAATACGTATACGTAAATAACATACCTTAGCTCCCTAATAAAACACAGACTATTGTCTATCTCGTTTTAACATGTATAAATGGCAATCACGTGTTCTCCCCACTTATTTTTGCATCAATAGTACATTTATTACCTGTGTGCGCATTCAGTGTCGCGCCGCACGCGCTGAGAGACTGTCGCTAGATAGGTGTAGGTAGTTATTGCAATATGGAGCGCGGACGCCGATCGCGTCGTATTTTACGCGGTAACCGAAATCCCAGATTGTTACAACGACAGTTGAATGTGAATGAAATACCTGGAATTCTGATGGAACCAGAATCGACAGACGATGAGGACTTCTCTTCCGGATCAGATAATAATTACGTTCCAGAGAGAGAAGCGCGGAGTAGTGGTTCGTCTTATGAAACATCGACATCTGACAGTGAATCGCAGCCGCCACCCGCAACGCTCACAGAAGCATCGTCATGTGATCCAGAGTTTCAGTGGAATATAGGTTCTGCAAGACCCCAACAACTTGCATTTACGGGTGAGTCGGGAATAAAGATTGACTTCAGACCTACCCCCGCTGCTTTAGCTGACATATTTTTTTCAAACGATTTTCTGCTTTCTTTGGTGCAAGCTACAAATAATTACGCACGTCGCACAGCCGGTCCCTTACAAAAGCATGCCCGCTTTAGATATTGGAAGGATACAAATATTGAAGAAATGCGCAAGTTTATTGGTATGTTGCTTTATATGGGATTGGTGCAATTACCCTCTATAAGTCATTACTGGCGATTGGATCCATTGTACAACATGCCGCTGTTTAGGACTTTGATGAGCAGAAACCGCTTTCAATTATTGTTACGTAATTTTCATTTTTCCGAAGACGACTCCTCGGCTACATCCAGACTGCATAAAATACAACCTATATTAGAACGGTTCAATAACATAATGATTGATCTCTATTATCCTAAAGCTGACCTAAGTATCGATGAGTCAATGGTTTTGTGGAGAGGAAGATTGATTTTCCGACAGTACATAAAAAACAAGAAGCACAAATACGGAATAAAACTGTATGAATTATGTGAATCGTCAGGTATAGTCATGAAAATTCGTGTTTATAGAGGAAAAAGTGAGAAGCCTCCACCTGGAACTTTACATAGCACGGAAGTTGTATTAGATCTAATGGAAGGCTATTTAGATAAAGGTCACGTAATCTACGCTGACAATTTTTACAATTCACCTGATTTGACGAGACGTCTTACCCAAAGGAAAACATACATATGTGGTACACTTCGAAAGAATCGAAAAAACTTGCCTGTAGACGTTACAAACGCTAAGTTAAAGCGTGGAGAGCTAGCTGCTAAAGTATGCAATGATATTACTGTTTGTAAATGGAAAGATAAACGAGATGTACTGGTAATTTCGAACAAGCATAATCTTCAGTTGGTGAGAGTTAGGAATAAGAATGGTAGAATCTCACTGAAGCCGAACATTGTCGCCGATTATAACTTGGGCATGTCAGGTGTAGACCGAGGCGACCAGATGGTCTCATATTATTCATGCCTCAGAAAAACTCTTAGATGGCACAAGAAGCTAGGGCTACACATCTTTGAAGTGTACATTCAAAATGCACACCGAATACTTCGTCTTCAAGATAGAACTTCTAAAATGCGACTGCTGCAATTTCGTGAAGGTTTTATAAGACATCTGTTAGGAATGAATAATAATGATCCCACCATAGCAACTGGGTCGCATTCGACACAAGCAGGACCATCACAAGAACCCCAATCAATTCTATCCCCGGCTTCAACTAGTCAATTATCTGCTAAAACTCGTGTACCACTAGATAATTTTCATTATTTAGAAAAGCTTCCACCCACGGCTAAAAAAGCCGTTCCGGCTAAACCTTGTCGTGTTTGCACTAAAAATAAAATACGGAAGGAATCATCTTTTGTATGTGCTACTTGTCCTGAAAAGCCGGCTTTGTGTATAAACAATTGTTTTAAAATTTACCACACAGATCCTAAATTCGCTTAATTTTTTTTTTAATCGTTATATAGAAGTTTATTTTTATGTTTTTTAGTGTTGATTTAGTAAGAGATATTACTGCTTTTGTTATAATAATTACTTAGAAGTATATTGATCTCAAGAGTAGACTGTGTAATTCATGATACCAAAGTGTATTAGATTTAGACCTTTAGAAACAATAAAGTTACTATTTTTGTATATTGTGTTTTATTTGAGGTGCCAAGTAGTATAAAAACGAACGTTGCAGGAGGCCAAACAGTATAGATCACCCTACAACCAACAAAGAACATCTACGTACTAACACGTAGTTGGCCTCTCCTGTTACTTTACCTTACGTAATATTACGTAGTCGGCACTCAATGGGTTAATGTGCTTTTTGTTTGTGCGAAATAAACAATTTGTCTTACTTTCTTCTATACAATGAGTGACTACAGTCGAACTACTCACTTTCATTCGATTGTGTTTTGTTTCCGAAGATTGTCAAAGTGGCCTGTTACCACTAACCTCTAATAAACAGCTGAACAAATATAGGTACTATGTGACATAACAGTTGTTTTTGTGTCGATTCAAGACACGTTCTTGTATAATACATACACTCGTAGGTCAATGTCTGTAATAAATTTAAAACAGTTTACTAAACAACAACAAAAAAACCTGTTGTTGACATCAAGTATGTAAAGTGTAGGCGTGGCTTACAAAACCGGCCTATGATATAAGTATAGGTACACTTCCAGCTCTAGCTAACCTCTCATTGTATAGGTGTGTCTAACGATCAGAAGTGAGCATATGCTGGTTTCATGCACATTGTATAGCTTGAAGTGTAGCCTTGTGTAATTTTAATTATGAAGTACCTAATTTAAATTCCAATTGTTAGAATTAAAAATGGTTTTGATTGTATCATTGTTTTTTAATTGAGGCTTATTTGTGAATTTTTATGTATCGTGAATATGTTTATTAAAACAAATCTAACATCGTCATTATTTCCAACCCTTAATGTCTTTTTGTTCCATACTTCTCTATTGGTCATAAACACGGCAGTAACTAATCATATTATTATTCACATAATCAACTTATTGTATCTTTACAACATATTTTTTAAATTCTGATCCGCTTCATAAATTTCCTACATCTTATTGTTATTATTTTCTCAACTGTGGTGATACAATTATTATACTCGTACATGGGGCAACAACCAACCTTCAAAACCTAGTAACCGGATAATGCGTGGTTGTAGTCTGCCGCCATAAGAGAAAAAGACATTTCTACATGAAGTACGAAACCGAGAAAAAAAATAAAACGTGTTTCAAAAATTTTAAAAAGTTGCTGTGCATGTAGAAATAAACCAAATTATTATTTTGTGATGCAAAAGTATGAAAAAGGGTTTTATCTATCAGTATGTATAGGTAAATTTTAATAAAAGAAATGTTTTGTATATAATAAATTGATTTTCCTTTTCTTTTTAGTAATAAAAATGCAAGAAAATACTTGATACTACAATGAAAAGACGCTTCTGGTTATAAACGTCCTTTCAACGTAGTATTTCTTTTGAATTGTTTGTGAGCGGGGAGATCCTTCATATTTTGTTGTTCATAAAATAAGTTGATCCATGCTGATCACTGTATGTTTGGATAGTATGTGTGGTTGTCAGGGTTTCGAGCTTCCAACTGCCGCAACGATTGTTGAAGTTCTAAAAATGATAGTTGGAATCAACGACGTGCTTTTGCTTTGCTGGGGTCAATTGTTCTCTACCTATGTCATGCAAATATAAAGGGTGACTAGTTGTTAGTGATCGACCAAAGATTCCACGCATTGATTGATGATATAGTTGGAAAATGGGTTTAAATCAAGATGACGACCAAATGAGGAATGGAAGGAATAGAAAAACCGAGTATCTTGGGATCGACAAACATCTCTGTCATCGTTTACTAATTTTCGATCAAAATTATCTCAAGACCTAATAGCGTAGTAACAAGACGGATTAAGGAAAAAACATACATGCAGTAACAACTATCAAAATATTCACAACTAGCGGCCGCCAGCGACTTCGTTCGCGTGGAGTTAGTTGTGCTCCGCTCCTATCGGTCGCAGCGTGATGTTGTATAGCCTAAAGCCTTCCTGGATTAATGGGCTATGCAAAAAGAATTTTTCAAATCGGACCAGTAGTTTATGAGATTAGCGCGTTCAAACTAACAAACAACCAAACAAACTCTTCAACTTTATATATTAAAAGCATTGAAATATTGATTTATTTCCATAACTTGAATTGATTTACTGACCATACTTATCCTCAATGTGTCAATAGCACACGTCATCCATTATTTAGATCTTTAGTTGAAGGCCAAACAACAAGAAAAACTTGATATTTGAATTAACCCTAAACGGCTACTTTTGGACCATACGATTTTTTATCTGTTTCTTTTATTACTAACTTAGCTTTCTGCCCGCGGCTTTGCCTGCGTAAACTTCGGTTATATCGAGCTTTTTAGGTTTCCCTCTGGAATATCAAATTTTTCCGGGATAAAAAGTACCTTATTATTTAATCCAGACTTCTAATTTTACATCTACAAAATTCAAAGCAATCGGTTCAATAGTTACGACGTGAAAGCGGAACAAACAACCAAACAAACAAACTCACTTTCGATTTATAATATTATTAAGGATAATTATATTGAGGACTGATTTTCAATCGACCAATAATATTTATTCGTCGAATAAAATTTACTTAAGATCGCTTATCGATGGTAAAAAAATTGTATTTAAATCATACCTGACCTATTACTAATACTGACTACTAGCATTCATTGAACTCTTGTTAAAGTAATTACACTGACGGCTAAAAAAAGTAATAGTGATCCTTACGCTTAACCACCATTAAACTTTTGTAACACAGCAAAGTATGATAACACGAGTCGCTTTTAACTCTAGAAGTTAAAAGCAAAATATTCCTCATCCGAAATTATGTGTTGCTGTTTACCTGCTTGTAAATGTGCATATCAGTGCTTTTTGTTTGAGCAGAATAAAGAATTTGTATTTCTTTCTATACGATGACTGATGACTGTTAACAAGCGTCATTTTCATTCGATTGTGTTTTGTTACCGATGATCGTTTAAGTGGCCTGTTACCGCTGATCTCTAATAAACAGCTAAACATATACAGATACTATATGAAACAACAGTTGTTTTTGTGCCGATTCAAGACGTTTTCTTGTATAATACACTCGTACGTCAATCATCATCATCATCCCAGCGTTAATCCCAGTCGCTTCCGCAGCTTTTTCAGCTTTGGAGTCTGGGGTCCGCTTTACCAGTCTAACTGCTGATATGGCTAAACTTCGTTCCAACAACCCGTAACGACTGCCACTAGATGTTCGTAGGGCAACCGGGGGACCAACGGCTTAACGTGCTTTCCGAGGCACGACCAGACCAGTACAAATATTCATATTCATGCATACAAATTCTCGCACTGTGCGGGGATCGAACCCGCGCCACCTTGCGCAGCGGCTGCGTCCGCTACCGCTACGCCACGGAGGCTGCCACTCGTAGGTCAATGTCTGTAATAAATTAAAAACAGTTGATTTAACAACAACAAAAAAAGTTTGTTGTTGACATCATGTAGGCGTGGCTCAGAAAACCGGCTTCTGATGTAGGTACAGATGACAGCACACCAAGCTACTACAGTCTGTCAGGGTCAAGGTTGATTGGGAATATTTGGCAATTTCGGGTAGCTTGACCTGAGCTGTCGTCAGTGCATTTCTAGCTTTAGCGAACTTAGCTAAAGCTAAAAATGCACGGACTACAGCTTTGTATAGGTTTTTTATACTATTAGAAGTCAGCATGTCCTGGTTACATGCACATTGTATAACTGGATGTGTAGCCTGGAGTAATCGGCCCAAACATATCTGATACCATTCATTAATTTGCGACCATAATTACCTCAAAACTCACAAACATGAAGACCAGAAGGAAAAAATCATACATGGAGTATAAGTTGAAATGATTTTGTAAACATACTTTTCCTCAATGTGTCAATCGTCATTTAAACCACATCGTCAAAGATTATTTAGATCTTTAATTACAGGACAAACAATAAGAAAATCTTGATATTTGAATTAACCCTAACCAGCTACTATTGGTCCAAACGATTTTTATCTGTTTCTATATTACGATTAATTATGTTTAGGGTTGCTTTTCAATCGACCAATAATTTTTATTAGTCAAATAAAAGTGACTTAAGACTGTTTATTTATGGATAACTGGAAAAGTTCAAAACTATTTCTATTATAAGATTATCTGGTGTTCGAAAAGTCAATCCGTGGAGAAAGAAAATTTGTATTAAAATCATACCTGACCTACTATTAATACTGACTACTTTCATTCGCTGACCTGTTGTTGTATTAATTAAACTGACGACTAATAAAAATAATTATAATCCTGACGCTTAATAAACACTTTAACGGTTTAAATAAAACAAATATTTTAAGAATTCAGTGTAGTTTTTCCTAACTATGGAATCGTAACGAAAGAAAATGATGTGAAAGTAAATTGATAAACTCTTTTTGAAATATTATCAATTAATAAAAATCCAGAGGTATGGCAGAAATAAGAGATTTCTTAACGGATGTGCGGCGGATAACTTCAATAATGAGCACAATACCTCAAAGTAAAATTACTTTATATAAATAAAATACATGTTTGTATAAAACAAATAAATGTTTTCAAAGTACTTATTGTAGTTTTTCTGAACTACAGAATAATAACAAAGAAAATAATCCTGTAATGATATAAGATTTATCCATTCTGACCTATTATTGCCACAGATAACCCGGTAGTGTTAAAGAACTGAACCCTGACAAATAAACTGATTATAATAACTACACTTCAATCAATGTAGAGGTGGAGAAGTGAGGGGTTAGTTGATTACAACCAATAAATTTCCCCAACACAGTAAAATATGATAATAGCAAAATTTTCCTTATTCGAAATTATGAGTTATTGTTTTCCTGCTTGTTCAAAAACCCCAACCGGTTTCATATTTAGAATATTGTCAGATCGAGTATAAATATGAAGGGAAATGTTTAAAGCTTCACACAACAAGTTCACATCTCTTTACGAACGTTTCTCGTATTCTACTACACAACAACTACAATGGCTGCCATCAAGACCACCATCATTCTTCTGCTGGTTGCCTTCGCAATGGTGTCGGTCACCGTAGAGGCTGCCCGTGTCGGACCCTGCGACCAGGTCTGCAGCCGCATCGTCCCTGAGAGGCACGAGTGCTGCAGAGCTCATGGCTACTCCGGCTACAGCAGTTGTAGCCGTGGCCAAATGCATTGTAATTGATCGGACCTCGCTTCTGCAACGGTACCTTAGTGGAGCTTGTGTGAATATCTTCAATGTCCACTATTCGAAGAACATTCAGTAGTAATCAAGACCTACGTTGTATTGTGAAATATCAAAACGATCAGTGATTATTGTAAAGTTCCACGTCTTCAGAATTCAGCCTGTGATTTGGGTTATTTATTAAAGGATTTAGTTTTAAAACTCCGGTTTTTTTATAATTTTCGTATCTATGTGACATCAACAATACCCGTTTTATTCAAATATTCCCGGTTATTAACACTTTGTCATCAACACAGTTGACGATCGGGAAAAAGTTTCATTCCTTCACAGTGTTGACGAAGGGAACTTTTTCTGAACGCCGTCACCATTTCATTTACTCCTTTTGTCTGACTCCTCTACTGTAGTGACAACACTGTGACTGTCTTTGATTACGATTATTTGAGGCAGATTTAGATTAACATCGAAATGGCGTATTTTAGAGGGCGATAAGTAATGGTTACCATGCCCATTTAGGGTTTTTAAAACACAATTTCAAAAAAAGAAACGATTTTAAAACACATACACTAAAATATTTAATGAAATGAATAATCAAAAATCAATTGAATCGACTGCAACGAAAAACTATAAGAAATCAATTATTTAAAAAACGGTCCAAAAATGTGTCACACCAAGTTCAGTGGTAGGGTTCCATATTTTCCCGTCCGGCACAATTAGTGTCCCCACTTAAGAGACCATCAACTTCATCACATGCTTTACATGTGATAGGCCATAAGCAAAGAAAAATAAAATTGAGTTACAATAAAAAAAAAAACAGTTTAAATAATACATCCTTCAAGCCTACAACTAATGATAAGAATGACGGTATCAATACTAGTAGTGTGGCGCGAACGGTTGCAGCTTTTTTATGAATGAATCTAACTGGAAAATTGATACCTAGCTTAGTTGCGTTATGGAAATGATTGTTGGCAATTATCGTTTTATAATCAGTTACTACTCGATGTCTGTAAAAATATTATAGTTTTTACGTTTTTTATTGTTAATCACAGGTCGTGGTGGCCTAGTGGTTAAAACACCAGCCTCTCAAGTATGAGTGCGCGGGTTCGATTCCAGGTCAGGCAAGTACCAATGTAACTTTTCTAAAGTTATATGTACTTTCTAAGTGTATCTTGGACACCAATGACTGAAGGTGAAGAAAACATCTTGAGGAAACCTGGACTTTAAGTCTGAAATCGCCAACCCGCATTGAGCAAGCGTGGTGATTACGCTCAATCCTTCTCTGTATGAGAGGAGACCTGTACCCAGCAGTGGGACGATAAAAAGGTTGATGATGATGATGATTGTTAATTGTAAGTTTTGTTAGGCTTTCGGTATCCTGTAGGAGGCTATCTGGAGAGTGTGTGCGGGACAACATTTCATCATCTTACGACCCGTCGTATGGCGAGTATTCTCTTTTATGTTGTTGTGTGTCAATGTCAATGTATGTAATAAATTTAAAACAGTTTATTAAATAATAACAAAAAAAAAATCTTGTTGTTGACATCAAGTATGTAAGGTGTAGCCGTGGGTCAGAAAACCGGCTTATGATGTAGGTACACTTGACAGTACACCAAGCTACTACAATCTGTCAGATTTTTTAATTCGATTTTCAACTTCATCCCTAAAGCATTAGGGTTCAAGGTTGATTGGGAATATTTAGCACTTTCCGGTAGCTTGACCTGAGCTGTCGTCAGCTTTGTATGGGTTTTTATACTATTAGAAGTCAGCATATGCTGGTTACATGCACATTGTATAACTGGATGTGTAGCCTAGTGTAATCGGCGCAAACATCTCTGCTACCATTCATTAATTTGCGACCATAATTACCTCAAAACTCACAAACAAAGGCCAGACACCATAAGGAAACCACGGACGACTTATAAATATAATTATAATCCTGACCTTTAATGGTTTAAATAAAACAAATATTTTAAGAATTCAATGTAGATTTTCCTAACTATGGAATTGTAATGAAAGGAAATATTGTGAAAATAAATTGATAAACTCTCTTTGAAATATTTATTATCGATTAATAAAAATCCTTCTCTGCATGAGAGGAGACCTGTGCCCAGCAGTGGGATGATATAAAGGTTGATAATAATGATGATGAAAAAAATCCAGAGGTATCGCAGAAAAAAAGAGATTTCTTAATGGATGTACGGCGGATAACTTCAATAATGAGCACAATACCTAAAAGTAAAGTACATAAATAAAATACAAATATGTTGATTTTTGCTTCTTTATATGTATATATAGAATACTTGTTTGTATAAAATAAATATATCTAGCAAAGTACTTATTGTATTTTTTCTGATTTACAGAATAATTACAAAGTTTATCCGTTCTGACCTATTATTGCAACAGATAACCCGGTAATGTTAAAGAACTGAACCCTGACCAATAAACTGATTATAATAATTATACTTCAATCAGTTTAGAGGTGAGGGGTTAGTTGATTACAACCAATTTTCCGCAACATAAATATGATAATAGCAAAATTTTCCATAATCTAAATTAAGAGTTATTGTTTTCGTGCTTGTTCAAAAACCCCAACCGGTTTCATATTTAGAATATTGTCAGATCGAGTATAAATATGGAGGGAAATATTTAAAGCTTCACACAACAAACCCACATCTCTTTGCGAACGTTTCTCGTATTCTACTACACAACAACTACAATGGCTGCCATCAAGACCACCTTCATTCTTCTGCTGGTTACCTTCGCAATGGTGTCGATCACCGTCGAGGCTGCTCGTGTCGGAGCCTGCGACCACGTCTGCAGCCGCAGCGTCCCTGAGAGGGACGAGTGCTGCAGAGCTCATGACTACGCTGGCTATATATATGGCAGCTGTAGCGGTGGCCAAATGCATTGTAATTGATCGGACCTCGATACTGCAACGGTACCTTACTGGAGCTTGTGTGAATATCTTGAATGTTCACTATTCGAAAATCGAAGAAGATTCAGTGGTGATCAAGACCTACGTTGTATTGTGAAATATCAAAACGATCAGTGATTATTGTAAAGTTCTATATCTATAGAATTCAGCATGTGATTTTGATTATTTATAAAAGGATTTAGTTTTAAAACATCTGGTTTTTTCATTAGTTTCGTGTCTATTGTCCATTTTATTCAAATTTTCCCGGTTATTAACACTTTATCATCAACACAGTTGACGATCGAAAAAGAGTTTCATTCAGTGTTGACGAACGGAACTTTTTTCCCGAACGCCGTCACCATTTCATTTACTCCTGTTATCTGATTCCTCAACTGTTGAGACAACACTTTGACTGACTTTGAAGATGATTTTATAGGTAGATTTAGATAAACATCGAAAGTATTTTAGAAGGCGATAAGTAATGATCATCATGGCTAAATAGGGTTTTTAAAACACAATTTCAAAAAAAAAAAAAAGAAACGGTTCTTAATCATATACACACACTAAAATATTTAATGAAATGAATATTTAAAAATCAATTTTTCCGACTGCAACCAAAAGTATAAGTAGTCAATTATTTAAAAAAAACATTAAAGAGTGTGTCGTACCACGTTCAGTGGTAGGGTTCCTTAGTTTCCCGTTCGTCACAATAAGGTCCGTATTCCAGAAGGAAACTCAAGCATTGATCTCTGCTTAAGCATTATTTAAAACTAGTTTTAACCAATCAAATGGCTGGAAACGAGACTTAAGTAGAGCTTGAGTTTTGAGTGGCGTTCTGTAATACGGACCTAAGTGTCCGCACTTAAGAGACCATCAAGTTCATCACATGTTTTATATGTGATGGGCCATAAGCAACGTAAATTGAAACTATGGCACGTATAATCACGGTGTAACATTGTAAAAAGAAAATAATTGTTCTAAATTCTAAAAGCATTATCCACGAAGAAAACAGCGGAATACGTTTGTATAGAGAAAGCACCACTAGAGTTCGATCTTAATATTGTAGACCATTCTTTCAAATAATAAGTGTTATTTGAGTTATTATAATAAAAAAACCGTTGCGTAATACATCCTTCAAGGTTACAATAACTAATGATAACAATGACAGTACCCGCCGTGTACTGAGGACGGTGGCAGCGTTTTGCATATTTTTTATGAACTAATTTAACAGGAAAAACGATAAAACTATACCTACGCGTTATGCTACAACAACAAACTATTAAAAACAAGAGACTAAATTTGAGTTGCGAAATCGGCTCTTACTTGGCTCATACTTTCATTTTGGTCAAATAGCAATTTCATAGAAATCTGTTCAGTAGTTTGGTTTTTAAACCAAACTTACAGGTAAAAATTAAAGTAAACAAAATTACGTCGTTCGCTTGCAGACCTTTTCCCAACTATGTTAGCCTCAGCATCCCATCTGGCAGGATGTAGGGATGTATCTGCGCAGTACTTTTCACAACTAAAAAGAGTAAAGCAAAAACGTTTTACCAAAATCCGAAAAAAAAAAACACTACAAAGTGGAAAATAACTAATTTCCGGAAGTCGGTATCTTCGGTTATCGTATAACAGTTTTTGAGACCGATTTCCGAAATTAGTTGTTTTTCACTTTGTAGTGTTTTTTTTTGGAAGTCGTTTGTTTCTGTTTTGTAAAAAAGTTTTTAGCGTATTAAAATCAGTTCCTATTCAAAGGCTGTAATTAATATTATAGTTTTTATTATTTTTATTGTTATATAATATTTATTTTATTGTATCTGTGCTTACAATAAATATTATATAACAATAAACATCATAAGAACTAAAATATTATTTACAGCGTAAGGTTGATAAGCCTTTCGGTATTCTATATTATGCATTTTACCTGCCCTCCAAGGGGCCTGGGTGGCCGGCCCCGTTACCTTTGGGGTGAGGCAAGGATGCGTCTTAGCACCAACTCTGTTCGCATTATACTTTGCAGTGGTAGTGGGAGAGGTCCTTGTCCACAAGGAGTTCGCATCCGCGTCCGAACCGACGGCGGTCTTTTCAATCTGGCTAGACTTAAGGCTCGCACCAAAATCTCACATGCGCTGATTACTGAGATCATGTATGCTGATGATTTGTGCTTCTTAGCAGAATCCCCAGATGGCCTGCAACAGCTGATGTCCGCTTTTCATCAAAAAGCCAGCGTCAACAAGACGGAGGTGATGTCTCTAGACGTTCACGGTCACGAGACCCTGAATAAAAAGCTTGGTGAGTAGACAAGTTTTGTTATCTGAGGAACACTATAAGTTCTAAGTGTGTCCTTGACGCTGAGATCAACAACAAAGTTGGAGCTGCAGCTGCAGCGTTTGGCAAGTTGTGTTCCAAGGTCTTCTGCTCACATGGTCTTTAGCTAGCTACGAAAATATCCGTATATATGGCAATTGTGCTGCCAAACCTTCTTTATTCCGCTGAGACATGGTGTGTGTACCGCCACCATATACGTACCTAGAGTACGTATGTGGTAGATCAACAGCAGAGTCGGAGCTGCAGCTGCAGCGTTTGGCAAGTTGTTTTCCAAGGTCTTCTGCTCACATGACCTTATGCTAGCTACGAAAATATCCGTGTATATATCCGTGTATCCATCATATGGCAATTGTACTGCCAAACCTTCTATATTCCGCTGAGACATGGTGTGTGTACCGCCACCACATACGTACTCTAGAACGTTTTCACCTTAAATGTCTCCGATCCATTATGAAGATCAAATGGTCTGACAGAGTGCGAAATACCGAAGTCTTGCGACGAGCCAATGTTGGTGGCATTGAGGCTTATTTAATGCGTCGACAGCTTCGGTGGTGCGGACACGTATCACGTATGGCGGACGAAAGAGTGGCGAAGCGCATCTTCTTCTCTGAGCTGGAGGAGGGCAAGCGAAAGCATGGCGGACAACTCCTCCGGTTCAAGGATGTCTTAAAACGGCACATGAGGAGGTGCAATATAGAACCCTCTGAATGGGAGCGTTTGGCAGCAAAACGGCCAGAATGGCGCAGAATGGTGTACGGACAAGTGCGCGAGTTTGAGGAGCAGCGCAAAGCTGTCCTCGATGCCAAACGCGACCAATTAAAGGCCCGCCCACCTGCTGCCATCACATACAACTACGTCGACGGCGTGCTTACGTGCCCTCAGTGTGCACGAAGTTTCGCCGCCAAGATAGGCTACATAAGCCATCTTCGGGCGCATGAGCGCCAAATCATCGGCTAGGAGTCGAAGTGGTCGCCGTGGCCGAAATCGGTCGGAACATCATCATCATCATTATGCATTTTGGAGAGAGTGCGTCGGATCACATTTCATCATCGTACGTCGTCGTACGGCGAGTATTCACCCTTATACTGTTGACACTGCCACGATATAGACGAAGAATTTCACCTCGTCTTTTATCTGAGTCAAGCACTTAGTTATAACAGTAATAATAATAAGGGCCTGCGCAGACGACGGAGTTTTCTCCGCGGCGGAGAAAAAAGTACGTTCCGCGAATAAAAAGTCCACCATGGATTTACCGCGAACTCAACGTACACGGTGTGCGGTCATTTATTGCCCAGAAGTCGTTAATCGTCGTGCATATGAACGTCACCATCAAGCACACAACGCGGATTAAAGTCCACCATGTGCGTTGCTTGGACGAGTCACACGAGTTCTGTTTTATTCGGGGACTCCCCCGGACTTTTGTTCGCTCCGCTCTCTGGATGTCCTCGGTAATTCGGGGAACTTTTTGTACACGGTACTTTTAATCCCTCGTTTGCGTTACTCGATACAATTGTAAGCGATCTATTTTAGCGGACAAAAAATCCGCGGACAAAAATCCCTCGTCAGCGCAAGTTCAGCGCGAGTTTTGGCGGGGCTCCTATTTCTTTCTGCAGGATGTAAAGGTAGCTAACATGTTCCAATGAGGGTGGCCCAAGATTCAACCTCACTTCAACCGCTCTTGCATCCTTTCTAGTAATAGAAGAAACATTGCTTTTCGTACATACGATGAATGGCGACTTTCAAACAACTGTCACTTACATTCAAATGCGTTTTGTTAGCGATGATCTTCTAAGTGGCCTGTCACCACTGATATCTAATAAACAGCTGGACAAATGTAGGTACTATATGAATTAACAGTTTTTTTTTGTGCCCATTCAAAGAGCGTCCTTGTATAATATACTCGTGGGTCACTCAGTCCCTTAAGCAAATTTACATTTTTAATTTTTTTTTTATAAATTATAAATTAGCGCGCCAGCGCTATCCCGCCTAATGGTAAGCAGTGATGCGATCGTTGATGGTAAAGCGCGTTAGTTTATTAAGAGCCTATTCACTCTAGCCTTGAAGACACTTATATTGTAGTTGTGGCGGAAACACCGCCGCCGGCAAATTACATCAGTTACAACAACAAAAAAATTGTTGATAACAAGCACGTACCTAAGGTGCAATAATAACTCCATAGAACGTTTGATCGTCCAGGGTAGAGTAGAAGAGAACAGACCTCGTGGAAGGTCACCGATGAGATGGACCGATCAAATCAAGTCGGCAGTGAGGGGACCTGTAAATGAATTCTCCAGACTGTCGTCCAACAAGTACAGATGGAGAGAGATCTTGCGGCGAGCTACATAAACGTCTAGATCTCAGTCGTAGTGACAACGACAGTTCATTCAAGATCGAAACGAAGACGTAGGTGTAGGCGTTGATCAGAAAATCATCTTAGAAAACAGCTGAACAAATATAGGTGCTTTAAGAAAGAACAGTTGTTTTGTACTGCTTCAAGATACGTTCTTGTATAAAACATACACTCATAGGTCAATCATCATCATCATCTCACCGTTAATCCCAGTCGCATCCGTAGCTTTTCAGCTTTGGAGGCTGGGGTCCGCTTTACCAGTGTAACTGCTGCTTTTGGCTAAACTTCGATATTTTCCGTGAAGCGACTGCCGTTTGACCTCCACAACCCGAAGGCGACATCGAAACATTGCAGTTAAACCAATTGTTAGACTTTTGAGGGCTCCAACAACCCGTCACGACTGCCACTAGGTTTTCGTATGGCAACCGGGAACAAGGGCTTAACGTGCTTTCCGAGGCAATATTCATATTCTTGCATACAATTATTTTCTCTGGGTGGGGATCGAACATGCGCCTCCTTGCGCAACGGCTGCGTTCGCTACGGTTACGACACGGAGGCTGTCGTACACTCATAGGTCAATGACTGTAATAAATTTAAAACAGAGTATTAAACAACAATAAAAAAAACCTGTTGTTGACATCAAGTATGTAAGGTGTAGGCGTGGCTCAGAAAACCGGCCTTTGATGATAGGTATAGGTAATTTTCCAGCTTTAGCTAACCTCGCATTGTATAGGTTTGTCGTACGATCAGAAGTCAGCATATGCTGGTTAATTGTACATTGTTTAACATGATATGTTGCGTTGTGTTATTTTTAATAATTAAGTAATTTAAATTCCTATTGTTTGAATTTAAAATGGTTTTAACTGTATCATTGTTTTTTATTGAAACATAGTTGTTAACTTTTCTGTATCGTGGATACGTTTATTAAAACAAATCTAACATCGTCATTATTTCCAAGCCTTGATGTCATTTTGTTCCATACTTCTCCATTGGTCGTAAAAACGGTAATTACTAATCATAGTTTTTATCATTCACATAATCAATTTATCGTATCATTAGAAAAAAAAACTTACGCTACTCTCATAGACATCGACATTCATACGCAACATTTGTACAACACCACAGATCTGTCATTAATGAAAATTTAGATCCTCTCTATAAATGTCCTACATGTTATTATTATTTTCCTTTTATTTTTCCAACTGTGGTGATATAATTATTTTACTCGTACATAGGGCAACAGCCTACCTTCAAAACCTATACCAACGCCAAGCTACATAAAGAATAGAAGTAAACAAACCAATTTAGGGTTATCACAACACACGTTTTACAAGTCTCCTGTTATTTACATGATTATTGACTTTTACATGCTAACTTCCTTCCTCAGCCTATAGACGTCCACTGCCGGACAAAGGCCTCCCCCAAGGCTTTCCACGATGACCGGTCTTGTGCTGCCCGCATCCATCGGCTTCCCGCGACCTTCACCAGGTCATCGGTCCACCTTGTTACATGCTAACTATTTATTAATAATTCCTATTGCAGCATATTTTAATAGAATCACTAAAATAAGATGCTTAATAACTTGGTATTTCGAAAAACCATTAAAAAGTCGACATTAATTTTACGTGATAGCCCTACAAAAAAAGAAAGAGGGATTTTGTGGAATTCAACCGATGAATAAAGTTGAGGCATTTGTCAATACAATTTTGCGTATTTAGATTCCTTTCAAATCAACTGCATACCACATGCATTGTAATATTTTCAGGTATGGACTAAGTAAAATATATGTGTATCAAAAAACTTAACCTATTAGGATATTAGCTTACATGTGTGTCATATTTCATTCAAATCGGTTAAGCGTTCTATGCAAATCTTAGATATCTGAACATAAATAAACTGTTTACATAAGTAGCTCCATAAAGAATAGAAGTAAACAAACCAATTTAGGGGTATCACAACACACGTCTTACAAGTCTCCTGTTATTTACATGATTATCGACTTTTACGTCTCTTGTTTTCTTTTTCTCTCTTTTTTTTCCACTTTTTGTTTTTACTTTTTTTTATTTATTAACAATTCCTATTGCAGCATATTGTAACGCTACCCTTTAGTTTTTAAATTAACTCAGGGTGGCTAACTCCACCCTTACCCGGCAGTTACAGTAAATTTAATTATGTAAATACTTGGTAGGTAGGAGTATTAAATAAAATAATAAATGGATACAATTACAAATTTATTTTATAATTACCCTGTGTCATAAATATATGACAAAACAATCCCCTAAGTTACCTAGCCGATTTCCTGACTCACTCCGTCTCGGGTCGGAGTGGGACAGGGAATCCACATGAGACAATTCAGCAAGCTCAGGGTCGCTTGATGACGGATTCGTGAGGAGAACCGTTGTGATCACGGCTCAGTCGTTACAAAAGTATCTCAGGTTATGCACACAATATCAAGCCAATAGCCTACTTACATGAAACCTGTTGGAAACCCACTCTCACTCACTAGATACATCAAAACAAAGAAACAAGGACAGGGAGTCTACGTTTCGGATTAGCTCTCCTGACTAACGCTTCTGGATTACGGTACAAAGACCCTTGGCTTCACTAACTGACGGGTGTCAGATTAATGCACGGTTGAACGCGGCCTGCGGGATTAGGTATTTCGGGAACACCCGGAGCAAAATAATCATGACAGCTTATACCTGTCTAGTCGTCGTCGAAAGAGAATTGGATGTGCCGTACCATCAGGGTTCAGCCACTTCCACTCCAAACAAGCCTGATCCAATCGGAATCAAGGCCACCTGAGATAAGTCATGACGCGACGCCTCCACACGGGTTCCCACCCTAGGCCCGCCAAAAGAGCCAAATCTAGAACAACATTTAACCCAAGTCAGCACTATAGAATAAGAAAACACGTGGAGAAAATATTCCGGGTACAGAAATGAATACTCACAGAGAGATGAGCCAAACTGCTAGACGCACAACCCCATGGGGTTTATTGCGCAAACACGCCAACCTTGCGTACCAGTAACCAGCCACACCGAGCAAACTTCGGTCGTTTCTCTGGAAGCTTCTCTAGCCCTGCGGTCCACCGCTCCTAATTGTCTTTTCCTGCTACCATGGACTAGTGCGTTCCGCGACTTGTATTTTAATTTCAGACTCATGAGTTGGTTCTTATTTTTTTTAATATCTCTTTATCCTAAGTCCTTTTTTATATTATTTAACCCGGTCGTTCTTTATTTGAATTTATTTATTATATTAACGACCGTCCTTTCGCGCAACGCCATCTCTCGGCTCGATGCAAAATATGTGACCCGAGTTTAGCCCGAGTTCAAGAGATGTCGCCTGCTGCTATATTTTGCTACGTGACAATGCCCCCTTTCCCACGGAAAGGTTTTCTGCGTAAGCAGAAAACCGTACACCGCCCTCGGTGTTAAAACTACACAAAGAGGTAACATACTTGTCTTGAACGTAGCTAATGGAAATTTTCACCAACCTATTTTTTACTAAACTAACTATTGATGTTTACCCTGCTTAAAGTGATATCCTATCCTTAAAAACTCGACTTTGCCAGGAAATATCTTCTACCAACCGACTTTCATCCTGCAGTCCGGGCATAAACCCCCCCGTAATCTTTTATACATCTCCATCCATTCCTCTATCATACCTCTCTCACAATCCGTAGCAACCTGCATCCTTTCGCAGGAAGCCACTCCTTGCAGTTCCCCCGAATTCCTCCTGTTCGCCAGTGGAACTCTAATGATTTTTGTTTTTTTGTTTATAAACGGTACTACTGGTGAACATGTTCAGCTAGCTGAAACATAATTACATGGGCAATCATATCCCTATCGCTCACCAGAGACACGTGAAAGTCTTTCCAGAAGCAAAACTTCTGTAAAAACATATTGTGTAGGCCTATTTTAGAAGTCACAACCCGCTTCATAAATTATTGATAAACAAAGTGCATTTGAATTGTTACTAATGTGTAGGCTTATTTTTGAAGTCACAATCCGCTTCATAAATGATAGTAGACAAAATTCATTTGACCTGTTACCATCGTGTAGGCTTATTTTTGAAGTCACAACCCGCTTCATAAATTATTGGTAAACAAGGTGCATTTGAATTGTTACTAATGTGTAGGCTTATTTTTGAAGTCACAATCCGTTTCATAATAAACACCATCAATACATTAAGCATTTTCAGTATTTGTACGCCTTGTCGTTGTTGCTGGAAGAAACTCCAAACAACACGTGCAAGCACGTACTACGGCTAATATTTCGGAGTTGTGATGTATGTATTACTGATTATCATATATGGTACTAAAACCATTACAAAACGGGGAAAAATGCATCTAATGAAATTAATTATATGAAAGACAAAGTGAGATTCTAGGGAACACACAAGTGTTTAATGAATTTGAAATGGTCTAGATAACAAAAACGAAGACAAGAACTGTTTGATGAACCAAATGGATAAGACAGAGAAATCCAAAAAATATGCAGTATGTTGATTGAAACAATAGAGTTTTCACAATAAGCATGAATAGGTATTACTAAAAAATTAGGGGTGCTTCATTGATCTAACATTTATGATTTACCACCAAGAATTTCTATGGTATCTTTTCCTTCTGATAAAAATATGGTTCAATTAAGACAAAGAATTTAAGTAATGTTATGTACATTATGAAAGAACATCAATGGGCATACATGTGGTCCAAACTATGTCTATGCTACATAACATTGGTCTTAAAATTTAGTGCAAATCCCAAGACAATAAGTAAACAGAACATTAATTAAGTACACTAACATCTTAACAGCATGATTTAAGATAATATTTGTTTAAAAAAAAACCTTTTGTTTTGTTTCTTCTTTGCAAATGTGCTGTTCCTGGTGCAAATAGCATAACTAGAAAGAACTAAAACAATAACTTCTAATGTACTAATCCTAATTTTAAAAATAAATAGACAAGTAACTATGACATATGTTTAGTATTCAGTAACCCCATCCATTTAACCACAATGTGACCCATTTTTTTTTTCAGCCTCACTAATTATGAACAATGCCATTATCAGAGTGTTATCAGCCTTTATCGCTACCTCATACGACAATTCATCGCGCAAGAGTGAGTGGTAAAATACCCTTTCCAAATCCATATCAATTTTCCAATGAATAAACACACGTAACAACAAATCTACAATTTTGTAGCCAAACAATAACAAATAACCTTCAAATGACACATCTGTCAGCAACGTTTTCGTTCTGAAACCTATCTCGACCAATCTGTATAAAATCTTAGGTTAACTCGTAGACAAGTATCCCGGCTTTATTGAAATTTATAAACGTCAAATGTCACTGTCATGTCATATGTCTCTCATCAAAATAGGTTATGTTTTGATCAATGACCCCCGATGTCGAAATCGATGTTGTTTTCCTATTGTTTTGTTGAAATAACGTATTCTGAACACTATTTTTGATGTATGAAATTTTGTTAGATGTATCCACGTGACTAAGCGAGTGAGTGTATCGTGAAACAGGTATTGTTTCAAAACTAATGAATGCACACTCCCATCGACCTCTTACCGTGATCCTCAGAACCTCGACAAACTACCGTGAGCCTACTGCTGACCGCTCGAGTACAATATTGTGGTCCTGTCTAAACAATACAATAACAATGCAATGATTGTATTAACTTCAAGATTTCTAATTGCTAGGCTTACTTTACAGCATGTTATTTTCTATTTTCCGCTGTTACATAAGTGAATGTTTCAATAAAGTTTATATTTTTTATAACAAAGATAAAATTGTGGTGTTTATTGATTGTACAATTACCTTAAACATGTTGTTAGGTTCACAGCATGAAATACTCAGTTTACCATTGTCAGACATGAAACTGTTTCAATAATGTTTATAAATTACTATACCAAATGACCAAATTGTGCTGGTAATTATTAGCAGAATTACATTAAATATGTGTTGTTGTTTTGATTTGACTTGCAATAATATTGTTTCACTAACTTTGTTACAATGTTGGTTTCGTAAATAAAAAAAAATTACAATATAGGTATGTCAAAAAATAATTATGTGGTGTATTTTACTTGTAAATTCCTTGTTCCTATAGGTTAGGACTACTTTACTTGTAACTAGTTACAATACAAAACTAGACAACCTTTCTTCAAGTTGTCAACCATAAATGAAGTAGCTTTTATCAGAATTTGAAATTTGAACACCACCTTAATATCAATTAATTTTGTTAGTGAACCACAACACACATACCGTGGCTTCCTTTTGGCAATATTTTAGTAATCCTCACTAAATTACACATGAAATTCTTAAAACTAGCCTATAACTAACATTGTACCGCAACCCAGAAGAGAATGTATGAGAGAGAGTGGTATGTAACCAACAACCGTTCACCTTATATAATCTAATTTATATACCTTTGGGCGCCAACTGTAACGCTACCCTTTAGTTTTTAAATTAACTCAGGGTGGCTAACTCCACCCTTACCCGGCAGTTACAGTAAATTTAATTATGTAAATACTTGGTAGCTAGGAGCATTAAATAAAACAATAAATGGATACAATTACAAATTTATTTTATAATTACCCTGTGTCATAAATATATGACAAAACAATCTCCTAACTTACCTAGCCGATTTCCTGACTCACTCCGTCTCGGGTCGGAGTGGGACAGGGAATCCACATGAGACAATTCAGCAAGCTCAGGGTCGCTTGATGACGGATTCGTGAGGTGAACCGTTGTGATCACGGCTCAGTCGTTACAAAAGTAGCTCAGGTTATGCACACAATATCAAGCCAATAGCCTACTTACATGAAACCTGTTGGAAACCCACTCTCACTCCCTAGATACATCAAAACAAAGAAACAAGGACAGGGAGTCTACGTTTCGGATTAGCTCTCCTGACTAACGCTTCTGGATTACGGTACAAAGACCCTTGGTTTCACTAACTGACGGGTGTTAGATTAATGCATGGTTGAACGCGGCCTGCGGGATTAGGTATTTCGGGAACACCCGGAGCAAAATAATCATGACAGCTTATACCTGTCTAGTCGTCGTCGAAAGAGAATTGGATGTGCCGTACCATCAGGGTTCAGCCACTTCCACTCCAAACAAGCCTGATCCAATCGGAATCAAGGCCCCCTGAGATAAGTCATGACGCGACGCCTCCACACGGGTTCCCACCCTAGGCCCGCCAAAAGAGCCAAATCTAGAACAACATTTAACCCAAATCAGCACTATAGAACAAGAAAACACGTGGAGAAAATATTCCGGGTACAGAAATGAATACTCACAGAGAAATGAGCCAAACTGCTAGACGCACAACCCCATGGGGTTTATTGCGCAAACACGCCAACCTTGCGTACCAGCAACCAGCCACACCGAGCAAACTTCGGTCGTTTCTCTGGAAGCTTCTCTAGCCCTGCGGTCCACCGCTCCTAATTGTCTTTTCCTGCTACCATAGACTAGTGCGTTCCGCGACTTGTATTTTAATTTCAGACTCATGATTTGGTTCTTATTTTTTTTTAATATCTCTTTATCCTAAGTCCTTTTTTATTTTATTTATTTAACCCGGTCGTTCTTTATTTGAATTTATTTATTATATTAACGACCGTCCTTTCGCGCAACGCCATCTCTCGGCCCGATGCAAAATATGTGACCCGAGTTTAGCCCGAGTCCAAGAGATGTCGCCTGCTGCTATCTTTTGCTACGTGACAATATATCAATAGAATCATTAAAATAACATGCAAAATAACTTGGTATTAGGTTCACGAGTCCACGAGTGGCACAAGTCCTCGAGTGGAGACCTCGTCTCGGCAAACGAAGCGTAGGAAGCCCTTGGCCGAGATGGAGCGACGACTCAAAAAGGTGGCTGGTAGTGGCTGGCGAAGAACTGCTCAGGATCGAGCTTGTTGGCGTGCCATGAAGGAGGCCTATGTCCAGCAGTGGACGAGTGGGGGCTGATGATGATGATGATGATGATGATTAGTAGGATTATTAGTTTTATGAAAATCATCTTTGTAGAAAAGGTTGTTAACATCTATTAGGCGTAAACTACTATTTGCTTAGCAACGGTTTGTTTACCTCTATTCTTTATCGAATTTGGTTCAAATATAGTAACCGGATAATACGACACCCTTCAGGATGTGTGGTTGTCAGGGTTTCGAGCTTCCAATTGCCGCGATGATTGTTAAAGTTTTAAAAATGACAGCCAGAATCAACGACGTGTTTTCTGAGACACGGAGGGTCAATTGTTCCTCTACCTATGTCATGCAAATATAAAGAGTGACTTGTTATATTAGTAACTGACACATGAAGCCAGTCGTTGATTGATGAAATGGTTTGGAAATGGGTTTATACCATGCTGACAATAAATTGAGTAAGTATGGAAGAAAAATATAAAGATATGTTGCGCTGACCTTAATGAAATCGGGATACAGGCAGTAAAATGATGATGTTGAACTGATTTTGAACAACAACTATCACAAAGAAACGATTTTTTCAAATGACCACGCTCGTGAGTTCAGTCACCCAAATAATTGTGTCACCTGGCCACTTTGGATTCAGTGGAGAGACGTGCAAAGAGGCTGATTGGTGACCCTGATCTAACTCGAGTTGGTCTCCAAAGCCTAAAGCACAGGCGTAGAGTAGCCAGCCTTTCGGTGTTCTATAGGATGCATTTCGGGGAGTGTGCGAGGGAATTGCATGATTTAATTCCCCCATCTCCGTTCCACCAGCGGACGACCCGTCGTACGGCTGGTTTCCACCCTTACTTTGTTAACACCACTACGATCCGGACGAAGCGTTTCGCCTCCTCCTTTATACCGCGTACATCGAGGGACTGGAACAATTTGCCAGCGGCGGTGTTTCCGTCGGACTACAATTTGAGTGTCTTCAAGGCTAGAGTGAATAGGCTCTTAATAAACTAGTGCGCTTTACCATCAACGATTGCACCACTGCTTACCATCAGGCAGGATTGCGGTCAAGCGCTGGTTTATAATATGTAAAAAAATAGAGTCGCAGTCCTTGAGGTTGTTAAATGGACGAAAACGACAAATTTTCTTTCTCCAAGAGTTGACTTTTCCAACACCAGATAATCCTATATAATAAATCATTTTGAACTTTTCCAGTCATCCATAAATAAATGATCTGAAGTCAATTGTAGTCGACCAACAAAAAATATTGGTCGATTGAAAATCAGCCCTTAATATAATTATTCATAATATAGAAGCTGATAAATAATGGTATGGAGCAAAAGTAGCTTTTCTTCTTCTTCAGCCTATAGGCTCCAAGGTCCACTGCTGGACAAAGGCCTCCCCCAAGGCTTTCCACAATGACCGGTCTTGTGCTGCCCGCATCCATCGGCTTCGCTAAGCTTAAGTGGCAGTGGGCAGGGCACATTGCTCGTAGAACCGATGGCCAATGGGGCAGTAAGGTTCTGGAGTGGCGGCCACGTACCGGAAGACGCAGCGTAGGGAGGCCCCCAATAAGGTGGCCCGATGATCTGTTGAAGGTCGCAGCTAGCCGAAAAGTAGCTGTTTAGGGTTAATTAAAATATCAGGTTTTCCTTGTTGTTTGTCCTTGAACTAAAGATCTGAATAATCGATGACTTATGCTATTGACACATTGAGGAACATTATGTTTATAAAATAATTCCAACTTATACTCAATGTATGTTTTTTTCCTTATTATGTCTGGTCCTTATGTTTGTGGGTCTTGAGGTAATTTTGGCCGCAAATTAATGAATGACAACAGAGATGTTGGTGCTGATCCCAAACTCTTGGTATTAAGGCAAAAAGGTGACCTAGTGGAGGTCTATAGAATGGTTGCCATTTATTCGCCAAGTAAGCAGAAACAAGTAAGATTGAATGAAAAAAATACTTTAAAATTTAGGTACACATTAAAATTTAGTTTACGCTAGAACTTAAAACATTATCTTCTTTTTTCTTTTCATATGATTGATTAGGAAAATTATTTTGAACTTCATAAATTGAATAGTTTTTGAAAAATTGTACAAAATAATTTCTGAACTAAGGTTGTAATTAATCATACAGGTATCTTTTATTAAATTTGATAAATTGATTTTTGATTATTCATTTCATTAAATATTTTATGTTTGTGTATTTTTTAGGATCGTTTCTTTTTTTTTTAATTGTGTTTGAAAAACCCTTCATGGGCAATATGGGCATGGTGAACATTACTTATCGCCGTCTTAAATACGCCATTTCGATTTTATTAAATCTAAATCTACCTACTAACCATGCTCATAGTCATAGTGTTGTCTCTACAGTTGAGGAGTCAGATAAAAGGAGTAAATGAAATGGTGACGGCGTTCAGGAAAAGTTCTGTTCGTCAACACTGTAAAGGAATGTCAACTGTGTTTATGACAACGTGTATTAACACTTTGTCATAACGGGAATTATTGAATAACACGGGCATTATTGCTTCACACAGACACGAAAATTATAAAAAAAAACAGACGTTTTAAAATTAAATCCTTTAATAAATAACCCAAATCACATGCTGAATTCTGAAGACGTGGAACTTTAAAATAATCACTGATCGTTTTGATAATTCACAATACAACGTAGGTCTTGACTACCACTAAATGTTCTTCCGATACTGGACATTGAAGAAATTCACACAAGCTCCACTAAGGTACCTTTGCAGTAGCGAGGTCCGATCAATTACAATGCATTTGGCCACGGCTACAGCTGCTGTAACCGGAGTAGCCATGAGCTCTGCAGCACTCATGCCTCTCAGGGACGATGCGGCTGCAGACCTGGTCGCAGGGTCCGACACGGGCAGCCTCGACGGTGACCGACACCATTGCGAAGGCAACCAGCAGAAGAATGAAGGTGGTCTTGATGGCAGCCATTGTAGTTGTTGTGTAGTAGGATACGAGAAACGTTCGTAAAGAGATGTGGAGTTGTTGTGTGAAGCTTTAGACATTTCCCTCAATATTTATACTCCATTTGACAATATTCTAAATATGAAACCGGTTGGGGTTTTTGTACAAGTAGGTAAACAAATTACTCATAATTCCAATTCAGGAAAATTTTGCTTTTAACCCTAGACGACTCGTGTCTATATTTTACTGTTTTACGGAATTTTAATGGTTGCAAACAATCAACCCTTCACCTCTAAATTACATATAAATTGAAGTATAATTGTTTTAATCAGTTTAGAGGTCAGGGTCCAGTTGTATAACAATATCGGCTTATCGGTTCCAATAGGTCAGTATGGACAAATTTGTTGCCAATATGTATACAAAGTGGTGATGACAATACGACAATAAATTGAACATCGTGTACCTCAACACATTCTCAGTCTACACATAAAAAATCATATAAATATATCCATTAAAAATGAAATGTATATAAATATTTTTCATTTTCCACATTTTCTACATGATGTACATGTTGATAAAGAAGCACTTACAGGTTGATGACCTCCACATGTTAGGAACTAAACTTTAATGACAATGGTGCCAAAAAATAGCAAGTCGATACAGGACCTCGCTGTCGCCGATCGGAGGTCAGTTGAACCAATATTTTAAAGGATGTTCTATTTCGTTTCCAATTTTATGCGATTTAGTTTGTTTGACATTTTTTATTTTTTTATTTTTGATGTTAGGTTTTTTTCTATGGTTTACATAGAATTATTCCTATAAACCAGCATTGTCCGTGTTTCCATTTATTGTCGTTTTATCAGCACCACTCTGTATATCTTAATTGAGGAAAACAATAAAATGTAAGTACTTTAAAAACCAGTTGTCACAACATTTTATTTCATTTTGTTTGAGCTTTTCTATCATTTGTATGACTTTCTATCATTTGTAATTGTAGTGATACAATTACTTTACATGGGGCAACTGCCGGTTGCGGCAAATTGATGACCCAGATTTGGTTCAAAACGGTCTCCAAAGCCTGAAGCAAAGGCGAAGCTTGTATGCATATCGGAGGGTGTGCGTGTGGATTGTATGACTTAATTCCTCCATCTCCGTTCCATCATCGGACGCCCCGTCGTACGGCGAGTTTCTACCCTTTCGTTGTTGACATCACTTCTTTCGGTCTTTTATACTGCGTACTTCGAGGGACTGGAAGAATTCGCACGCGGTGGTGTTTCCGTCTGACTGCAATTAAAGCGTCTTTAAGACTAGAGTGTATAGGCTCTTAATAAACTAGCGCGCTTTACTATCAAATAAAGAAATTGCATCACTGCTTACCATCAAACGGGATTGCGTTATAACAATAGTTTAGGTATAGGTAAAAAGTACCGGCTAAGAGCGAGACGGAGTTGTTCACCGAGAGATCCGTACAAATCTGTATAAAGTTATTTATAAGAAATAATTTACGGTTTTCGCAATTTTGCGTTTTATGATTCACTAGCTTTCCACCCGTGGCTTCGTCTGCGTGGAATTCGGTTATATCGCGCTTTTTAGATTTCCCTCGGGAATATCATTTTTTTTTTTTCAATAAATGTAGCCTATGTCCTTTCTCAGGGTCTAAAGATTGTCTGTGCCAAATTTCATCAAAATCGGTTGAGAGGTTTAAGCGGGAAAGCGTAACAGACAGACAGACAGACAGAGTTACTTTCGCATTTATAATATTAGTATGGATAAGACGTTGCTTCGTACTAAATTCCATGATTCCGAGTTCACGAGAAACACACTAGGTAATTAGGTATTCCCTTGCGGGTGTCGGAAATTTAGGCATAAACGGCTGCATCTTATGGTTGCGCTTGTTTATAAGTTAGATTCTCTCATAGCTCTAAGGTACAGAGACCAGAGTATTTGAATTAAATACCAGCTTGATACCTACTCGTGTTTCTGAGAAAAGGGGTCTTGACACATACGGATGCACGGACAACAAAGTAATCGAATAAGGGTTCCATTTTGTCCTTTCTAGCTACGGACTCCAAAAAATTTCAACTGATTAAAGTTCTAACGTAAAATGTGTCAAAGTTAATGTAATTTTTTCATTTAATCTTATTTGTTTACTCAAATGTTTGCCCAATAAGTGGCAATCATTCTATTGAACCCCACGAGGTCACCTTTTTGCCTTAATCTCAAGTATCTTGGGATCACAAAGATCTCTGTTATCATTCATTAATTTGCGACCAAAATTATCTCAAGAACCACAAGCATATGGACCAGACGGAATAAGAAAAAAACATACATGCAGTACCAATTATCATCATATTCATTTTGTGAACGTACTTTTCCACAATGTGTCAATAACATAAGTCATCGATTATTTATTTATATTTATACTAGCGACTCGCCCCGGCTTCGCACGTGGACAAATGATGTACGTGCCTAAGCCTTCCTCAAGAAACGGTGGCCCTTCAATAAACATAATGTCTGCTGTGCCGCTCATCAGTCAATAGCTGACTCTGCAAGATACATCAACCTTATTGTCCATGGATAGCCAGTTCTACCACCTTTAAACAGAATGAAAGCCTACCGGGGTAGCAAATATGTTCGAAATAATGGTCTCTCGCTCCGCCCCATTCACTCCGCGGCTTAGGCAGAGAAATACACAAGTAGCAGGCGGCCGGCAGGGGCACGAGCGACACGCGGATATTTCTGGTGTTTAGTTTTAAATAAATCGTGATATCTCCTGAATGAAACAACCAATTCCAATAATTCAAAAAGAGGTCTGCTGCTACTGAAATTACCTTTGATATGACGTAATCTATTTAGATGAGCATTAATAATAAGGAACAAATAGTGGGCTCTGATTTCGACTGGCATTTTAATTAACTTTTCAAACATAAAAAAGTAGTCATAATGAAGAAACTATAGTAGATAGACATATGGTGTCGCGGCCTTTTTGTAGGCATTTTTAAGGTCTACAATACTGTAGCACATTATTTTGATCAATCTCATGGAGTTCAGCCAGCGTTTGCAATGTAAGCTCAAAAAAATGGGTTTATTTTGCGACATGTATTAGAAATCTCAAAACTTATCAGTGTTCCCCTTATATATTATGCATGTTATAAACATAAAAACCTTCCTCTTGAATCATTATATCTATTAAAAAAAGACCTATCAAAATCCGTTGCGTAGTTTCAAAGATTGAATCATACAAAGCGACATAGGGAAAGCAAAAGTGACTTTGTTTTATAATATGTAGTGATGATGATGATATACTTTATTGTATACTAAAAACATATTTTACTTAAAGAAATACATTCAACACTACAAAATATACAATGCGTGGTGTTATCGCTAATACAGTCTTTACTAGACAACCTTAGAATGGTCTGAGATTTTCCTGAACATTTACGTAATAAATGGGACTGTCGTTGGTGCAAATATTATACAGACAATACACTAAAATAGATACACAGATACATATACAGGGTGTATCTGACATCGTAACGCAAACTTCGCGAAAAGGCTAGACCGTATGCCACTAACAAAATTATGATAGTCATTTATGTCGTTAATGAACGGTTACAGAATTTACAGTGTTCAAAAACTGTCGGCTCGGCCTTTGAACGTTGCAAGCGTGCCGCCGTGCGGGTTTGTAGGTATGACGTTGATCCCTGATGTGAACTCTATTAAATCAGCTGATAAGATAGTGTTTCGGGATTTGTTTTCATTGCGCTTTTTTGTGTAATTAGCGAATTAATTAATTTTTACTTTAAAATCTGATTGCGTTATAAAAGTATAGCAATTAGGAACGATCTAAAGTGAAAAAAGCGACATATATATTTTTTTTAATCATGAAAAAGCCGACGAAATATTCCAGCACTGTGGGGTTCAGAATCATGTACTGGATCCATGGTACTCTTTTGTGCGTCGATGTCAGATACACCTTTTATATCCAAAATTATAGGTACATACATACTGAATATATTATTGGTGCAAAGTATTTATGCAGAAATTAGTTCCTTCAGATCAAAACGACAGGTATTGATCCTTCACGAGTCTTTTAAATACCTGTAACGACTGCGCGCGTTTCATTTCTATTAGTAATGCATGGCTGAGCAAGGAACATTGTGGAATCTTTAGTTGAAGGACAAACAACAAGGAAAACTTGATATTTGAATTAACCCTAAACGGTTGTTAATTTTGGTCCATACAATTTTTTATCTGTTTCTTTTATTACGAATATTTAGGGCTGATTTTTAATCGACTAATATTTTTTATTCGTCGATTAAAATTGACTTCAGTCTGAAAAACTTTAGACGTATAACTTTGAATGGAAAAATTTCAAAGTTATTTCTACTATAAGCCTTTCTGGCGTTGGAAAAGTCAACATTTGTATTAAAATCTTACCTGACTTACTACTACTGACTACTCATTTGCTGACCTTTTGTTATAGTAATTACACGGAAGACTAAAAAAAATAATTATAATCCTAGCGCTTTTCATTCAACGGTTTAAATGAAACAAATATTTTAATGACTTAATGCTAACCCTTCTAATAAAAGAAAATATAATGAGTACAACACCTCCAAGTAAAATTATTTTTCATAAATTAAATACTTGTATTCAAAGTACTTATTGTAGTTTTTCTGAACAACAGAATAATAATAAAAAAAAAATCTACCTGTAACGGTATCAGACTTATCAATGCTGACCTTATTATAGCAACAGATAACCCTAAAGTGTTAAACAATTGAACCCTGAACTCTAAACTGATTAAAATAATTATACTTCAATCGGGTTAGAGGTGAGTGGTTTCTTGATAACAACCATTAAACTATCGCAATAGAGTAAAATATGACAACACGAGTCTTCTAGGGTTAAAAGCACAATTTTCCTCATTCGAAAGTATAAGCTACTGTTTTCCTGCTTGTTCAAAAAACCCAACCGGTTTCATATTTAGAATATTGTCAGATCGAGTATAAATATGGAGGGAAATGTCTAAAGCTTCACACAACAAGTTCACATCTCTTTGCGAACGTTTCTCGTATTCTACTACACAACAACTACAATGGCTGCCATCAAGACCACCTTCATTCTTCTGCTGGTTGCCTTCGCAATGGTGTCGGTCACCGTCGAGGCTGCCCGTGTCGGACCCTGCGACCAGGTCTGCAGCCGCATCGTCCCTGAGAGGCACGAGTGCTGCAGAGCTCATGGCTACTCCGGCTACAGCAGTTGTAGTCGTGGCCAAATGCATTGTAATTGATCGGACTTCGCTACTGCAACGGTACCTTAGTGGAGCTTGTGTGAATATCTTCAATGTCCACTATTCGAAGAATATTCAGTGGTAATCAAGACCTACGTTGTATTGTTAAATATCAAAACGATCTGTGATTATTGTAAAGTTCCACGTCTTCAGAATTCAGCATGTGATTCGGGTTATTTATTAAAGGATTTAGTTTTAAACTTCTGTTTTTTCATCATTTTGGTGTCTGAGTGAAGCCATCATTTGCCCGTTTTATTTAAATATTCCTGGTTATTAACACTTTTTTATCAAGACAGTTGACGATCGGGGAAGAGTTTCATTCGGTCACAGTGTTGACGAATGGAACTTTTCCCGAACGCCGTCACCATTACATTTACTCCTTTTTATCTGAAATTTCAACAGTAGAGAAAATACTTTTAGTTAGTCGACATCTTGGTATAAAACCTTTTTCTAACCATAATATCATCATTCAATGAGTGGAATCATTTGTCGATCACTAACAACCCCTTATATTTGCATGACGTAGGTACAGAACAATTGGGTTGTATCCTAAAAAATTATTTAATGTCCATCAGATAGATTTATATAAAATGTTGAACATGTATTTATTATTTTTTCTTTCATTCAAATACTTAGGAAGATAATAATTGATATTTCTATGGCATACTGGATCAAGCTAGAATCAATTTGACACCGAACATCCCAGTACTCCTGCCAATAAGTTTCAGAGCAGCTATTTGAAAAAAATAGCTCTACAATTAGCGGAATCGCACATGAGAGGTCGTTTAAGTACAAATTTGCCGCGTGTGTGGCAGCTTCTAATGTTATACAAAGCACAGGTCCGTTCGTGTGTGGAGTACTGCAGCCACATTTGGGCTGGTGCTGCCAAGTGTCATCTGGCCACTTTGGATTCAGTGGAGAGACGTGCAAAGAGGCTGATTGGTGACCCTGATCTAACTCGAGTTGGTCTCCAAAGCCTAGAGCACAGGTGTAGAGTAGCCAGCCTTTCGGTGTTCTATAGGATGCATTTCGGGGAGTGTGCGAGGGAATTGCATGATTTAATTCCCCCATCTCCGTTCCACCAGCGGACGACCCGTCGTACGGCTGGTTTCCACCCTTACGTTGTTAACACCACTACGATCCGGACGAAGCGTTTCGCCTCCTCCTTTATACCGCGTACATCGAGGGACTGGAACAATTTGCCAGCGGCGGTGTTTCCGTCGGACTACAATTTGAGTGTCTTCAAGGCTAGAGTGAATAGGCTCTTAATAAACTAGTGCGCTTTACCATCAACGATTGCGTCACTGCTTACCATCAGGCAGGATTGCGGTCAAGCGCTGGTTTACAATATAAAAAAAAAAAAAATTAGGCGTCACTTTGCGTGACATTCTAAATAACAAAGAGGGAAATCTCAACAGTGAGGCCCTCCGATAAGTTGAGGAAACAAACAAGATGTGCACTTTGCCCCAGAAAACGGACTAAAAACAATAAAAGTTTTTGTACAAAATGCCATCAGTCGGCTTGCACTGAACATCGTAGCGATGTTAGTTTAGACTTTTTTTTTTTTTTACCTATTATAAACTAGCGCTTGACCGCAATCCTGCCTGATGGTAAGCAGTGACGCAATCGTTGATGGTAAAGCGCACTAGTTTATTAAGAGCCTATTCACAGTATTCACTCTAGCCTTGAAGACACTCAAATTGTAGTCCGACGGAAACACCGCCGCTGGCAAATTGTGAGGCTTTGGAGACCAACTCGAGTTAGATCAGGATCACCAATCAGCCTCTTTGCACGTCTCTCCACTGAATCCAAAGTGGCCAGGTGACACTTGGCAGCACCAGCCCAATATGGCTGCAGTACTCCACACACGAACGGACCTGTGCTTTGTATAACATTAGAAGCTGCCCAGGTGTGAAGTACTGCCGGACCTTTGCGATAACGCCAAGTTTCCTGGCAGCCACCTTGGCCTTTGACTCAATGAACCGCCCAAAGTTAAGGTTCGAGGAAATCTCAACTCCCAAAAGCTGAAGGCGGTCGGAACACTCCAAGGACACATTTCGAAAAGTAGGAGCCAAGGTGAACGGGCTCCTTTTGGCGGTAAAAAGACACGCCTGAGTCTTTAACTATATAACAAAAAACTGCATTTAACTGAAAAAAAAATATGGTAACTTTCTTTTTTTTGTTGTAATTTTTTTTTTTTTTTAATTAAAACAAATATTTTTCGTTTTCTCACACAGTGTGGTTTTATTTGAATATCAAAGACGGGGGTGATGCGTAACCCTGTTGCCGTTTATGAATACATAAAAAGTGTTGCCTGCGGAAGGTAAAGCTGGAAATGTACCTATACCTATATCGTAGGCCTGTTTTCTGAGCCACGCCTACATCTTACGTGTTTGTTACCAACTACAAGTTTTTTGTTGCCTAATAAACTATTTTAAATTTGTTACATTGACCTATGAGTGTATGTATTCTACAAGGACGCGTCATAAATCGACACAAAAATAACTGTTATTTCATATAGTAGCTATATTTGTCCAGCTGTTTATTAGAGGTCTGTGGTAATAGGCCACTTAAAAGCTCATAGGTAACAAATTTTTTGTTATAATCTAACTTTCTGGCGATGTCATTTACGTTTTACTCTGATCGTTATGGGATAATCATTCCAAATTCACTCAGTTTTTACCCGTTATTTCCATAGTTTTATTTTCTATTTTAATGAGAACCTCGTTGTAAATGAAATCATCGTACGTGATGTTCGGGTGTGTCATCTGCAATCTTTTTAGACTATCTTCTGCCATACCATTTTTGTATTTTTCCCATAGTTGTTGAGGATTGGAAATGACGCAGGTTGAGATCAAGGATGCAAACAACTCTCTTATTCTTGTAGGTGATCTGCATTGCACTGCTTCCATCATGGTTTCCTCCCAATGATTATTATCATTCTTCAACAGACCAAGAACTTCAAATGCTTCTATATATGTTGCGTACTCTTGACCGTTCACAATTTTAAGGTCCCTGTGGCTAGTTGGTCCACGAACATGGTGCAGGAACATTCTGAAACAACAACACTCATAATTGCATACGTGAAGAGTATATACACGACCAAGAGCATCCCCTGATTTTACCCCGGGCCAGTTTTCTACTGGGTTGCCTCGATAGCGACGTTTCCGCTCTTTTCTAGAGGCATTCCACATGTAGGTATCAAGGAACCTCTGAATCCAAAACGGTTTTTGCAAAAGGGGCGAATTGGCAAAGCTGAAAAAATGCGGTCAGTGTTGTCTTTGGCGGAACGCGATCCTTTCATGAAAATTGCTTTCATTATAATACACACGCTCTTCATTTTTTAAATGCACGGCCAAATGAGTGACAGTGAAGTACCTTTCATGTAATGGGAATCCTAAAAGTCGCCATGCTGCCTCATTGCGGCTCACATAACGCGCCGTTGGAAAGCTTGCACTTCGCTTATGACAGACGATCCAGCTTCTTGTATAAAATTGGACATGGCTTGATCGGTTCCTTTTGTTATATAGTTACAAATATATTTGATAGCGCGCACGAAACCGGGCCTCCACATTTATACGGGCATTAAATATTTAACATAAAATTGGCGATTACGGTGTCCATCTGTTGTCCATAGTTTCAAAAGCTCCGCTGCGGGTTTGATAGTAATCGTTCGGCCTCCGTCTTCAGGTGATCTTCTTCTGTATAACCGAGCGGCTGCCCGTGACTTCGTTCGCGTGGAGTTAGTTATTTGAACATTTTTGCTTTTAACCCCTAAATATACAGCATACATTGTAATTTTTGTTATACTCCGCTCCTATTGGTCGTAGCGCAATATTATATAGCCTAAAGCCTTCCTGGATTAATGGGCTTTCCAACAAAAAGAATTTTTAAATCAGACCAGTTCAAACAAACAAGCAAATAAACTCTTCAGCATTATATTATTAGATAGATTAGATATATAGATTAGATTAGTGTGTGTATGTTTTAGAAACGGTTCTTTTTTTGAAATTGTGTTTTAAAAACCCTACATGGGCATGGTGAACATTGCTTATCGCCGTCTTAAATACGCCATTTCACTAAATCTAAATCTGCCTATAACAGTCCTCATAGTCAAACTCGCACACACATGCACACATACACATAAACACTCGTAGCGTAGGAAATTGAATTTTTTGGCAATATCACGACCAATCATTCAGGTTAATCGACCCAGTCGACTATTGTATTAATAATTAGTTAAAGCAATGAATCACTGTCTCTCAAGATACAGGCTACCGCCTAGTTTGAGAGGCAGAGTTTCTTCTTTTGGTGTACAGATCAGTTATATGTATGTATAAACCATTTATAACTATGTGATATCTGCTCCTTTATTGATGAAATAAACATTATTATTATTATAGTGTTGTCTCTACAGTAAAGGAATCAAATAAAAGGAGTAAATGAAATGGTGACGGCGTTCGGGAAAAGTTCCATTCGTCCACACTGTAAAGGAATGATTTTTTTCCCGATCGTCAACTGTGTTGATGACAAAATATTAATAACCGGGAAAAATAGTCCCAGTTATTAACACTTTGTCATCGACACAGTTGAATAAGATGAGCATTATTGCTTAACATAGACACGAAAATTATGAAAATAAACAGACGTGTTAAAACTAAATCCTTTAATAAATAACCCAAATCACATGCTGAATTCTGAAGACGTGGAACTTTACAATAATCACTGATCGTTTTGATATTTCACAATACAACGTAGGTCTTGATTACCACTGAATGTTCTTCGAATAGTGGACATTGAAGATATTCACACAAGCTCCACTAAGGTACCGTTGCAGTAGCGAGATCCGATCAATTACAATGCATTTGGCCACGGCTACAGCTGCTATAGCCGGAGTAGCCATGAGCTCTGCAGCACTCGTGCCTCTCAGGGACGATGCGGCTGCAGACCTGGTCGCAGGGTCCGACACGGGCAGCCTCGACGGTGACCGATACCATTGCGAAGGCAACCAGTAGGAGAATGAAGGTGGTCTTGATGGCAGCCATTGTAGTTGTTGTGTAGTAGAATACGAGAAACGTTTGCAAAGAGTTGTGAACTTGTTGTGTGAAGCTTTAAACATTTCCCTCCATATTTATACTCGATATGACAATATTCTAAATATGAAACCGGTTGGGGTTTTTCTACAAGTAGGTAAATAACAACTCATAATTTCGAATAAGGAAAGTTTTGCATTTAACCCTAGACTACTCGTGTTATTATATTTTACTGTGTTAAGGAAAATCAACCAACCCCTCACTTCTAAAGTGATCGAAGTATAATTATTTTAATCAGTTAAGTTGTCAGGGTTCAGTTGTTTAACACTATCCGGTTATCCGTTGCAATAATAGGTCAGCGTGGATAAAACTGGTACCATTACTGGTACATTTATTTGTTAAGACTCTGTAGTAAACAACATTACTTTGAAAACAAGTATTTTATTTATGTAAACTAATTTTACATTGAGTTATTGTACTCATTCTCGTTTAAGCACTTTCGTATCCGCAAATTCCTTAAGAAATCTTTTTTTCTTCGATACCTCCGGATTTTTGTTATTTGATATTAAATGTTTCAAAATTAGTTTATCAAATTATTTTTAGGGTTCCGTACCCCAAAAGGAAAAAACGGAACCCTTATAGGATCACTTTGTTGTCCGTCTGTCTGTCTGTCTGTCTGTCTGTCTGTCTGTCTGTCTGTCTGTCTGTCTGTCTGTCTGTCTGTCACCACCCTTTATCTCAAGAACGCGTGGACGTATCAAGCTGAAATTCACATGAAATACTCGGGTCTATTGTCCCTTTAAGCTGTGAAAATATCAAACTTCTAAGCCAAGCCAATCAAAAGATACATCCGATTATGTCGATATTTTCAACAAATTTTCGACACTCGCAAAGGAATCAAAACCTACAGGATACTTCCCGTAAACTCAGAATCTTGAAAATTGGCATGAAGCATTGTCATATAATGCAAATATAGGAAAAATTGCGAAAATCACATTTTTTTTGTTATATAATATAATAAACATATTTTAATAAAATGGAACTTACTACCTTATTTCTCACGAACGAATAAAGTTATCAAATTGAAATTTATACCAAATACCTAGGTCTATTGTCCCTTTAAGCTGTGAAAATATCAAACTTCTAAGCCAAGCCAATCAAAAGATACAGCCGATATGTCGATATTTTCAACAAATTTTCGACACTCGCAAAGGAATCAAAACCTACAGGATACTTCCCGTAAACTCAGAATCTTGAAATTTGGCATGAAGGATTGTCATATAATGCAAATATAGGAAAAATTGCGAAAATCACATTTTTTCAGTTATATAATATAATAAACATATTTTAATAAAATGGAACTTACTACCTTATTTCTCACGAACGAATAAAGTTATCAAATTGAAATTTATACCAAATACCTAGGTCTATTGTCCCTTTAAGCTGTGAAAATATCAAACTTCTAAGCCAAGCCAATCAAAAGATACAGCCGATATGTCGATATTTTCAACAAATTTTCGACACTCGCAAAGGAATCAAAACCTACAGGATACTTCCCGTAAACTCAGAATCTTGAAATTTGGCATGAAGGATTGTCATATAATGCAAATATAGGGAAAATTGCGAAAATCACATTTTTTCAGTTATATAATATAATAAACATATTTTAATAAAATGGAACTTACTACCTTATTTCTCACGAACGAATAAAGTTATCAAATTGAAATTTATACCAAATACCTAGGTCTATTGTCCCTTTAAGCTGTGAAAATATCAAACTTCTAAGCCAAGCCAATCAAAAGATACAGCCGATATGTCGATATTTTCAACAAATTTTCGACACTCGCAAAGGAATCAAAACCTACAGGATACTTCCCGTAAACTCAGAATCTTGAAATTTGGCATGAAGGATTGTCATATAATGCAAATATAGGAAAAATTGCGAAAATCACATTTTTTTAGTTATATAATATAATAAACATATTTTAATAAAACGAAACTTACTACCTTATTTCTCACGAACTGATAAAGGTATCAAATTGAAATTTATACCAAATACCTAGGTCTATTGTTTCTTTAAGCAGTGAAAAAATCAAACTTCTACGTTAAAGCGATCAAAAGATACAGCAGTTTATACCGACACCTTAGACGAATTTCCGTCACACGCTAGGGAATCAAAAACTACAAGCAAAGACATTAAAATTATATTTGCAATAGATAGGACATCACGAACAAAATCGTAAGCCAATACTTTTATCGACTTGGTTAAAAGGCGCTCAGTCTAGTCTGCGCGTCAGGACGTAATTTGTGTCCACCAAGAATAAACATTTTCTAAGGAAATATGCCATGTTGCGCTTTGTGTTACTGTACATCTCGTTATAGTAAAACGACTGGACCTAACTTCGGAATGTTTTTCTATGAATTATTTATATTTCGTCTGCAATTCAAATTTAAAAAAAATCTTAGTTCTAGAAAATTTTCCATTATTGTAATAAGCGCCCTCTATTGTTGAGTAGTTTTACTATTTTCTTGTAGAGATGTAGTAATGTTGTTTATCGATTTAGTTATCGATAATACTTATTAAGATGAATACATTTTGTTGTATTTTGTTGACATTTAAAATATAGCTAAATAAACTTAAATATTACTATATTTCAAGTTTATTTATTATTAACTCTATTTAAACATAATCATATCATATTAATAAACAAAATTGAATGAACAATTACTATTCATTTATCTAGGTTTTTGTTATTTTTGGTTTCCGAATAAAAATAATGTCGTAGGGAAAAAGTGGATACGATTTGTCCAGATAGACCGTAATTATGCTCAATGCATTTTAAAGGAGAAGTTATCTACTTTGGAAAGACTTGTCGATCAAATTAAAAAAAAAAAAGAATCGGTACCTTGTATTAGAAATGAAATAGTAAGTTATTAATTTCAGTACTTTTTTACTTAACCGTAAAAATTGGAATAAAATTTACGGTTAAGTGGATAAATACATAGATTACATAACTTATTTATAATGAAATATATTCATAAAATATGTAGGTACGTATATGTAGTACAATGATTGCGAGCTACTTTGTGATTTTGAGGATTCCGTACCTAAAAGGTAAAACGAACCCTATTCATGAGACTTCTCTGTTCGTCTGTCCGTCTGTCACCAGGCTGTATCTCATAAACCGTAATAGCGAGACAGTTGTAATTTCCAGAGATTGTGTTAGTATTTCTGTTGCCGCTATAACAACAAGTACTAAGAATAAAAATAATAAAATATTTAAGGGGGCTCCCATACAACAAACGTGAATTTTTGCCGTTTTTTGCTCCATATTAATAACGGAAACAGATAGACGCTTAAAATGTTCACAGAATATTTGGTTATATATTCAAATTACAAATAAATAATTAAAATAAAATAAATCCTGAAGGCGGGCTCCCATTAAGTACTGCTAAGTAATTATTCTGCTTCCTAATTTTTTGTTTCAAGCTATCATAATGCGACAAAACATCGTCGTAGTAACTTCTTTGAATATTATCGATAACTTTATATCGAAATGATACAAACCCTACCACAGTTTTTTGCATTGCCATTAAAAAATATTTGCAAACAAACGTGTAAAAAGAATAATTTTGCTAAAAACGAAATGCAAACGAAAATTGCAAAACAAAATGCGCTTTATAGCCTAAAAGGTCTATTACACTCAAAAATCGCAATAAACTGAGCGTTAAAATAATTCGTAAGCATAAAACATCTAAAATGCCAATAGACGGTGTCACGGTAAATGAATAGTAGCGAATAAAATTCTAAAACAGTTTTTGTTTGTACAAGACAAGTTTCACTTAATTTATTTACTTTTTAATATTTATTTACCCGATTTGAACTATACTAGGGTATTAAGTCGGATCTGGCAACATAGAACACACTGGCCACCTACCGGGCAATAGCTGAATATATTTTGTATAAACTTATTTCATTTTTACTATTTGATGTCTCCAATTGTCGATCTAATTTTGCTATATTGTACTAGATGGCGGAACTGAGCCATGGGATCACAGTTTTTCTATGCCATTTTGACACATGCCCTCTCTATATATCTTAAATCTCTTTGCCTACAAGGTACTTCCCGTGAACTCAGAATCTTGAAATTCGGCACGAAGCAACGTTATATTATAGTACAGACAGATAAAGGAAAAATTGTGAAAATGATAAATTTGAAGTTACATAAAATATTAAAATATTAAAAACCTACTTACTACCTACCCTTTTTCACATGAACGCGTAGAGATATTAAAGTTGAAATTCATATCAAACACATCTTAAATCTAATTGCCTCTAAACTGTGAAAAATTCTAAATCAATGCTAGTATTATAAATGCTAAAATAACTCTGTCTGTCTGTTACGCTTTCCCGCCTAAATCTCTCAACCGATTTTGATGAAGTTTGGCACAGACAATCTTTAGACCCTGAGAAAGAACATAGGCTACCTTTTATCCCGGAAAAATTTGATGTTCCCGGGGGGAATTTAAACAGCGCGATATAACCGAACTCCACGCGGGCGAAGCCGCTGGCGGAAAGCTAGTAGGTACGTCATAAATTGTAAGCCGCTACGTTTGTCCGGCGGAACCCTCGGTGTGCGAGTCCGACTTGGAATTGTCCGGTTTTTTATAATATTTTCTTTTATTAGAATCCCAGAGTTAGGAAAAACCACACGGACGACTAAAAAAAATAACTATAGTCCTTATGGTTAACATACGCTTTAACACAAATTTTAATACAAATTTTCTTTCTCTAAAGGTTGACTTTTCCAATACCAGACAATCTTATACAACAAATTATTTTGAACTTATCCAGCCATCCATAACAAAACGGTCTGAAGTCAATTTTATTCGACCAACAAAAAATATTGGTCGATTGAAAATCATTTATAAATATATAATATATTAATAATTATTATTAATAAATTTCTGATCCTTTAGAGAGACGCCCAACATAGCCCGCTCCATAGCTCGCTGAGCGGGGTTTAAACTTATGGACTAGTATGACCGTTAGTGTCCACGTCTCGACTCCGTAAGTCATGACGGGTAGGACGCACTGGTTGAAGATTTTAGTCTTCAAACATTGGAGTATGGGCGACGAAAATACCCGACGAAGTTTACCAAATGCTGCCCACCCCAGCTGAAGAAATGAAGTGATCCGACAAAGGACCAAAGCCACCGACATAGCTGAGAGGATTAGCAAGCTGAAGTGGCAATGGGCTGGTCACTTATGCCGCAGGACCGACAACCGTTGGGGTAAACGAGTCCTTGAGTGGAGACCGCTTCTCGGCAAACGTAACGTAAGATCCCCTTGGGCGAGATGGAGCAACGACATCAAAAAGGTGGCTGGTAGTTGCTGGCGGAGAATTGCTCAGGATCAAGCTTGTTGGCGTGCCATGGAAGAGATCTAAGTCCAAGCAGTGGACGAGTAGAGGCTGATGATGATGATGATAATTAATCCATACTAATATTATAAATGCGAAAGTAACTCTGTCTGTCTGTCTGTCGGTCTGTCTGTCTGTCTGTCTGTCTGTCTGTCTCTCTGTCTGTTACGCTTTCCCGCTTAAACCTCTCAACCGCTTTTGATGAAATTTGTCACAGACAATCTTTAGACCCTGAGAAAGGCTACCTTTTGACCCAGAAAAAAATTATGTTCCCGAGGGAAATCTAAAAAGCGCGATATAACCGAACTCCACGCGGGCGAAGCCGCGGGCGGAAAGCTAGTAAATTCATAATATAGAAACAGAAAAAAAATCTTATGGACCAAAAGTAGCTGTTTAGGGTTCATTCAAATATAAAGTTTCCCTTGTTGTTTGTTCTTTAACTAAAGATCTAAATAAGCGATGAGTTACGCTACTGACACATTGAGCAAAGATATGTTTACAAAATCATTACAACTTTTGGATATGAAGACAATTATTATTTCATAATGTTTTTTCCTTATTCCGTCTGGTCAATTTGTTTTTGGGTGTTTGATAATTTTAGTCGCAAATTAATAAATGACAACACAGACGTTTGCGCTGATCCCAAGATACTTGAGATTATCCTCATTCGAAATTATGAGTTACTGTTTACCTGCTTGTACAAAAACCCCAACCGATTTCATATTATGCTAAAAAATATTGTACAAATCGAGTATAAATATGGAGGGACTTGTCTAATGCTTCACACAACAAGTTCACATCTCTTTGTGAACGTTCCTCGTATTCTACTACACAACAACTACAATGGCTGCCATCAAGACCACCTTCATTCTTCTGCTGGTTGCCTTCGCAATGGTGTCGGTCACCGTCGAGGCTGCTCGTGTCGGACCCTGCGACCAGGTCTGCAGCCGCATCGTCCCTGAGAGGCATGAGTGCTGCAGAGCCCATGGCTACTCCGGCTACAGCAGTTGTAGCCGTGGCCAAATGCATTGTAATTGATCGGACCTCGCTACTGCAACGGTACCTTAGTGGAGCTTGTGTGAATATCTTCAATGTACACTATTCGAAGAACATGACAGAAGTGGTAATCAAGACCTACGTTGTATTGTGAAATATCAAAACGATCAGTAATTATTGTAAAGTTCCACGTCTTCAGAATTCAGCATGTGATTGGGGTTATTTATTAAAGGATTTAGTTTTAAAACTTCTTTTTTTATTATACAGTTAGTTACACTTTCTCATCAACACAGTTGACGATCGGGAAAGAGTTTCATTCGTTCATAGTGTAAATGAACGGAACTTTTTTCCCGAACGCCGTCACCATTTCATTTCACTCCTTTTTATCTAACACCTCAACAGTTCAGACGACACTTTGACTGTCTCAGATTTAGATGTACATAGATAAACATCGAAATGGCGTATTTTTGAGCCGTCTTCGTATCTTATTTTTAAATAGATTTTATAAGCCCCACATTGGCATGGGAACTATTACTTTTTTTTTTTTTTTAAAATCATAAATAAAATTAAGTATTTAAAAAACCGTCCAAGAGCGAGTCGCATCACTCTCAGTGGTAGGGTTAACATGTAATAGTTTATAAGCAACGAAAGTTGAAACTGTCTATCATTATAATAAAAAACAATACATCCTTCAAGGTTACAATGACTAATGGTAACAATGACAGTATCAATACTCGCAGTTTGGCGCGAACGGTTGCCATGTTTTGCATATTTTTTATGAACTAGTTTAACAGGTAAAACGATAAAACTATACCTAGCTACTCGTCATGTATAACAACAAACTATTAAAAACAAAGGACTGAATTTAAGTTGCAAAATCGCGTCATCTCTAGCAATGCTCATATAATGCTTTCATTTTGGTCCATAGGAAATCTGTTCATAGTTTGGTTTTTAAAGCAAAATTAGGGGTAAAAATTAAAGCAAACAAAGTTATGTCGTTTGCTTGGAGATCTTTTCCCAGCTACCTCAGCATACAATCTGACCGGGTATAGCTGCACAACTAAAAAGTGTAAAATAAAAACATAAAAAACACACACAGAGTAAAAATAATTAATAGTTTTTGACACCGACTTCCAAAAATAATTATTTTTCACTTTGTAGTGTTTTTTAACCGACTTCAAAAAGGAGGAGGTTACTAAATTCGACCGTATATATGCATTTTTTTTTCTATGTTTGTTCGCGCGTAAGTTCGTCGTTTATGAACCGTTATGAACCGATTTTGATAATTCTTTTCCTGTTAGAAAGAAGACGTTCCCAAGGTTGTCCCATGATAAGGATATCAGGGTTTGATGGTGGAATACCAGAGAAAACAAGGGAAACTTTCAAAAATTGCAGGGACGACTAGTGCATTTCTTAGCATTTTCATTAAGGATTTTAAAGCACTACAACTATATTTGCGTCAGCTTCCAGTCTGACCGGATGCAACTGAATAAATAGTACTTTTAACAACTAAAAAGTGTAAAATAAAAACTTTTTTACAAAAAAACAACCGACTTCCAAAAACCGCTACAAAGTGAAAAATAACTAATTTCGGAAGTCGGTGTCAAATAAGAATATACAAAACCAAAGACACCGACTTCCGAAATTAGTTATTTTTCACTTTGTAGTGGTTTTTGGAAATCGGTTGTTTTTTTGTAAAAAAGTTTTTATATTGGAAGTCGGTTGTTTTTTTTTGTAAAAAAGTTTTTATCGTTTTAATATCAGTTGCTATTGGTCTAACTGCAATGCTTCGATGTCGCCTTCGGGTTGTGGAGGTCAGACGGCAGTGGCTTCACGGAAAATGTCGAAGTTTAGCCATATCAGCAGTTGGACTGGTAAAGTGGACCCCAGACTCCAAAGCTGAAAAGGCTTCGGATGAGACTGGGATTAACTCTGGGATGATGATGAATATCAGTTGCTATTGGAAGGTTCTAAAAATATTATAGTTTTTATATTTTTTATTGTTAGATATGTCGTGGATAGCGGTGTGGTTTCGATGAAAGTTGCTGTGACGTTATTTTGTAATAGCGGCACGTGGAAAGAGTCGTATTGGAAAGTGGCGATTGTCGAACGGTGACTTCGGATTGAGACGCGGACTAGCTTCTCCGGGGCGAAACTGTCGGTTTGCCTATTCAAATTGTGATTATCAAGATTTGAGGGTATATTTACACTTTATGCTTTAATTCAAAACTTCACCTATGAAATGCAGTCCTTACCACCACACCAAGATTGTGACGACCTTATTGCTCGTCAACAGATCAATTTATTTGTTTTTCTATATATTTATTGTAAGCACAGGCGTAGGGTTGTTAAGCCTTTCGGTATCCTTTATGATGTATTTTAGAGAGTGTGCGCCGAACCACATTCCATCATAGTACGACCTTATTTGGTATATAGACTCATAACTGTCAACCTTAGCTGACAGTTCCGTACTTAATTCTGAATAATCGAATTCAGAGGGTTGATCTTAATGGCAAGAGATCTGCAGGATCTGTGGTCACCATGGGCGTTCCGCAGGGCTCAATTCTAGGTCCATTCTTGTTTTTAATTTATATTAATGACTTACCTCATCACGTGAGGGATAATCACATCATAGTATTGTTCGCGGAAGACTTATTTTTAAAACCAAGCGTCAGCTAGCAAATTTTGACGAAGTTAACAATGCACTCTCTAAAGTTTTCGATTGGTTTAATGTAATTAACCTTCTTTTAAATGAAAAAAAAAAAAAAACTAAAGTCATTAAATTTTCTACGCCAAATGTCAGGCAGCTAAGTACCAATGTTCAACTGAATGGAGTAGAGTTGATCCCTGTCGAATCGCGAAGTATAGCGCCATTTTTCAGGGAATTGGGTTACTAATTTATGCATAGTAGATGGGTTTATATATGTTGGATTTTCAGTGGTAATTTTGGATTGCGAGAACCGATTTTAGAAATTCGTTTTTTATTTATAAGAAGAAACGTTCAGAATAATAACATATGAAAATAAGATAAAAAAAGTACATGTATGGTTAAATTACAACCTTGGTTCAGAAATAATTAAGTAAATATTTAAAAATAAAAATAGTCAACCTATTAAGTTGAAAATAATTGTTTAAAAAAAATCTCAAAATTAGAAACTTTTGAGATTTATTCGAGATGTTTTTGAACTAATGGTTCAAAAGTCATTTTTTCTTTTTTACTTTCAGAGCGATTGTTTCCCGAAAAAAAATGTTTTTAGCAAACCCCTATTCATTTTTGCATACCTTTTCTACAATATATCACACGCTAGGGTTAAAAAGAAAAGAGAAGATAATGTTTTAAGTTCTAGCGTTAACTGAACATCGTTGCTTAAAATTTAAAGTTATTTTTCATCCAATCTTATTTGTTTGCTAACATTTTTGGCGAATAAATAGCAATCATTCTATAGAACCTCCTCCTCGTAGCGGTGATCGGTCCCTGACCCTGGTCCAGGCCATGCTCCGGAGCGAGAGTGCATGGCAGGCCGTCACCTCCTTCTGAGAAGCAGTAATGCTGGCAAAGGAGGAGGAGGAGCGCGTGAGGCAACGGGAATCCTAGCGCCCTCACGCCACTAGCCGCCGCAGGAGATGCCCTGGTCGGGGGATGACACCAAACTCCCAGCCACTGTAGGCGCGGGCCTGCGGGCGGTGAGCAGTGGGCAGCTCGCCGCCCGGTAAGGACCAGGCCCGAGTCGACGGCGCGTCGTGTTTCACGCGCGCCTCAAAGAGATGTCAGCACATCGTGACGGGGTCCACGAAGGCCGATGCCTCCTGGGTCAGGGTTGCGGGTTGGTTAAACAAGGAACCGTGGCCCTGGCCGTCCCACAGGCAAGTGAAGAAACATGGGTGGATTTTAGTCAGTAAAAGTCTGACACGCCCTTCCGCTCCGCCCAGAGCGGGAGGAGATTTCCCATACCAAAAAAAAAGCATAAGAACCAGACGGAATAAGGAAAAAATACATGCGTTATAAGTTGAAATAATTTTGTAAACATACTTTTCCTCAATGTGTCAATAGCGTAACTCATCGATTATTATTGAGAGCGTTAGTTGAATGACAAACAACAAGGAAAACTTGATACTTGACTTAACCCTAAACGGCTACTTTTGGTCCATACGATTTTTTATCTGTTTCTATATCATTAAATATTATAAAACAAAGTCACGTTTGCTTTGCCTATGTCGCTTTGTATGATTAAAACTCCGCACCGGATCTTGAAGAATTATAGGATGAAGGATGAGGCGAAGATATTACAGGTTTAAAAATTGCGGGCAGGAGCGACCAGCCGGTACGGCAGTAGCGGCGGCGGGCCGCCTTATTTCATACTAGCTTTCCGCCCGCGGCTTCGCCCGCGTGGAGTTCGGTTATATCGCGCTTTTTAGATTTCCCTCGGTAACATCAATTTTTTCCGGGATAAAAGGTAGCCTATGTTCTTTCTCAGGGTCTAAAGATTGTCTGTGCCGAATTTCATCAAAATCGGTTGAGAGGTTTAAGCGGGAAAGCGTAACAGACAGACAGACAGACAGACAGACAGACAGACAGACAGACAGACCGACAGACAGACAGACAGAGTTACTTTCGCATTTATAATATTAGTATGGATGTTCACGGCTTTTCTGTAGTGTATTTAGTATCAGCATTGCACCCGTGCGACGCCGGGGCCGGTCGCTAGTTACGAATAATTATTTACCGATTTCAAAAGAAGAACCTCCTCCTTCTTCTCAATTCGTCGTAATCTTTTTTTTTTTATGTAGTTCACCGATTACTCTAATACGCCTGTACCGATTTGCAAAATTCCGTTTTTGTTTGAAAGGGAATACTTTCCACGTGGTCCCATAGTCACCAATATGAGATCTGATGATGAAATACCAGAGAAATCAAGGGGAACTTTCAAAAATCGTAGGGGCGGCTAGTGCATTCCTAAGTATTTTCATTCAGTATTTTAAAGAACTACAATTAAAGAAAATTAAAATAAAGGTTTGGAGTAGATCTGATGGAGGAGCTCAGAGACTGCCGAGGGAACTCCTCAACGATTCACAACAGCTACCTTGTGTTTGTGCTTGATAAATTTATATTAATAAGAGCTTTATACCTATGTAGATGTATTGTGATTGCCGTTAGAGGTCTTATGATAAAGACGAAGGACCGGTAAGGGAACTCCTCAACGGTTTACAGTAGCTACTTTGTATTTACACTTAATAAATTTATATTGATGAGAACTTTGCATTTATATTGGTTAAAATGAAGGTCTGCCATTAATCTGATGATGATGACAGATGAGAAGAGATGAGAAATGTACAACATTAAAGTTTAAGATAGGACAACCACAGCCTACTCGTTATGCTTATGCAACAATCTATTAAAATCCAGAGATTGAATTTAAGTTGCGTAATTGCGTCATGTCATACTTTTGGTTGTTTTGATCCCGTAGGAATTTTATAAAAATCGGTTCAGTAGTTTTGATTTTAAACCAAAATTACGGGTAAAAATTAAAGTAAACAAAATTCGTCGTTTGCCTACAGCCCTTTTCCCAACTATATTAGTTTCAGCGTTCATTCTGACCGGATGCAGAAGAACAATACTTTTTATAACTAAAAAGTGTAAAATTAAAACATTTTTACAAAAAAAAAAACAACCGACTTCCAAAAACACCACAAACTTAAAAATAACTAATTTCGGAAGTCGGTGTCAAAAACGAATATACAAAAACCAAAGACACCGACTTCCGAAATTAGTTATTTTTCAGTTTGCAGTATTTTTTGGAAGTCGGTTTTTTTTGTGTAAAACAGTTTTTGTTATATATAGGGCTGATTTTCAATCTACCAATAATTTTTATTCGTCGAATGAAATTGACTTCAGACCGTTTGTTGACTGGAAAAACTTCAAAATAACATAAGGGAGTTGTAGGGAGGCCTCCAACAAGGCGGACCGATGACTTTGTGAAGGTTACGGGAAGCTGATAGATTCAGTACAAGATCTGTCATTGTGGAAAGCTTTAGAGGAGGCCTTTGTCCAGCAGTGGGTCTCTATAGGCTAAAGAAGAAGAAGAATAGACATTCTAACAGTTTAAATAAAACAAATATTTTAAGCAATTAATATCTATAGTTATCCTAACTCTTGAATTATAATGAAAAAAAAAATCGTGAAAGTAAATCGATAAGCTAAATTTAAAATATTTATTCCGTAACACAGTATAATATAATAACACGAGTCGTCAAGGGTTAAAAGCAAAATTTTCCTCATTCGAAATTATGAGTTACTGTTTACCTGCTTGTACAAAAACCCCAACCGGTTTCATATAATGCTAAAAAATATTGTCACATCGAGTATAAATATGGAGCGACTTGTCTAATGCTTCACACAACAAGTCCACATCTCTTTGCGAACGTTCCTCGTATTCTACTACACAACAACTACAATGGCTGCCATCAAGACCACTTTCATTCTTCTGCTGGTTGCCTTCGCAATGGTGTCGGTCACCGTCGAGGCTGCCCGTGTCGGACCCTGCGACCAGGTCTGCAGCCGCATCGTCCCTGAGAGGCACGAGTGCTGCAGAGCTCATGGTTACTCCGGCTACAGTAGCTGTAGCCGTGGCCAAATGCATTGTAATTGATCAAAACTCGCTAGTGCAACGGTATCTTAGTGGAGCTTGTGTAAAATACTTCGAAATCCAACATTCGAAGACCATTCTGTGATAATCAAGACTTGCCTTTTTATTGTTAAACATCGAAATTATCTGTTGTTATTGTATAGTTCCACATACATAGAATTCAGCATGTGATTTGGGTTACTTATTAAAAGATTTAGTTTTAAAACGTTTGTATATTAAATAATCTAAAATTACTTTACCCGATTGTGATTCTTTCAGTAAGTAAGTAATAATTTAATTGAAAACTGTATCTTGAAAGACAGCGTAGTTTAAAATAACAGGATCACTTTTCCAGAAAACTGTTCCAATCGGTGTCATCAAATCCGAAATTTAACTAAAATATTAACTGAATCAAACTACTAACATTCTTAATTCGAATCTGAATACGATTCACATTTATTAAATACATGCTTTACATTTAATAGGTCATAACTTTTGATCTATAAGATGATGTCGGTTATGACTCATAAGCAACGTTAATTGAAATTACAAATTACTATAAGAAAAACAAAAAAAAACGGGTGATAATATCATCGAAGCCACAACAACTGATTACGATGTCGGGTTCAATACCCGCAATGCGAGGGCAAACGTTAATAAACATTGTCTTATACAGATAGCATTTTTAAATTACATTACATTATTTTTAAAATTACTACACAAAAAAAAAAAATACCCCAGCATAAGCATCACACTTGAATTCGCTTGTGGGATTGGGTTTGCGGGCGCCCAGGTCGACGAAGGCGCGTTTCGTTCCACGCAAGCTTCATAGAGATGTCAGTACATCATTCAGCAGCGGAGTTCGTATAGGTCAATTCCTGCCAGAGCCTTAGGTTACTCTTAGAAGATACGGTGGCCTCTGGTACAGCAAAACGAAGAAACACGGTGGGTTTAGTCAGGATAAGCCCGACACGCCCTACTGTTCCGCCCGAAGCGGAGAACTTAGTTCATGATTTCCTAATCAAAAAAGCGTATGCATAAAGTGTACCCATATTGCACCAGATAAGTTGAAATCGCATTACCTAGCTCAACTGCAGTCTTCATTCCTATTCACTCAGTCTTTTTGAGTGAATAGGCTCGTAATAAACTATCGCGCTTTATCATCAACGATTGCATCACTGCTTACCATCAGGCGGGATTGCAGTCAAGCACTAGTTTATAGTTATAAAAAAAATGATCGGCAATGAGTCTCGTAATATGATAAAATCGTAATATAATAATAATAAATGAGAACTCTACCGAAGCTTTCATAGATTCGAAACGGAATGTCAAGTAAGAAGCTGACAAACCACTTTGCAGCATTACCATATTAATAGCATCGGATATTGAACTTTGAACGTTAAGGAATAAGGTAGATTGTGTTGTGAAACGATGACAGATAATTGACTGCGTGATTTACTTATTACTGTTCGTGTTGCAATGTCTGAAAGAGAGGTGAGTGGTAAGTGCTGTTAATACTGAATTTTTAGAAGCAAAATACTGATAATTTTGCAGATTCAAATTGTAACCCTTCTGTTGGGAGCGAGAGAAATCAGAATTGGCCTGGGCAATTCAGGGCTCTGGGGCTAGGGGGGCGCCCTTGAGTACATACCACCAGGTTACAATTGTAGTTCGATTGATCGGGTCACTTTGTCTACACGCCTGATGTTCGAGTCTCCACACAAAGGGCTCCTGATGATGGACGGTGCCGCCGTGGTTTGTCTAGAAAGAGGTGGCATTCCACGCGCGCCACTCTTAGACGTTACGAGGGGAGTCAAACACCTCACTATTTTTATAAGGTATAAGGGAGAGGAAGAGGAGGGGGAGGGGATGGTAGGTGGGGGGGGGGGGGGGGATTTAATAAGGGGGATAGTGTTAGTAACACTAAAAGAAACTTTGTTATTAAAAATACAAACAAACACAACACAGCTACTACTGCTTTCGCAATCCAGCCGAGATACTGGAGTAGCGATTCAAAATACAGCAGTCTACCCTCCAATAAGTCCTAAAATGGAAGTAAAGTGACTCGCACCCTGCGCACCAAGAAGGTACTGCCAGGGCTGGTTCGACGTGACGCGAGAAATAATTTTTAAAAGGACTAGGAGAGGTTTTTGCCCAGTCAAAGATCCACGAAAGACGGCCGCGACCGAACTTAACATGCTCTTCGAGGCTCGAAGGGGTAAAGATGTAAAGAGGGTCACCAAGGGAGTTTTTGACGGGAAAGCTATGATGACTATCACGCGCATTGTTCATCGGACTTTCAAAATTATTTATAGTGTCGTTTATTTAATAAAGTGCATGATTTATGTAAAAAAGTGCATTCAGTAAATAATTCATAAAGAACATTGCAATATCGCGGCATAGTGGCCACATCATGACTTTGCCTCACACCTCCCTCATAGATGGTTCACGCGGCCGTCTTTTTTAACTGTCATTGGCGATATCCAAAATAAAATTTTAAAAAAGTCTATAATTTGTTACACGTGTTATTGGCAAAATTGTGGTATCTATTCCACAGAGGCCATTGATCAAGAGTTGGGATTGAATCAACCCCTTGAAAAAAGAAAAAGAACAGGGTCACCTATCTTGGGCCAACCGAAGCAAGCGAAGCTTAATCTGACCGTTCGACCCGCGTGCCTGTTATTATTTTTTATTTTTTTTTATATATTATAAACTAGCGCTTGACCGCAATCCTGCCTGATGGTAAGCAGTGACGCAATCGTTGATGGTAAAGCGCACTAGTTTATTAAGAGCCTATTCACTCTAGCCTTGAAGACACTCAAATTGTAGTCCGACGGAAACACCGCCGCTGGCAAATTGTTCCAGTCCCTCGATGCACGCGGTATAAAGGAGGAAGCGAAACGCTTCGTCCGGATCGTAGTGGTGTTAACAACGTAAGGGTGGAAACCAGCCGTACGACGGGTCGTCCGCTGGTGATGAACGGAGATGGGGGAATTAAATCATGCAATTCCCTCGCACACTCCCCGAAATGCAAATAATGCACTATTACTTAAGCACAAACTTCTTACCAAAAATGTGATGTCTGTGCAAGAAATATAATTACATAAAGTTAGTTATAACTTATAATTCTTCACGTTATGATTAAACTAGCTTTCCGTCCGCGGCTTCGCCCGCGTGGAGTTCGGTTATATCGCGCTTTTTAGATTTCCCTCGGGAACATCATTTTTTTCCGGGATAAAAGGTAGCCTATGTTCTTTCTCAGGGTCTAAAGATTGTCTGTGCCAAATTTCATCAAAATCGGTTGAGAGGTTTAAGCGGGAAAGCGTAACAGACAGACAGACAGACAGACAGACCGACAGACAGACAGACAGAGTTACTTTCGCATTTATAATATTAGTATGGATAAGTACCTGACTCTTTTTTTAAACTAGTGTGCTTTACCATCAATGATTATCATCCCTGCTTACCATCAGATGGCATCCCGGTCAAGCACTAGTTTATAATGTTAAAAAAATATCCCTTATAGTTCTTGAGGGGTAGAAGATAGTGTCAGTGTTGGACAAATAGACCGTGTATACCAGAAAGTAGCTGTACGAGTTCGTTGTACGTTGTGCTGTTGTTCGGTGTTTCCGTCGGACTACAATTTGAGTGTCTTCAAGGCTACAGTGAATAGGCTCTTAATAAACTAGTGCGCTTTACCATCAACGATTGCGTCACTGCTTACCATCAGGCAGGATTGCGGTCAAGCGCTGGTTTATAATATTGTTACGAATGGACCTTATGTCGATGGCATAAGGTTCAATATCGCGTGACATGCAGTGTGTCACTTTTAAGTCCTATTTCTTCAGATCTAGACATTTTCTAGGTACAATAATAAAACGCATTGCTAGACTTAGGAAGGCCTATCGAATGGTACAGGTCTCAACAGTTTTGACAACAAAGTGTCGACATCGAAATTTCTGGAAACCCGTTTCCGGGAATTACCATAGGTACTTACATGGCCGGTGACCTCGAAGTTATGCAGTATTATTATTACGTCTAGAGGATTCCGGAATGTTCGATCAGCTGGCCTATATATAGGCGGCGCGACGCCGGCGCACAGTCAGTCTACACTCGACTAGCGATACGAAAACAGCGACAGTTAAGAAGCGATCTTAAAGAAGACCTACTGCGAGAATTACAACGAGAACTTCGAGTACTACGTGAAGTAACATCTGCAGCGTTATTGTGTGTTTACAACACGGACTTCGTGGACATAAGGGAAGACTTCGGTGCAACGTCAGCGACATTCTACTTGTCATTGCCTACAATCGACTGTACCTTCGTTGCCAATAAACTTCGTAACCCTTAACCGGCGTTTAAGTACCCCTAGCCCGTAACAATTGGTGTCAGAAGCGGCATGCCGGTCACGCCAAGGGAAGACGAAAGAGTTCGCACGCGACGACAAGCAGCGATGGATTTGGCGCGTCAAGAGGAAGTACCGCTCAGTGTCCCCGCACCCGTAGAAGATGCGGCTGTCGTAACACCAACAAATGTGAGTGCGCCTAGTACCACCACTATTTCTGGAAGCAGTGGATGCGATTTATCGGCATTGCTGGCTCACTTAACGATGCAAATAAAAGGCATAGAGGCAAAAATAGATAAATCCCAGGCAGAAACCCAGGCAAAAATAGATAAATCCCAGGCAGAAACCCAGGCAAAAATAGATAAATCCCAGGCAGAAACCCAGGCAAAAATAGATAAATCCCAGGCAGAAACCCAGGCACAAATCATTAAAAGTGTAGCAGAATCCCAGGCAAAATCCCAGAAATTAGTATTGGAACTTAATGAAAAGTGGAAAGAAACAAAAGAAGAGGTCAACGAGCTCAAAATAAAAACAGCACAACAGGATACGCGCATAGACCAGCAAGATGCTCGTATAGACAAACATGATGCGCGTTTCGAGGCACTAGACAGCACCATCATGGAGTGTGAGAAAGAAATAAAATTCCTCCATGATAAGGTTCAGAAAGGAGGCATCAAAGGGGTGATACCTAGTGCTTTGCCGACGTTCCAAGTGCCTCATTTTGACGGAACAACGTCATGGGTGGCCTTCCGCCTTCAATTCGAAAAGGTCGCAAAAGGCAACAACTGGGACGACGATCAAGCGGTAACCGCTCTTACGCTTGCTCTGCGTGGTGATGCAGTACAAATTCTCGAAAATATTTCCGGCGATTGCAATACCCTAGCCTGTCTGCTAGAAGCGTTGGAGTCTAGATACGGGGAGAAACACCTCGAACATGTCTACAGGGCTCAACTCCGCGACCGCACACAGAAGAGCAGTGAGGGTTTGCAACAATGGGCAACGGAAATAGAACGTGTTGTTCGGAGGGCGTATGCATCAACACCGGGATTAATTGATGCTACTACGGTGCAAGCTTTTACTGATGGAATCCGAGATGCAGAAGTCAGGGCTGCAGTTCGTCTGGGTCACCATCAGACTCTGAAGGCAGCCTTGACACACGCTCTGGAGGTGGAAGCAGTACGCCAAGACGGCCGACAACAGCACCGCATTCGCGAGGTAACCCCAATAATTAAAACTCGGCAAGGACCAACCTGCTATGAGTGCGGCGAAAAGGGTCATATTCGGATCAATTGTCCCAGGAAGTCTAAGGGAAGAAGTACTTCTGGGACACAGGTGGAAGCCGAGGATTTAAACTAAGAACAGCCAGGGCTATGGGGCGAGTACTGGCTGGTCGACCTGAAGCCCCCATTATAACAGTATCACAAGTGGGCGATGGAAACAGTCTTATTATAGAAGGAGAACTGAATGGTAAGTCATGCAGTTTCACGTTGGATACTGGTGCATCAAGAACTATTGCACGACCGGAGCTATTTCCTCGGACCATAGCATGGAAAAGAGGGTCTTCACAATGCCGATTACAAACCGCCACCGGCCAACCAGTACTCGTCCTTGGTGAAACGAATGTGACTTTGAAAATGGGTGATAAGACATTCACGCACCCTGTTTTAGTAGCGAATATTACGGATGATTGCATAATAGGACTGGACTTTTTGAAGAAACAGCAGTGCGTCCTTAATGTAGCAAAAGGAGTATTGAGTTTTCCAGAACAAGAAGTATTTCTTCAAGGTGGAAAACAGGGGTCAGTGTACTGTGTAAGGAGAACGGTATTACCACCAAGATCAGAAACCTTAGTAGATATTAGATTATCACCAATAGGATGCCGTAAACGTTGCATTATAATAGAAGATTCTGGAGATCACCCAGACTGGATAACAGCAAGAACACTGATGATGATTTCCGTTAAACCAAAAGTACGCATTATCAACGTTAGTAACAAGGAAATAATTCTTGAAAAGAATTGCATCGTGGGTGTGTGCGACCATGTAGCATCATTGCGAAAAACAGAGGCGCACGAAAAGGAACGTGATAAGAAGTGGCAGGAACATGTATCGACACTACTCGAAAATTGTAAGGGCAATTTAAACAAGTTCGAAAGTCACAAAGTTAAGCAACTGTTGCATAACTTCCATGACATCTTCTCTAAGACCGACAGTGACGTGGGAAGGACCGGGCTCGTCAAACACAATATAGATACGGGCGATACACAGCCGATAAGACAGAGACCACGTCGTATCCCCTTTGCAAGAGAACAGGAAGTGTCGGAAATGTTAAAAGATATGGAGAAAAATCGGATTATCGAAGCGTCTACCAGCCCTTGGTCATCTCCAGTTGTCCTAGTCAAGAAAAAGGATGGCAGTACAAGGTTTTGCGTTGACTACAGGATGTTGAATGATGCCACGAAAAAGGACAGTTATCCCCTGCCACGTATAGATGACACTTTGGACTTGCTAAGTGGTATGAAATGGTTCTCCACAGTTGACCTCAAGTGTGGATACTGGCAGGTGGAAATCTGTCAGCAGGATAAAGAAAAGACCGCTTTCACCACTGGTCCTGGAAACGGTCTCTGGCAATTCAATGTCATGCCCTTTGGACTGTGCAATGCTCCAGCTACATTCGAGCGCCTAATGGAGCGCATCTTGGTGGGGTTGCTTGGTGATGCATGCCTGGTCTATTTGGATGACATCATCATTATGGGACGAAACTTCGCAGAGCACCTACGCAATTTGGAGAAAGTCTTTCAGAAACTGCGTGAAGCTAATTTAAAACTCAGTCCTAGTAAGTGTACACTATTCCAGAAAGAAGTTGGATACTTGGGACACATTATTTCGGCGCAAGGAATTCGAACAGACCCTGAAAAAATAAAAGCCGTGTCGAAGTGGCCTACCCCTCGTAATAAAACTGAGGTACGCTCTTTCTTGGGTCTGTGTGCATATTACCGTCGGTTTGTGAAGAACTTCTCCGAGTTAGCGAAGCCGTTGCATCGTTTAACAGAGGAAAAGTGTCAATTTGAATGGAACTCTGACTGCGAACAGGCATTTGCGCTACTGAAAACTCACTTGTGTGAGGCTCCTGTATTAGGTTACCCTAGTAGGGAAGGCCGATTTTTGGTAGACACAGATGCCAGCAATGTTGGTATTGGAGGAGTTCTCTCTCAAACACAAGGAGATAGGCAGGTCGTTATCGCATATTTCAGCAAATGCCTTTCCAAGCCAGAAAGAAATTATTGTGTTACCCGCCGAGAACTTCTAGCCGTTGTTAAGACCTTACAACACTTCAAGAAATATTTGATTGGGAGGCAGTTTACACTTCGTACCGATCACGCTGCCTTACAGTGGCTCCTCCAGTTCAAAGACCCAGAAGGACAAGTAGCAAGGTGGATAGAGCAGCTGCAAGAATTTGACTTTGTCACTGAACATCGGAAAGGCAAGTCACACAATAATGCTGATGCTTTGTCTAGACGACCTTGCGAAGAATCTTGCCGACATTGTGCCAAACAGGAAAAGAAAGAGAACGTAAGGATTATCCAGGTGAACGCTTTGGACGAAGACTGGGATAATCAATCATTGAAAGACGCACAAAAGGAAGATTGTGACTTGAAGACAGTAATCGAATGGAAACAACGTGGCCAGAGGCCCGCTTGGAGTGAAATATCAGCGCTTAGCCCAACAGTAAAAAGTTACTGGGCTCAGTGGGACAGCCTGATAATTGATAATGGAGTTCTCAAGAGGAAATGGGAATCACCCAGTGGACAGGAGGTCACCTTACAGATAGTTGTTCCCGGTGATAAAGTCGCGTCAGTGCTACGACAGGTGCACGACGGAGTATCCGGAGGACATCTTGGAGTAAAGAAAACCCTGGAAAAGGTGAGAAAAAGATTCTATTGGGTGCATTGCCGCGAAGACGTAGAGGACTGGTGCAGAAAATGTGTAGCCTGCTCCTCAGTAAAGGGACCGCAAACGAGGGCCAGAGGTCGGCTGAAAGTGTATAATGTTGGTGCACCATGGGAAAGAGTTGCTGTCGATATAGCTGGGCCATTCCCTGTTACTGAAGAAGGGAATAGGTATATCATCGTCATGCAAGACTATTTCAGCAAATGGCCAGAAGCTTTTGCAGTACCTAACCAAGAAGCTCATACAGTCGCCAAAAAGCTAGTTCACGAGGTGTTCTGTCGATTTGGCATTCCTTTGGAGTTACACTCTGACCAGGGTAGAAACTTCGAGTCTTCACTATTTCGAGAGGTTTGCCAACTGCTCGGGATACACAAGACTCGTACAACACCATATCACCCACAGTCAGATGGAATGGTCGAAAGATTCAATCAGACGTTGGAGAATCATTTGGCCAAAGTAGTGGAAGAACACCAGAGGGATTGGGACCAATACATTCCACTCTTCTTAATGTCATACCGCTCTGCAACACATGATAGCACAAATTGCACACCGGCAAAAGTCAACTTCGGCCGAGAAATTAGACTACCCATAGATGCACTAACCGGAACACCTCCCGATACTCCTATCCTAGCCGTCGACTATGTGGCCGACCTACGGCGTAAATTAGATGGAATACATGAGCTAGTGAGAGAGAATGGTCTGAAAACCAGTGAGAAAATGAAAATCCGATACGACCGCAAAGCTAACGTGCCCGGATTTGAAGAGGGAACTTTGGTATGGTTACATAATCCCATAAGGAGAAAAGGAAAGAGTCCGAAATTTCAAGCCAAATGGGAGGGTCCGTACACGATAGTAACCAGAATAAACGATGTCACCTACAGGATTAAGAAAGGGCCTAGAGGGAAGCTGAAGATCGTACACGTAGACCGCCTAGCTCGCTATTATGGATCAAATCATGCTCGGGACGAGCATGACTAAGAAGGGGGCAATGTTACGAATGGACCTTATGTCGATGGCATAAGGTTCAATATCGCGTGACATGCAGTGTGTCACTTTTAAGTCCTATTTCTTCAGATCTAGACATTTTCTAGGTACAATAATAAAACGCATTGCTAGACTTAGGACGGCCTATCGAATGGTACAGGTCTCAACAGTTTTGTCAACAAAGTGTCGACATCGAAATTTCTGGAAACCCGTTTCCGGGAATTACCATAGGTACTTACATGGCCGGTGACCTCGAAGTTATGCAGTATTATTATTACGTCTAGAGGATTCCGGAATGTTCGATCAGCTGGCCTATATATAGGCGGCGCGACGCCGGCGCACAGTCAGTCTACACTCGACTAGCGATACGAAAACAGCGACAGTTAAGAAGCGATCTTAAAGAAGACCTACTGCGAGAATTACAACGAGAACTTCGAGTACTACGTGAAGTAACATCTGCAGCGTTATTGTGTGTTTACAACACGGACTTCGTGGACATAAGGGAAGACTTCGGTGCAACGTCAGCGACATTCTACTTGTCATTGCCTACAATCGACTGTACCTTCGTTGCCAATAAACTTCGTAACCCTTAACCGGCGTTTAAGTACCCCTAGCCCGTAACAATATTAAAAAAAAAAAAAAAAAAAATGGTGAAAAGGGAATTGTTGTTCGGGAACCTAATAATAGAATATTTGACATGAAGTTAGTGGTAGCTGGCGTTAGTGCTTCACAGAGACACGAAAAAAAGACGTCATTTTTAAAACGAAATACTTTAATAAATAATCCAAATCACTTGCCGAATTCAAAATACGTGGATTTTTAAATAATTGCTGATAACTTAAATGTTTTACAAAGTAGGTGTTGATTACCACTGAATGTTCTTTTCTTCGAATGTTAGACATCAAAGAGGAAACTCTTTGATGTCTATCATTTAACACAAACTCCACTAAGGTACCATTGCACTTGCGAGGTTCCGTCAGTAACATTCCATTTCGCCATAATAACAGCTGCTGTAGCCGGAGTAGCCATGAGCTCTGCAGCACTCGTGCCTCTCAGGGACGATGCGGCTGCAGACCTGGTCACAGGGTCCGACACGAACAGCCTCGACGGTGACCGACACCATTGCGAAGGCAATCAGCAGGAGAATGAATGTGGTCTTGATGGCAGCCATTGTAGTTGTTGTGTAGTAGAATACGAGAAACGTTCGTAAAGAGATGTGGGTTTGTTGTGTGAAGCTTTAGACATCCTCCTCCATATTTATACTATAACAAAGTGTTATCGTGAAATATGAACCTGGTTGGGGCTAGTTTCATAAACAGGAAAAGGAATCAGCCATTTGAAAAGGAAAAATCCCATTTTGCAGATGAGGAAAATTTTGTTCTTAACCCTGGAAGACTCGGGTTATCATGTTTATCTGCAAAATGGGCTTTTACTTGTTGATTGTATTTTAAACATAATCAGCTTACAGGTCAGGGTTCAGTTATATTTACTACTATTAGCAGGATAGTTGCGTTACACTTTATCAGTAGCAATGGGTTCCATTTTGACAGTTCAGAAACATTCATTGCGTAATTTATGTTGTTGAGCAGTCATATTTTCATACATAGGGGACAATGGAATAGCAATAAGCTTCAAAATGATTCCAACTGATGGTAATGGTGTGTTACGTAATTACGGTGCAGGTTCATCATCATCATCAACCTTTTTATCGTCCCACTGCTGGGCACAGGTCTCCTCTCATACAAAGTAGGATTGAGCGTAATCACCACGCTTGCTCAATGCGGGTTGGCGATTTCAGACTTAAAAGTCCAGGTTTCCTCAAGATGTTTTCCTTCACCTTCAGTCATTGGTGTCCAAGATATACTTAGAAAGTACATATAACTTTAGAAAAGTTACATTGGTACTTGCCTGACCTGGAATCGAACCCGCGCCCTCATACTTGAGAGGCTGGTGTTTTAACCACTAGGCCACCACGACTTCGGTGCAGGTTATTTATTGAAATTTATGTCAGTGTATTTTATAACTATAAGCCTTAGATTTTCAAACAACTTGTAATGAAAACTACCTTTCCTTGCGTTTTCCATATAAAAAAATATATTATTTAAATTGCATTTATGGTCCAGATTTTAGATTTTTCGGAAAATGACAGTTAATCATAATATTTTAGACAATTCGCACAAAGCTGATCATTGGGAACACGATTTAAAAAAAAAATGTCGAAAACTCCATCGAACCGTGTGCTTAAAAATATAGTCAAGGTCTAATATTGCAAAAATCGTTATTTTTCGGTCGGTAATGGGTATGTTTTATCATAAAAATAGGAAAGACAAAAATTATACATCATACAATCATCTATCAACACAATGAGCTATCAATGACTTATCGCTAGAGCGATCTTTTATAGACAACCTTTAGTAGGTTCGGTTACACTTAGCAGGTTTTTCCTTTATATATAATTATATATTCTTTAATGTACACCAAACCAATATCGCGCCAGTAACCAGTACCCACACCAACCAACCAACCAGTAACCAGTAGCGCGCTTTACCATCAATGATCGCATCACTGCTTACCATCAGGCGGGATTGCAGTCAAGCGCTGGTTTATAACTCATAAAAAAAAATATCGAACAAAAACAATCAACACAAAAAAAAAAAAAACATACAATGGGCGGCCTTATCGCTAATGCGATCTCTTCCAGGCAACCAAGAATGGACGGACTCTTCCGAACCATAAATGGGACTGTCGTTGGTGCAAATATTATTACTACAATATACTAAGATAGATGCACAAATACATACATATACATAAATAAATACATAGATACTGAACAGAACAAGTTAACAAATAAATTAGCGAAAAAGTGTTTGTTGAACGAAGATCATAACGACAAGTAGTGTTCCTTCACAAGTCTCTTGAATTCCTGCAACGACTGCGCACGTTTTATTTCAATTGGCAATGCATTCCACAAACGAGGGGCTTGAACAGTGAAAGACTTATCAAGGAACGTTGTGGAATGCGTAGGCATTTTAAGTTTTAAGTTATCTGATGACCTTAAAGATTTAGTATGTGAGTTGCACAGAAATTGAAAGCGATTCTTGAGATAAAGAGGAACTTGGTTATTCCGGTAAGCCTATTCCACGATCTAATGTAGTGCTGATCTAGTGTGGTCCTGTTGAGTTATAATATTGTATTGAACTAGAAATATTATTATTGGACATTTATAATAGTACTCTTTCTAAAAAATGAATCATGACTTACAGTGCTTTGCAAGTCATAATTCACTTGGGAAAATTATTCTGATTGATAATCATGTAATGGAACCTTAACCATGCCGTCTTCTTCTTATTTCTGCTGGTCATAAGTAAATTCGTCAAAGAGCGATGTATTTCAATTGCAAATCAACAGTTTTGAAATTGTTTGACAAAAAAAGTTTAGTTGATTATGCTGATGTTTTTAAAGAAAGTACTCCTAAAGCTGTAATCACCAACGGAATTCTATTTCTTTTTTCTGTATACGGAGCTTAAACAATAAATAAATACGTGCTTACCCCTATTTTTAAAGCTAATTTGAACGGGCTAATTTTGAAGAACATGTATTGTGTTGTTTTGGTAGGTATTGACTCACGCTGTCACCCTCTGCACTTTAAAAAATAATAAGCCCAAATATTGCCTTGCGTAGCGGTAGCGTACGCCGCCATTGCCATTCGAATGCCCGGTTGCCATACGAACATCTAATAGCAGTCGTTACGGGTTGTTGCCCTAAAGTCCAGCAATTGGTCTAACTGCAATGCTTCGGTACCGCCTGCGGGTCAGACGTCAGTCGCTTCACGGAAAATATCTAAGATTAGCCACAATCGGCAGTTAGACCAGTAAAGCGGACTCCACGCGTCATTGTACCGATGGCGCGAGGAAGAGCGGATACCGGGCTCCAGTCCGGCGCAGCGGCAGATCGAGCTGCACCGAGGGGAGCTCCGTCAGGTCCTGGTTTCGGACAGACGGCAAAGGTTTATCGTCTAGGTAATTCGGCCATTACTCGACGTCTGGCTCGGGAGAAAGCACGGCTCCCTGTCGTTTAGGGTGACGCAGGTACTGTCGGGGCACGGCTGCTTCGGCAAGTACCTGCGTCGCTTAGGCAGGGAGCCGGACGCTCGGTGCCACCACTGCGTCCAATGCGGGGTGGACACGGCGCAGTACACGCTCTCCGAGTGTGTAGCTTGGGAGGAGCAGCGCCGTGTCCTCACAAATAAAGTAGGAGGCGACCTGACGCTGCCGGCAGTCGTGCGGAGGATGGTCGATAGCGCAGAGTCGTGGGACGCGGTGGTGTCCTTCTGCGACATCACGTCCTCGCAAGCTGCGGAACGGGACAGGGAGATCTCAACTCCCTTCCCGGGCCGCAGAAGACGCACCGGGCGCCGAAAAAGGGCGGATAACGCCCTCTTCCACCCCCCATGGATGGGTCCAGGGACGAGGGACATGCGGAAGTCCCCGCCCCCTATTCGATGGACCCCGAGGCGGAGGCGCGCGCGAAAGTCGGCGCGTGGAGTCCGCTTTACTGGTCTAACTGCCGATTGTGTCTCCTATAAGACTTGATAGAACTTTTGTTGAAGTTTCTACATTAAGTTTATAATTTATATGGAGAACTGTAAATAATAAAGACTATTCTAAGAAAAACAGAAGAAAATTTTAAAACTTAGCCTTTTAATTAATATTTGGTATTTCAAAATACAAGGTAGGTCTTAATCATCATCATCATTACAGCGTTAATCCCAGTCGCATCCTAAGCGAAGGGAAAATTTTGAGTTTGGGGTCCTCTTTATCAGTATCATTGTTGGTTTTATTTATTTTCGATATTTTCCGTAAAGCGACTGCCGTCTGACCTCCACAAACCGAAAGCGATATCGAAGCATTACAGTTAGACCACTTGTGGGACTTTTGAGGGCTCCAACAACCCGTAACGACTGCCACTAGATGTTCGTATGGCAACCGGGACCAACGGCTTAACGTGCTTTCCAAGGCACGACCAGACCAGTGCAAATATTCATATTCATGCATACAAACATTTGCACTGCGCTGGGATCGAACCAGCGCCTCCTTACGCAGCGGCCGCGTTCGCCTACCGCTACGCCACAGAGGCTGTCAAGGTAGGTCTTGATAAGCACTGAATGTTATAGGAATGTTGAACATCGAAGGGTTTCACTCCACTAAGTTACTGTTTCATTATCGTAGTTTAGCTATAATAACAACTGGTGTAGCCGGAGTAGCCTTGAGCTCTTCAGCACTCGGGCCGCCCAGGGACAATGCGTCTGCAGGCATGGTCACAGGGTCCGACACGGACAGCCTCGACGGTGACCATAACCATTGCGAAGACAATCAGCAGAAGAATGAAAGAAGAATGGTCTTGATGGCAACCATCGAACTCATCATTAATTGATTCGTGAAAAAATGTTTGTGAGGACCTTCCGGTATTGCACTGCAGTGTTATAGATACAAGTGAAAAGAGTATTGTTTATAAATAATTCGACTTGTTCTTGTTCATTACAAATGTGAAAGATTTTATGGACTGATGTATAGATGTCACTCTTTCACTCAAAAACAGTTTTGATGAAATTTGTCATACACGTGGTGTTTAACCAGAAGGTTCATTCTCGTAATTTATAACATTCATAATCTAAGTGCAATCTCACCTCGGTGATAAACAATTGTCAAAATGTAAGTAAAATCGAGGATTTTGACGGATAACGGAGACTGTGAACTTTCTTAAGATTTCGAGAATTGTGTATTAGGATTCACACTACGGTTAAATTTGTCCCTGTAGTACGTTCCCGTGGCAACCTATTCTTTGTTTCTTTTTTGTTCCTCTGACAAAAGCTAGTCTATCATAAGACTTGATGTGAGCGTTTGACTTAATTTCTAACAATATATGCGGAATTTATACAACGTGTAACATAAAGGGTATACACATAACAAAGGCATGGCATGTTTACATGATATCAAACGATATTGGAAGGGTTTTTTAATCCTATCTCTTTATGTTAGGAAGTTATGAGGAAAAACACCGCCTGTGATAGACTACTATCATAGTAGTCGCACAGAGATATTGAAGACGTTTATCGGATTTTGGCAAGTAACCTGACGGGTAACGACAAGTTATTAACGTATGTAGTGTGCTGCCACGTTTGTTATGATTTGATTTTAAGAAACACATGAATCCGAAAATTTGGTACCAATTTTTTGATTATTTTATTTTGAGTTGAAACCCTTCCTATATCGTTTGATATCATCTAAAGACGCCATGCCCTTGATATGTATATACCCTTTTTGTTACACGTTGTATAGGATACATATTACAGAATAATCTATGAAAGGAGACGAATATTTTAAAATTATCTTTTAATAAATAATCCAAATCACATGTTAAGCTCTTAAGACATTAAAATTTATAATAATCACTAATCATTTTGATGTTTCACGATACAAGGTAGGTCTTGATTACCGCTAAATGTTCTTCGAATGTTGGACATCGAAGAGTTTCACGCCCCACTAAGGTACCGTTTCTCTGTTGAAGTTCCGTCAGTAACAATCCATTTCACCATAATAGCAACTGCTGTAGCCGGAGTAGCCATGAGCTCTACAGCACTCGTGCCTCTCAGGGACGATGCGGCTGCAGACCTGGTCGCAGGGTCCGACACGGGTAGCCTCGACGGTGACCATAACCATTGCGAAGGCAACCAGCAGAAGAATGAAGGTGGTCTTGATGGCAGCCATTGTAGTTGTTGTGTAGTAGAATACGAGAAACGTTCGTAAAGAGATGTGGGTTTGTTGTATGAAGCTTTAGTCAACTTCCTACATATTTATACTCGATCTAACACTATCTTATCTAAGTTTTATCGCGAAATATGAAACTCCACAAACAGGAAAAGGTAATCTCAACATTGCATATGAGGAAAATTTTTGTTTTTAACCCTATACGTCTCGGGTTATCATATTTCCTGCATAATGGGCTTTTACTTGTAGATTGTGTTGTTAATTTAATCAGCTTAGAGGTCAAGGTTTAGTTATCTAACGCTATCGGGTTATCTATTGAAATTTAAGCTTGAGAACTGCATTGACTGATTAAAAGGTGAAGGAATTATCTTGAGGAAACCTGGACTTTAAGTCTGAAGTCGCCAACCCGCATTGAGCAAGCGTGGTGTTTACGCTGAAATCCTTCTCTGTATGAGAGGAGACCTCTGCCCAGCAGTGGGACAATGAAAAGGTTGACGATGATGATGATGATGATCGCATTAAAAGTGGTCTTTGGCGATGATTTCATAGTAACGTATTTGTGTAAGCATTAACTATCCTAATAATTTATCCATGCATTTCCATTTTTCCATCCTTGTTACGTCAACGACGAGTAAAATAAGCGCGGGCTTCGCTTAACTCGTGCTGGTGGCGCCTCTCTCAAGAGTGCCAAGAAAAAGAACTAGAACAAAAAAATATGGCGGACTCAGCGCATACTACGCCGCGTCTATTCTAAATAATTTCGAATATCTGACTTCCTAAGGGCTTCACTGGCCAAATCAACCCTCAGTTTCCATATTGGTGGTGTGTCTGTGCTTGACGAGTGTAGGCAGTGAACAAGCAGCATCAAGTCCACGAAAAAGGAGATAGCTGACCGGCCGGCGCCTGCCCCGTCGTTGGTGATTCCCTTTTCCTGTCCTGCTGGATCCAGGTTAGTGCTTTGCATGTTTGTTTTCCCTGCTTTGAGACCCTGGGGTTGATAGGAGAATGCAGTGACCCTTCCAGAAAGCGTCAACATTAATTATGGTGCCCCGGGTGAGGAATCTTCCTCGCGTAGTTATTTCAAAAATACCTACTATCCGAAATTAAATCTTTCCATTCTCGTTATTACGTTAAATACGTAATCCCAATTATAATTTATTTGTATACTTACCTACTTAAGGCAATTTCAATTTGCCTTTCAATTTCTAAGTGTCTAAATAAAACCTAGGTCATTCCATGATACCTAGTTATTGTTTCTTATTTGAGACCGATTGACTATTCAATCGTACATTCATACCTCGTTAATTCCCTTGTAATAAGCTGCATTTATTTGTATTAAATAACAAATTGCATAAATTACTTTTTAAAAACGTGAGTTCGAAGTTTCTCGAATTTAGTACCGAGGTACCTACACTCGTAGTACTTGTCTCCGGCGGGAGACGGATTAGCTTTGAACTACCTCAAAGTCAAAACTTATATTCTAACAAATAACTTTGAGACGTGTGTGCTTGTATTTCATTCAATACGTTCGCGCGTGCATTGCTGCCTACCTACCGGCTTACGTTTTTTCCGTTTTACCTACTTTTATAACTTTTATCTTTTTGAGCGTGCGGATATCGTATACCAAGTGAACTATGAGCGAAGTGGAATTAATAACCGCTATTAAAAGGCGGGAATATGAGTTTACAAGTATGCAGATACTTTACGATTTAGCCAAAACAGTTAAAGAAACTAAAACTAAATTTGCAGCTTTTCGAGCTAGGTACAAAAAGATTGACGAGATTCGTAATAGATTTTTGGAATGCAACGATGATGTTAACCGGTTGCAATTAAAGCTTAAACCTTCGTTTGTTATCGATCATAAAGTGTTACTGTCATTCGATGAATTGTATTACTGTGTTATTGAGTTTGCGGATTCTCTCGATGCGAGCGCAGGTAGCGACTGTCGCCCGGAATTAGGTCAAGGTCACGTGCGTTCGCAAGTGAAGTTGCCGAAGCTGGAACTTCCAAAGTTTGATGGTAATATAGAAAAGTGGCAAACATTTAAAGATAGTTATACAGCACTTGTTCATAATAATAGTTCATTATCCGACACTGAGAAATTTCACTATTTGCTGTCATGTTTATCTGGTTATGCACTGACATTAGCGAAGGGCGTGCCTGTGACATCGGCAAATTATTCAGTGGTTTTTGCAACTTTACTGGACCGATATGACAACAAGCGTATTCTTGCAACAGCTTATTTAGAAAAAATAATTAAAACTAATCCCATACAAGAACCATCTTTGTCTAACTTATCTGAGTTATCTAACACACTTTATGAATGCGTTAGTGCCTTGCGCGGTTTGTGTATTGATGATTTATGCGAATTTATTTTATTCTACATTGCGTCTAGGCCTTTAGATACAGAAACAAGAAAAAGGTTTGAATTACAAAACACTGAAGTAATTCCGAAATTTAATAACTTCATTACTTATTTACAAAATTACATAAAAGTATTAGAAGTTAGCCAACCAGTTAATATTCCATCATCAAATTCTACAAGCAAACAAAATCGGCCTAATACAAATAAAGATTATTTATCGCGTCAACCAAAATCATCTCTAATTTCTTCCAACAATAATAATAAAGTTAGTCAGATTGTTTGTGTGTGTTGTAATGAAAATCATTCAATCTACCGTTGTAGTAAATTGCGTTCTATGAATATGACACAGCGACAACAATTAGTTAAGGATTTAAAATTATGTCAAAACTGCTTAAGGCCGGGTCACACTGTTACCGATTGTAAATCTAAGTCAACATGTTTCATTTGTAATGCAAAACATAATACCTTGTTACATGAAGAGCATAAGAGTTTACTGTCTCATACTAGTGAACTGGATTCATCCCAGCATCCCGATATGAACACTACTCTAACTAGTGCTACCCAGTCAAACATTTCAAATCAACCTATTAGCACAAAAATTCTTGGTACAGCAGTAGTTTGTTTGAAGCGATCGGATGGTTCGTGGCAGTATGTCCGTACAATTATTGACAGTGGCTCGATGGATTCATTTATTACAAGTAGCTGTGCGCGACAATTAGGTTTACATATCAAGAAATGTAAATTAAATGTAAGTGGCATCGGTCAAAATTATGTGTGTAGCATTAAAGGTCACACCTTCGGTTCAATAATACCTCGATTGAGTGACACTCCTCAGTTTGATATTCAATTAGTGGTTCTACCTAAAATCACATCCCTGATTCCTTCGATGTCGTTGCCGACAATCGTCAAGGATAAGTTTACACATCTGGATCTCGCTGACCAGGACTTTGATAAATCCGGTCCGATCGATCTGTTGTTAGGAGTAGACTGTTTTGACCAGATATATACTGGCTCACGTTTCAGTCCAGGCCCGGGCTTTCCATGCGCACTCTCTAGTGTATTCGGCTGGGTGATAAGTGGTCAGTTTCTTCAAAACGTGGTAGCTAAAACTCCGGCTACACCCGTTACGCTCCTCGTCGCGTCTTCTAGTGCGCTCGACGAGATCGTTCAACGGTTTTGGGAGTCCGAGGAGCCGCCGAAATGGAAAATTTCCGGCCCCGAGGATGAAATATGCGAACAAAAATATAAAGAAGGCACGTATCGCACCTCCGATGGGCGTTACGTTGTACCAATTATGCTTAAAGATGATGCTCCAGCCTTAGGAGAATCATATAAACAAGCGTTTAATCGTTTCCTAAATTTGTAAAAAAGACTAGCTAGTCAAAATGAGTTAAAAACTGAATACAAAGAATTTATGCAACAGTACGAGGATCTCGGACATATGCAGCCAGTGCAGTCCTCGTCTACTGACTGTTATATAATTCCCCACCATTGTGTAATCCGACCTGAGAGTACCACGACACGGTTACGAGTGGTCTTCGATGCTAGTAGTCGGACTTCAAGTGACCTGTCACTAAATAATATTGTTCATGTGGGTCCAAAACTTCAAGTAGACATCGTTGATCTAATCACCAAATTCAGAATTCACAAAGTTGTTTTTACTGCGGATATTCGTCGCATGTATAGACAAATATTGATAAGACCGCAAGAAAGATGTTATCAACACGTTCTTTGGCGTAATGACCCAACTGAGGATTTAAAGGAATACGAACTCAATACCGTTACGTACGGAGTTAGTAGTTCTCCTTACTTAGCCATTCGAACACTTCATCAACTTGCTGAAGACCACGGTGCTGAGTACTCTAGTCGTGCAGCACAGGTTATCCGAGAGGAGACATTTATGGACGATATCACCTCTGGCGGATCTTCTCTCGAAGAAACTATTGCATTAAAAAACGATATTATATCGTTACTATCAAAGGCTCACAATGAACCCGGTAATGTAACCACGACCAGTTTGTTAATAGGGAAATCTAGAGTTGCCCCTTTAAAACCAACAACGGTGAATCGACTTGAGCTAAGCGCAGCTGTGCTTCTAGCAAAGGTTCTATCACACATGTATAATTTACTTAAAGATAAAATTTCCATCGATTCCATTCGAGCTTCTTCAGACAGCAGCACTACCTTGTCTTGGCTTAACACTGGCCCTCATTTACTAAAAATGTATGTAGCCAATCGTGCGGTTCAGACAACTGATTTAATTAGTCGAGATCGCTGGTACTATGTATCAACAAATGATGGCCCCGCCGACTGTTGTGGCCGCGGAGCGTCATGTCCAGGGATTCTAGATCGCCCGCTTTGGTGGACAGGGCCTTCTTGGCTGAAAGAATCACCTGAGCAATGGCCTAAAAGGCAGGTATTACTTCCGAAGGAGAACTTGCCTGAACTTAAATCAATAGAAAGTAAAAGTCTTCTTGTTACGGATGATGAGAATCCACTGTTGAACTTAATGTCTAAACATTCTTCATTTACAAAAATTCAAAGAATGGTAGCATGGTGTAATCGTTTTGTTTCTAACTCTAAAACGGCCAGGCAAGACCGAAATCTCTCTCCTCTTAGTGGTGCTGAGCTTGAAAAAGCAACGAAAGTGCTGGTTAAATTCCGTCAAGATAATTACATGACTTCGGAAGTTGACCGGGTGCGTAAAAATGAACCTTGTGTAAAATCTATTCAAAAGCTGTCACCTTTCCTAGACGATGATGGTATTTTGCGAGTAGGTGGACGCATCGATGAGGCTCAACTGTCGCCATCTGCGTTACACCCTTTCTTGTTACTTAAACAATGTCCTATCTCTCGAAAGATAGTCGAATATTTCCATATAAAAGATTTGCATTGTGGCCCTCGCTCTTTACAATCTTTTATTCAAAGAAAATTTTGGATAACCGGATTAAAGCTCCTGATACGGACCGTGTTATCAAAATGTGTCAAATGTTTTAAAGTGAATCCAGTTGCTTGTCAAACAATGATGGGCAAGCTACCTGCAGCCAGGATTCGACCAACTCTCCAAACTGCTAACGAAAAGACGTTTCGTAGGCCGGTGGTAAAGGTTTGTCCCTTACCAATTAATTAGTTTATTTTCCTTTTATATACCTAACTAGAGTATAAGTACACACTGTCTTTAGGTTATTTAAAATAAGCCACCAATTATTTACACTTATTGACTAGATTTTTATGCATTTTTTCGGCAGTAGCTCATAGTCCAGCTATTGCTGATTTCACTCTTAATTTTTCGCATTATTCTTGAAACCCTTGTGGATTTCAGGTGGGGGGAAATGTGTAAGCATTAACTATCCTAATAATTTATGCATGCATTTCCATTTTTCCATCCTTGTTACGTCAACGACGAGTAAAATAAGCGCGGGCTTCGCTTAACTCGTGCTGGTGGCGCCTCTCTCAAGAGTGCCAAGAAAAAGAACTAGAACAAAAAAATATGGCGGACTCAGCGCATACTACGCCGCGTCTATTCTAAATAATTTCGAATATCTGACTTCCTAAGGGCTTCACTGGCCAAATCAACCCTCAGTTTCCATATTGGTGGTGTGTCTGTGCTTGACGAGTGTAGGCAGTGAACAAGCAGCATCAAGTCCACGTAAAGGAGATAGCTGACCGGCCGGCGCCTGCCCCGTCGTTGGTGATTCCCTTTTCCTGTCCTGCTGGATCCAGGTTAGTGCTTTGCATGTTTGTTTTCCCTGCTTTGAGACCCTGGGGTTGATAGGAGAATGCAGTGACCCTTCCAGGAAGCGTCAACAGTATTCCTCGGTGTTCTCTCTGCTTAATGTTACTGTGTAATCTCAATCAAAATCAAAGCATTTATTTCAAATAAACCAGTTACAGGCACTTTTGAATTGTCAGAAGGTCGGTCAGTCAGTAAGGAAAAGCTAGTCGCCCATTCCAAAGAGTAGGTACCTATGGAGAAGAACGGGCAAGAAACTCCATGGACACTCTTTTAAATTTTCAAGCTATTGCGACTTATTTACCAAAAAAGTAAGTAAACATAAGTTTATGGAAAAGTCGTAACTCAAACAACTCAAACTTTAATTTCAGTATAAGCTATGTCTTCAAATACATTTATAATTTTTTCTAAAGTAATCTTTTGAGTACCTAATCTTTCACTCTATGTATAATCAACTAAATTACTAATTTAATAAAGTTTGTAGTTATTTAACTGGTAATAAAATTAATTTGAAAGCCTTAGCATAGCTTTTAGTTCAAATATTTAGACCTAATTATTATTATTTGTTATTCTTCAAAGTACAGAAGCTGATAATGTGAATCAATATCCACCAAAATAACACAAAACACACTGGGCCGCAAAAAATTCGGGTATAAAAAAGTGTGAGTCGTAGTAGAGTAGTTTCTTAAAAACAAAACTCTTATCCGTGAAATTTTAGTATGTTATAGATGACTGCCTTATGCATAAAATAAAATACATAACTTGTTTGTAAACTCAATAATATTAAATAATATTTTTTATAAGTTTTATAGTATTAAAATTAAAATTTTAATACTATAAAACTTATAAAAAATATTATTTAAAAACAAAAAAACCCGCCTGCATAAAACTCTAACGAACTGAAAAGGTAGAAAGAAACAAGTTGAACAATCGCAGTTGGGGGACTGTTCTATGGAGTACTTGTTTATCTAGCTAAGAAGTCCCCCAACTGCGATTGTTCAACTTGTTTCTTTCTACCTTTTCAGTTCGTTAGAGTTTTATGCAGGCGGGTTTTTTGTTTTTAAATAATATTTTAATTTCTATCTTTTTAGTTTTAACAAGTTATGTTTCTAATGTTGGAAAACTTTAAAAAATTGTTTAATTTCTTTTTTCATCGTTCCATTTAATATTAAAAGTGCACGTTATATACATATTTTCTAATGAGTATTTTAAATCCTTCATTTTAAAACCAATTCGATAAGTTTGGTTGATAAAAATTACCTCATAATTATGGCGTCAAACATCCGCCATTTTGTTTTTTTTTTTATTAATGTCACTGTCTAAGACAAATCTAACGATGTCTCAAATGTGAAAATCCGTTAGCCGGTTCTGGAGATACAAGATATTAAAGAATATTAGGTACATTCATATGTACAAGATACGCGCTTTGTGCATGCCTCCGAATGTAATTCTGTTTATTTATTTTATTTTATTTTTTCTCTTTATTTATTTAGGGACTTTTGTATATAAATACATGGCAGTCCCATTGTACCTTATAATACTATCTTAAGCTAACACACCAAGGCCCGTACCACAGAACGTCACTCAAACCCAAGCTCCACTCAATTCCCGGATTTGCCGAAACTAGTCCCAAGCAACGCTTAAACAGAGATCAACGCTTGAGTTTCCCTCTGGAATACGGACCTAAGGTCCGTATTACAGAACGTCACCCAAGCACCGATCCCTGCTTAAGCACCACTTAAAACCAGCCTCAACCAATCAAATGGCTTGAAACGAGACTTAAGCGGAGCCCGAGCTTTGAGCGACGCTCTGCAATACGCACCCAAGTGAAACAAACATAATCCTTATATCTATTTGACAAAACGCAGACTTACAAAACTATACAACTTCTTGGCCGCATAAGATAAAGGTGCAGATAAAATTTCGTTAAATAAACCTACATTGCTTTTAATTAAACCTAATTCATTAAATAATACATCCCTCTCATCCTGAAACCGGACACATTCCGTTAAAAGATGAAAAACGTCTTCTAGCATACCACATTCCTCACAGTTGGGGGAGGCACATTTTTTCATTAAAAAGGCAAAGTTGTTAAGCGGCATATGTCCGGTTCTCAGCCTGAGAGCTGTTGTTACCAACAATTTCCTACTCATTTTATAATTTGAAAACCATGGTATATGAGGAGGTTCACAGACTATCGTTTTATACCAGATACCCTTAGATTTTGACCGCAAATTAAAATATTCTATCCAAGTTTGGTGGCACTTTTTCTTATATTTTGGCAAAAATTCGGAAAAATCTGGTTTATAATTTAAATCTTTGCCTTCTAAAATTCCCTTATTCGCCAGACTGTCAACCTTCTCGTTACCACTTAAGCCTATATGTGATGGAACCCATTGCAATTTCAGTTTCTTTCCATAGCTGGTCATTTTATCTACTTCAGAAATAATAGTATAAGCTATCGGTACACCTCTGACACCAGAGGCGCATCGAGCTATATGTTGGAGAGCACTCTTGCTATGTACGCATATCAAAATTTTATTACTTGCAATAGTTTTAGCATAAGATAACGCTTCCGAAATTGCAATGAGTTCCAATGACATAATATTAAAGCACTTATTTAATTTATAGGAGCTGCTACGATTCGGATTTAAAGGGTCATAATATGCAGCACCTCCACCTATGTTACTTTTCGAGCCATCTGTAAAAATTATATAATATTCTGAATATTTTTCACGTAGTTCATTGACTACAGAATAATGAAGAAAGGTGGGATCATACATTCTCTTAGGCATATTGACTATATCTAAATTAAGTACAATCAGGTCTTTAATGTTAAAATTGGTAATCCATATACGTAAACTAAACATATCTAGGGTAGGCTTAGAGTCAATATTTTCTTCTTTTACTAATTCAAAAGTAGTAGCTAATAATGGCATTTCCTTTTTTGACCAATATCTAACGCGACCAAGAGTGCACAGTTCGTCTAACAAGTTATTCGTTAAATTTTTTGTTATGGAGCGAGATTTTAAACAAAACTTAAAAGCTAACCATTTTCTTCTTAAATGCAGTGGAGGAACACAGAGCTCACATTCCATAGCATGTATTGGAGTACTTCTAATGAAACCACCCACTATTCTTAATGCCTGGTTTTGTACCCTCTCTAATCTGTATTGTAGTGCTTTAGAACAATTGTTATACAAGAAACTTCCATAATCTAATCTACTTCTTACAATAGCAATATATATCTTTCGCAAGTGATTGTGGTGTAGTCCCCATGAAGAACTAGCCATTATTTTTAACAAATTGTTGAATTTTAAAACTTTCTGAACTATTTCATTTATGTGTTTACTCCATTTTAACGAGCTATCAAGCCACATTCCATAGTATTTATAGGTATCTACTTTTTCAAGTGAACTATCATTGATTACAAAATTAAGCTGTTGAGATTTGCGGCCTCTACTAAAAATACAGTAATGTGACTTACTTGTAGATACTTCTAATCCTAACTCTATCAATACTTCTATAAACACCTCTAAGGAAGCTTGCATTCGCCTAGCAGATTCTAGTATATTGTTACCGGTTGTATACAAAACAAAATCATCCGCGTATTGGCACACATTTATGTTAACAGCAATATCCCGACAAATCTTAAAAGTTGCGATATTAAAAAGAAGTGGTGAGATAGGGTCACCCTGAGCTAAGCCATTTCTTGCAATCCTAACAACTTCATTACACTTTGCAATGTCATCAGTAATTTTAAGTCGGCGTTCACTAAGGAAGTTCCAAAGATATTGGCAAATGCTCTTTCCTACTTTTAAGGTATCAAGGGTCTCTAACATTTTCTCAATTAACACATTGTTATATGCGCTTTTAATGTCTAGAAAGCATGCTAACGTGGGAGAGTTTTTAGTTAGGCCTATTTGGATATCCGTCACCAGTCGTGCTAAGCAATCCAGACATGATTTGCCTCTCCTAAATCCCGACGTTGATGGAGATAAGATTTCATTCCTTTCTACAAACCACTCAATGCGTCTCGCAATCATTACGTGAAATATCTTACAAATGCATGAGATTAAAGATATAGGTCTAAGTTTATTATTAGAGTTAGACGAACTACCTGGTTTAGGTATAGCTATCACTTTGATATTACGCCACTGAGTTGGAACGTCACCAGACTTTAATATCAGGTTGTATAAATTTAGCAGATACAACTGACCAGTTTCAGGTAATTGAGAGATCATTGAATACGTTATCATATCTTCTCCTGGGGCTGTGTCTTTTTTCTTAAAACATCCACGCATCTCTTCCATACTAAATTCCGTTTCAAGTGACTGATTCACTGATGAAAAGCGGGGTGGTGAGGGCATGACATAATCAGGGGTAAGGGAACATAATAATTCAGATTGCGCGTCTAGGGAAATGTAAACTTTACATCTTTTGTATCCTTTAATCCAACGCATTTTATTCCACATTTGCGAAACCGATACTTTGTGGTCAATACTATCACAAAAAGTTTGCCAATCTTTTGTTTTAGCTTTATGAATAGCATGTCTAGCGTTTAGTATTTTTTCTTCAAGATTATTTAAATTATTAGGTGTAGGATTCTTTCGGAATTTGGCTAAAGCTAGCCTACGTTCACCAACTAATTTAGATATTGATTGGCACCAATACCCTTTTGGTCTGAAATTTTTACATGGATTATGACATAACTTTTTCACAGGAATACTATTATCCGCAGCTCTGTTAATTTGTTGAATAAAATGCTCATACAGGCTTTGTACATCTTTATGTTCTTGAGGATGCAATAAATTTTTAGTGATGTTGTTTTTATACGCATTCCAGTCAGCTAATTTATAATTTCTTGTTTTAGAAATATGTAATTGATCCTGATATTTAATTTTTATTTTTATAAACATGTGATCACTCCCTAAATTCTCACTTAAAACAGACCAATCACAATTAATTGCAACATCAGCTGATGCAAAGGTTATATCCGGAGATGATTTCTGAAGGTGACCGTTAACAAGCTTTAATCTAGTAGGCTGACCGTCATTAATAGAAACAAAACCAAACTCTAAAGCCGATTCGTGAATTTGTTTCCCTCTACAATCGTCTTTTTAAGACCAATCTGTATGATGTGCATTAAAGTCTCCTAAGATTATGCATTTTTTATGAGACATAGAAAATATTTGATCCCAATCAGCCTGAGCCGTACGTACAGAGCTTGGGCAATAAATTAATGTAATGAATTCTATAATTCCAGCATTAATTATCCTAAGACATAAAATTTGGATACCTGTATTGTTAACACTTACCGAAAGTTCTTGAGCTTTTATTGACTTGTGTATTATTATGGCGATGCCTCCATAAGAATCATCCCTGTCTCGTCTATACACATTATACTCACTAATATTAAGCATAAATCCTGAGGCTAGCCAGGTTTCGCTAACAAATGCTATATGCACATGTTCTTGCAATAGTAAAAGTTTGAATTCTTCCAATTTAGGCTTTAAGCTCTGTGCATTCCACTGCAATAAGTTCAACGGAAAGTCTTTATTATGATTAGCCATTTGTTAAGAGGCAATATATTTTACTCATAATATCTGTACCTCTAACTAACTGTATAACAGATTGTATGATCTGTTCACAAACATAACTACATATTGATTTTATTTTAACTTCAAAACTGTTTTCTGATAAACAAATATTCTGCAATTTTTCTAAAAATGTTAATACAAAAGTTTTTTGAGAGTTACTTTTCTTTTGTTCATTATTACTAGTAGGCTGTGAAGTAGGTTCCACGTTAATGTGAGAACATTCATCACTTAGATATGTTGTCTCCTGTAAGTTTCTAGTTTTAACCAACTTCTTCTTCGACTTGTTTTTGCCTAAAATCGGAGAAGATATAAACACATGATTTGTATTGTGGTCTTCGTCACTATCCATGTTCTGTTCGCAATTTGAGGTATCTTGTTGTTGATTGCTGTTCGGTGCATCTGTCATAAGTATGTCTCTAAAGCTCCTTTTGTTAGAATCATTAGGGAAGTAAGAAGATGTCCTGTGTGTAGGTTCCGTAGGCTCGTTTGAGTTTTGCTGCCGAGACACGTAAATAAGTCCACTTGTTGTTCTGGCTTTGTTTATATTAAGTGACAAAGCTTTCCTATACGTAGAATTTTCTTGACACATAATTCTTCGAATGGCCTTCTCTTTTAGGAAAATAGGGCAGGATTTATCTAATGCCATGTGCGCTCCTTTGCAATTTAAACATTTATACTCTTTAGTTTCACAGTTAACATGGTCTTCACCACACTTGGGACATAATTTTTTTTTTTGTAGGACACATTTTTAATAGGTGACCATAACGCCAGCATGCAGAACACTGTGTCACCGGAAAGGTGTATGGTTCCACTTTAAACCTGTACCCATATATACAGACATATGGGGGCAAAGTGGAACTTTTAAAACATAGACGTACCGATTCACTGTTCACCCATCCTCCCGTGTCAACTAACCTTTTTAAACGTCTGACAGATACTACTTGGTACTCACATTCTAAGCTTTCCTGGAACTCATTGTCTTCTATATCTAAATCTATATTCCTTACAACACCGTAACATAAACTTATTTCATTTGTCCATTGACATCTGTAGCCCAAAGCATGAAAGTTGGCACAATCCACTAATTTCTGCGCACTGGTTTTATCTTCAAATTCAATTAGTACTTTATAGGGGTTCTTATAAGAAATTTTCACAATTTTATCAATTTTTTCAGCTCTTAACTTTTTTGCTAGACCGAATTGTTTTGGTAAAACCTCTTGGGACGTGACACTCACAATAATTTTGTCGACGCCTTCCAAGCCTGCACTATTCGCCTCATCTTCTGTACTTTTCTCGATAGCCTTCTTGCTAGCCTTTTATTGCTTTTTTCTAACTGTAACAAAACCATCATCATCTTCAACTATTTCATCACTTTCGGTTCTCATTCTCTTCTCCGGAGTTTTTTGGAAACCCATTACTTCGGTACTTCTCTCACATAACACACCCACAACTGCATTCATTAATTGCTCATCCCTTTGCTCCTCAACACTCGAATCAGATAAATTAAAAGTATTTTCTTTATCATCCATTGTCGATTTACATTTATATTTTTTAATGTAGGTAGAATTAAAACAACAATCACAAAAAGTTATAGCAATCTAGTACGCGTGCGCTTGACTCAGCGGCTCGCGCGCGACTGAATTCTGTTTATAATTTTGCAAAAAATTGAAACTGACTGACTTTTGTGCTGAAATTTCTTAGTGTTCATTAATTACGTAGGTACGGACGACAGCAGGTCAAGCTACCTCAAACGGTCAGATATTTCCAATCAACATAGAGCCTTAATGCTGTGTGTGATGTCGTCTGTACATAGGTTTGGTACTGTTTCAATGTAGGTTTCTGGATTTATCATTGTTATTTTTTTTAAATGCCTTATCATTGAATTTTCATCTTGTTTTAGTCTTTTCAGTTGATTTTTAATTGTAGTTATCCATGCCAGTGGTTTTTTCGTTTATTTAATTATTAATAAATTTATGTCTTTTTAGTTATGAAATATTACGTAACCGGATTAATTCCTTAAATGAGTTTATGTCATGTGGTTGATTTAGCAATTTGTTAGGGTTGAGAAAACTGATACCAAGTCCGGAAAGAGTCCTTACTCTACTCAAAGCAACGTAAGCTTGGCCTTTTGCAAATAAGTTTCTACTTAAATCTACAACTGCTGGGTCTAAAATTGTGACCTGTAGTTTATGCACCGTCACTGCCCAGCATAAAATTAAGGGAAACATTCGTCGCTCAATCTTGCCTTTACCACGTAAAGCATCAAATTCTGTAGCACGAGGCTGGATCCAGACTCCAATACCAGGTAGGTTCCCTGTTATACTTGTGTTATCGAGCTCCACAAATACCGCTTGTAGTAGTTTTCCTGGCTCCAACTGCTTTCTGCGTAGTGCTGGCCAATCTATTCATCGCATAATACTCATAGCACCGTTAACCAGCCCATGGTTAGCATTGATGTTCCGTCTTAGCATGGCTCGAGAGCTTATACCTAATTTGAGTTGGTTTGGTATATTACCTGATTTATTGGGATCTTCAGGTATGTATTCCTCTCGTGGTTTTTGACCATATGTTTTAGGATCAAATGAGATGTCTACAGCACTAACATTGTATACTTTTGTGAGCTTTTCTAACTTTTCTGTCATGGTCGCGTTACATACATATTAATGTAGCAGATTTTTTTCTTTCCATTTATAATTTATACTGCACGTTATAATAGTTCTTTACTTATGAAATTGCCATTCTGCAGTACTGGCCATTTCAAATAAAAAAAACCTGTTTGGCTAATAATTCTAATTTCAAATTCATTTTATCTTGCTTTTTTGTTTGTTTCAACATGGAGCTCTTTTTTTCCAAAAGTAGTCGTTTGTTTATTGATTAGTGGTACATTTCCATCACATTTCAATCTTTTTCGTCATTATGGATACGTTAAAAATTCGAGTAATTATGGAATATGAGTACCGTTATGCTAACAACGCGGCACAAGCGGCACGCAACATCTACGACGTTTACGGAGCTAACACTACAAACCAACGCAGCACTTGTTATTGGTTTGCTCACTGCCGTTCTGGGAATTTCGACTTTAAAAATGAACCCCGCGGTCGTCTGAAGACTTTTGGTCGACAATGACGAATTGAAGACGATTGTGGAAACTGATGATACACAATCTACGGCTGATATAGCAACAGCTTTCGACAAAACAAACAAAAAATACAAACTATATTGGACCATATGTGTTGAATTGGCAAGGTATAATATCTTGCCAAATGGGTGCCCCACGAACTCAATGATCGCCAGCGCGAAGTACGCGAGACGTGCCTGGCAGTGCTCAACAGACAAACAAATGAAGGAACTTTGAAAAACATTGTTACCTGCTATGAAAAATGGTTTCTGTTTGCTAACCGCAAGCGCTTAGCAAGTTGATTAGATCCTGGTTCAGCACCTATACAATGCCCTAAACGAAATCATACCCCTAGAAAAGCGATGGTCCCTGTTTGGTGGTCTAACCGGTGTGATTCATCACATCTTCTTACCAAACGGGATGAGCATTACTGCAGATATGTACTGTGAAGAACAGAACACAATGATGGAGAAACTGGCACATCTCCAACCAGCATTGGTCAATCACTCCTCTCCGCTGCTCCTGCACGACAACACGCGACCTCATACCGCACAACAGACAGTCTTCAAGTTGCAATAAAAGGTTGATGGGGTTGGAGGCTCTTCATCATCCGCCCTACTCACTAGACCTTTCGCCTACAGACTACTACTTTTTCCAGAATTTGAATAGATTTTTTTTAAATTAAATAATAAACTAGCGCTTGACCGCAATCCCGCCTGATGGTAAGCAGTGACGCAGTCGTTGATGGTAAAGTGCACTATTAGTTTATTAAGAGCCTATTCACTCTAGCCTTGAAGACACTCAAATTGTAGTCCGACGGAAACACCGCCGCTGGCAAACTGTTGCATTCCTTCGATGTACGCGGTATAAAAGAGGAGGCGAAACGCTTCGTCCGGATCGTAGTGGTGTTAACAACGTAAGGGTGGAAACTTGCCGTACGACGGGTCGTCCGATGGTGGAACGGAGATGGGGGAATTAAATCATGCAATTCCCTCGCACACTTCCCAAAATGCATCCTATAGAAGACCGAAAGGCTGGCTACTCTACGCCTGTGCTCTAGGCTTTGGAGACCGTCTCGAGTTAAGTCAGGGTTACTAATCAGCCTCTTCGCCCGCCTCTCCACTGAATCCAAAATAGCCAGGTGACACTTAGCAGCACTAGCCCAAATGTGGCTGCAGTACTCCACACGAACCGACCTGTACTTTGTACAACTTTAAAAGCTGCCCTGGTGTGAAGTACCGCCGGACCCTTGCGATAACGCCAAGTTCCTTGGCAGCCACCTTGGCTTTGGACTCAATGAACCGCCCAAAGTTTAGGGTGGAGGAAATCTAAACTCCCAAAAGCTGAAGGCGGTTGGTATAGTCCAAGGATACATTTTGAAAAGTAGGAGCCAAGGTGAACGGGCTCCTTTTGGGGGTGAAAAGACACGCCTGTGTTTTGGCGGTATTGAATGCTACAAGTTTGGCTTTGCCCCATTCGGAGACTACCACTTGCGTCTCGTTCAGCTGGTTTCTTTAAGAATCAATAAACTGCCACTGTGTTGGCAAAAATACATTGATTGCATGGGTAATTACTTCAATTAATACAAAAGGTTTTTTTTTCCTATTAAACGGCAATTTCATATTTTAAGACTTCTTTATATAAAATATATTTAGAATCAATATATTTATTATAATCAGTGATTAAAATCCTTAATTTTGATACCCAACTCGATATGCTTGGCAGAAAAAAACATGTAATTCTTTTTTTTGTTCCATTAAATATTAAGTTAAATACATATTTAGAATCAGTGTTTAAAATCCTTCATTTTGATATCCCACTCGATAGGCTTGGTAGAAATTTATTTCTTTATATCTCACAATATGGCGTCATACATCCGCCATTTTGGATTTTTTTAAATGTCACCTATCTAGTAGCAGTTGGGCAATTAAGTCAAATCTAACGATACCTCAAATGTGAAAACCCGTTTAGCGGTTCTGGAGATACTAGGTAATAAAGAATAATACATACAAGATAGGAGCTAAAACATAACCCTCCTGGCAGTCGGGTAAAAAAGAGCTCTTCTGACATTTTAATAGCCGTATCGCTTCATTAAGACAATGTGGCATGCTGTAAACTAAATTCCTAATACGGTTTTGGTCTATATTTGACCATTCATCCACTAGCGCGCTTTTAAACTGAAGTAAGGTAGGTGCAGCTGGAGATCGTTGTTTAACGCATCTGCTGAGTTCGTCTCATAAATGCTCTATCTGATTTAAGTCCGGGCTACGAGTTAGCTATTCTATGCAGGTGGTACCGACGTCTAGAATATAGGCGTTGACCAAGTGCACAATGTGGTCACGTATTATTGTACATAAAAATGGAATTTGCGCCCATAACAATAATATCATCAACCTTTTTATCGTCCCACTGCTGTGCACAGGTCACCTATCATACAGAGAAGGATTAAGCGTAATCACCACGCTTGCTCAATGAGGGTTGGTGATTTCAGACCTACAAGTCCAGGTTTGCTCAAGATGTTTTCCTGCACCTTATAATCAGTCATTGGTATCTAAGATATACTTAGAAAGTATATATAACTTAGAAAAGTTACATTGGTACTTGCCTGAGCTGGCATCGAACCCGCACACTCATACTTGAGAGTCTGGTGTTTTAACCTCTAGGCTACCACGACTGAAACTGAAATTAAATGGGTTTGAGTTATTACTTTTCCATAAAGTAATATTTGTTTACTTTTTGTAGATTACATGGATACATTAAGCAGAGCAAACACCGAGGAATACGTTACTATGGAATCATCGCCAAAGACCACGTTTAATGCAATGGTCAAGCTTAAATTTCAATAGATACCCTGATAACGTTATATAACTGAACCTTGACCTCTAAGCTGATTAAATTAACAACACAATCAACAAGTAAAAGCCCATTATGCAGAAAATATGATAACCCGCGATATATAGGGTTACAAACAAAAATTTCCTCATATGCAATGTTAAGATTGCCTTTTCCTGTTTGTGGAGTTTCATATTTCGCGATAAAACTTAGATAAAACAGTGTTAGATCGAGTATAAATATGTTGGAAATTGACTAAAGCTTCACACAACAAACCCACATCTCTTTACGAACGTTTCTCGTATTCTACTACACAACAACTACAATGGCTGCCATCAAGACCACCTTCATTCTTCTGCTGGTTGCCTTCGCAATGGTGTCTGTCACTGTTGAAGCTGTCCGTGTCGGACCCTGCGACCAGGTTTGCAGCCGCATCGTCCCTGAGAGGCACGAGTGCTGCAGAGCTCATGGCTACTCCGGCTACAGCAGTTGCTATTATGGTGAAATGGATTGTTACTGACGGAACTTCAACAGAGAAACGGTACGTTAGTGGGGCGTGAAACTCTTCGATGTCCAACATTCAAAGAACATTCAGCGGTAATCAAGACCTACCTTGTATTGTGAAACATCTATATGATTAGTGATTATTGTATAGTTTAACGTCTTAAGAGTTCAATATGTGATTTGGATTATTTATTAAAAGATTTAGTTTTAAAATTGTCGTCTGTTTTAGTAGATTATTCTGTAATATGTACCCTATATAAATTCCAAATTTATTGGTAGAAATTAAGTCAAACGTCCACATCATGTCTTATGAGAGATTTGCTTTGCCAGACGAACAAAAAAGGGATGGAATGTCTATCTCTTATAGATATCAAACAATAACATTATTTTTCATTTACTTTTTACGACTGCGGGAGTGAAGAAACTATTAAGAGTGGACTCTAGTGCCGAGGAATTTGAAAAATAGGTATTTGAAGAAACTATTGCCGTCGCACCGCTTTCAACCTTTCCCCGTAAAGTACGAAAGGGATAGTTGCAATTCATGCTGATTTTACCTACAAAAACTTTGACCAAAATATGTTTCGTATTCCGCTGTTGTCTTTTTCAAAACACGACAGATCTCAATTATTTTTATATCAAAATTTAGAGGATGAGTATACCTACGCCTTTATAATCTTTTTTTTTTTCAAAAAAACTTATCACTTTTGTGTAATAGTCGTCTGAACATCGTGGTAAAAATGGGTTATTTTTCGGGATTTTCAAACATCATATTTCAATTATTTTCGAAAACATCAAATAATAGGGGCGCGTATAATCAAGGTGTCAAATTAGGGAAAAAAGATTGCTCAAAAAGCGTTACCCACGAAGAAAACAGCGGAATACGTTTGTACGGAGAAAACGCCACTAGAATCCCCTCTTATGTTTTTATATACAACGTTCACAGTTTTTCTGTAGTGCAATCAGCATTCACCCGAGCGATGCCGGGGCGGGTCGCTAGTAACATATAAACAATTCCCTTTTCAATTCTATCTATAACCTACTGCAATGCAATACCGGAAGGTCCTCACAATCATTTGTTCATGAATCAATTAATGACGAGTTCGGCTCAACAAATACTAGGCCTCCGTCGATTCTACCGAAGTTTTTCTCGGTGGTAGGCAACAACATCAGCCGCCGGCATAAGTTACCACCCACCAGACAAAGTCTTACCGCCAAGCGATCCGTCGTGTTCCGGCATGATGTCTGGTGAAGCCGTACGGAGGTCGGATCTGAGCAGTTGTGTTGCGATGTGTACCGGGTACGATGTGCCTAATGTTGTTGTGTCGGGAGTTTGGTCGTGGAGGGTCTCCAGATCATCCTCTGGCGCAGCATCGTTAGTCGTGTTGTTGGGTTAAACATTGCATCACCTCGCTCAACTGCCGTCTTCCTTCCTATTCACTCAGTTTTTTTAGTGAATAGGCTTAATAAGCTAGTGCGCTTTACCATCAACGATTGTATCACTGCTTACCATCAGGCGGGATTGCAGTCAAGCACTAGTTTATAACTAATAAAAAAAAAAAAAAGAAATAGAATGTCAAATAAGAAGCTGACAAATTGCTTTATCCAAGGTATTGCTGCAAGGTAATTTGTCAGCTTCTTCACAGGATTTTGAACTTTAAAATAGTCATAGGGTAGAAGTGTGAAAACTTAACACCTAATTGACTGACAGAGAGGTGCGTGGATGTAGTTAGTCGAGAAGTCGAATTGTCGACGCAGTTGGCACAGTGGTTGAGCGATCGACTGCTGTGTTGCATGTTGCGGGTTCGATTCCCGCACGGAACAAATAACTGTATGGCCTACAGGGAGTTGTCCGGATCTGGCTGTTCTTGTACAGTCAAGACCAAAAGTCGAGTTACAATCTCACAAAACTATGGCCAAGCAATTATTGCTTCGACCTTCTTCTATAATAAAGTTTGATACACACTCATAAACATTGACAACTTACTGCCCGCTTATGATTGTTAGGTACTACTTACTAATTTCAACGTTCACAGTAAGTGTTTAAATGGCCTAGCGGTCCCCGCCTTGATAGGCATTCAAGGTGGTTCGAGTTCAAATCTAATAACATACAAAATATTTTTGAAATGTTTATTGGTGAGTTATGAATGCTGACAACAAAAATATGTAAAAATACCGATCCGCAACTTAACGATGATACTTTATTATAAGATTTTTTATATATTAGAGTCATTATAAAAAGATGACGGTAGATTTGTAACAAACTGAACAAAAAATATTCTACTACCTACAATAACTATTATTAACTACAATAACTCAAATAATATTTCTTAGCTGTTGTTGGTTGGTGAACATATAGTTACGAGTTCGTGTTATTAGTTTTACTTTTTTAATCAATATGCAGGCATTTGCAGCAATATATCTCAAATATCATAATATGAAACCGGCTTTTGTGTAAGTTGTTTTTATTATTATTTGGGTAAGGTGCAAACCAATCGCTTGTTGCAAGTGTGTAATAAAATTGTTATTGTTTTAGAGAAGTACTGTAAGCCAAAGTCAAGAGGTTGGAGGACGAAGGTGGCTTATGTGTCGAGACAAGTGAATTGAGTTAAATTGAATCAAGTGAGTTAAATTGTGCGAAGAAGGGAGGTTGCATTTGTGGTTTAAAAATAAACTGGCGAGACTGGTGGAGAGGGTAGAGGGCGCCGCCGTGTAAACATTGGCTCCACGCAATTATTCATTTAAAAATAGTAACAGTGATTAAAATACAAGTGAAAGTAGTTCCAGATATGAAGAAGTATAAACTTAAGTGAATACATATAAAGTACTAAAGAATTATACAAAGAAAAATCATATTTAGTTCTACAAGGGTTAACGAACATATTCAAAATTGTAAAAAAAAAAAAAATTGCCAGCTATGTCAATAGTGAAAGCCTCTTGTTCTGTGAAGCAACCTGAAGATTGTTGATGGATTGAGCCCTGGAAAAGGTATGAGAGTGATTTGAAGAGAAATAAATAAAATACCATCTAAAGCGATAATAAAAATACAAGTCATCCTGGTTTATTCTATAAAACAGCGCCATCTATTGAGTATATCGCGTAAACAATTCATGGGCGATCTATACACAATAGTTACTAGAGGTCAGCACCAGCTAGCAATCCTATATTTTTCTATACATCAGCGCCATCTATCTTCCTGCGGTGACAGCAGTCTCCCCATCAACATTTTAATTACACTATTGCCCGCAAGAGGTCAGCTTCAGATATAAAATGTCACAAAACTTAAATAATTGCGCAGGATGTACCCAAAATATACTTAACAAATTGCATCTCACTTGTACACTATGCAGCAGTAACTACGACTTGGAATGCGCCAACATCTCCACCATTTCAATAAAGTCATGACATCTGACCACAAAAAAGTATGGAAATGTCAAGATTGCCGCTGTAAAATGCCAAAAACAGGAAACAAAAATACACCCATACGACCGCTAACATCTACACAAAGCCAGATTGAACAAATAACCACACCCAACGAAAAAAACAATGTAACGATTCGACGTAAAACCTACCCTAACAAAGATTCGACAACTTTTGAAGATCTGAGCTTATTAGGCGATACACTATACCCGGAGAAAAAAAGCACCTCAAACATCAACACTGAACTTTCCTTACAAAACCTAAGTGAAATAATTATGATGCGTCTCAAAGAAAATAATCAATCAATAATAGCTGATTTCCGGAGCATCATACAAACTGAAATAAATAAAGCTATTACGAAACTTACGGAAGATTTTGAACAAAAAACCGCTAATTTATCAAGACAAAACGAACAACGAATACAAGATATTGAAAAGATTAACACAAAGATAGAAAACCTAATTAAAGAAAACGAACAATTAAAGCAAGTAATTTCGGAAATTAAATCGGTATCTACATCCCCAAAAATTCAATGTACGGAAAGCAATTCCAAAAAAATTGTCATTTACGGCTTCACCGAGTACTACAAACGAGCCTGAAGCTAACCTACATGACCGAATCATAGAAGTGTTTCGCGATATTCTGCAGGTGAACCTAGTGGGCTATGTAGAAAATATGTATAGAATAGGTAAAAATCACACAAATTGCCGGCCACTAGTGGTGGAATTAATAAGCAAAAGAATGGCTAAATACATCAAGAACAATAGCCACTACTTCCAAGGAACAGGTTTGTCTCTGTCTGAATTTTTGGATGAAAATTTACTTAAGGAAAGAAAACAATTGCGAGACGAAATGATAAAGGCAAGGAAGAAAGGCTTGCATGCAGTAATAAGAAATAATCAACTATATGTAGAAGGGAAAGCTACCATGCTGAGAGACGAAACACGCAGAAATCAACTGATCAACACACAAAATGTGAAAATGCTTAATTTGAATACTCCTCACGACACAAGCCACCGAGATCCAACCTGCAGAAATGAAATCACTGAAAATTATTCCTTTCGAAAACACAGACCAACTATTTAAAATTTTATTCCAAAATTTTCAAAGTCTTTATAATAAGCAACACCTACTTGAGTCCTTCATTGAAAACAACCCGATGTATAATGCAATATGTATATCTGAATCTTGGCTGTCGAAAGAAAAACTAAGCATAGTACAATTTGATGGATACAGAATAGCAGCGTCATACTGCCGCAGCACGCGAGGAGGAGGTGGCGTCTGCATCCTCCTACAAGATCATATCGACTTCAAAGAGCGGGACGATATAACCAACATGTCCATAGAATATATTTTAGAAGTATGTGCAATAGAGCTACCCAAAGAAAACATATTATTAGTATTAATGTATTGGAATAGAAGAGAGGAAGAAATATTTATTAGACAGTTAACAGATATCGTTAATTACATAAATAATAAGTATTTTAAATTTAATATTATAATAGGCGGAGACTTTAATATAAATATCTTAGAGAGGAATGTAAAGACTAGTCAATTCCTAGATCTCATGCTAGAATATAATCTTACACAACACATAAAAACAGCGACGAGAATAACACAAACCACATCCACATGTCTAGACTTGATATTCACAAACACTAACTCAAATCAAATACACACAACAGTAGAGGAACTAGGGTTTTCGGACCACAGCGGTACGACTATACACATCACCATACCAACACTACAGTTAGCTAAACCAACAACCTGGGTTGTTAAAAAAAGTTTATTTAACAAAACAAATATTCTAAAGTTTAAGTCTAAACTAAATGAACTCGATTGGAAAAAAATCTTACTTGAAAAACAAAATTTAAATCAGAACTATAGAGCATTTCACGATACATTAACAAATATCCTTGAACATTGTATACTAAAATGTAAAGTTAAACTTAAAACTAAATTTAAAAAATATTGGTTAACGAAAGGCATCAAGATTTCGTGTAAAAACAAAAGACTATTAAAAATACTTACACTTAAAACTAAGAACCCTGTCATTACAAACTATTATAAAAACTACGAAAAAATACTTAAAAAATTAGTCACTGAATCAAAAAAGATTCAATATGTAAATAAAATAAAACAATCAAACAACACGGTAAAAACGATGTGGAGTATCATAAATGAGAGAACAAATAAAAAACAAAAAAAAGAGCATAATAATATTAAATTACATATAAATAGCGAAGTTATATGCGAACCTAAACAAATAGCCAACATCTTTAATAATTTCTTTGCGGCCATTGGAGAATGCAGCACAAGTTTACCTGGTACAAAACTCGGGAATACCTCTGTACTAAATCCCACGGAGAACACGATGTTTCTTGGCCCAATAGACGCTTGGGAGGTAAACAAAATAATTAAAAACCTAAAAAATAAAAACAGCCACGGGATCGATGATATACCGCCAATGCTCTTAAGACAATGCGCTAACGAACTGACCTTACCATTTTATCTGCTCCTGAATCAATCGTTTGAGGAAGGTACCTTCCCCGATTTATTAAAAAAAGCTATAATCAAACCAATCCACAAAAAAAGATCTAAAACCGACCCAAACAACTATCGCCCAATAGCCCTTTTGCCATCTGCGTCAAAAATCTTCGAAAAAGCTATGTGTGACCGCATTTATGCATTTTGCGAAAAATACAATATTTTTAATGAAAGCCAGAACGGCTTTCGGAAAAACCGTTCCACCACCTTAGCTGTCTATAAATTTATCCAAGAAGCCCTTAACACCATAACTATTAAAGAATACGCAATAGGAATATTACTAGATATGACCAAAGCCTACGACAAGGTACAATTTGGTATATTACTTAAAAAATTATACGGAATAGGCATACGAGGAAAGGCCCACGAATGGCTAAAATCATATTGAAAAGATAGGGAACAGTTCGTTGAAATAGAATTCTTTAACCATGCAAATAATGAAATTGAAAAAATTCGATCAAACAGAAAAGCGATTAACGCCTCAATTCCTCAAGGGAGCGTAATAGGGTGCTTACTATTTTTACTTTACATCAATGACCTACCTACGACCATAGAAGGTCCTTGCGTCCTATTCGCAGACGATATATCTATTCTAGTATCATGCAAAAACAATGAAAATATAGATGAAACTCTTAACTCCATACTTAATAAAACATGCAACTGGATGACCGATCATAATCTTGAAATAAACTACCCCAAAACGAAATTAATAACTTTCCACCCTTACCAAAAAACGCCCTTAACATTAGATTTCACCTTCAACAACTCAAAATTAGAAACCGTTAATGAATTTACCTTACTCGGACTAGTTATAGACACACACGTAAACTGGAAACCACACATACAGAAAACTCACTCAAAAATTTCAAAATTCTCTTACGCCCTCCGTGAAATAAAAAAGACTACCAATTTCGAAACAGCGCTCACCACCTACTATGCTTACGCTTATGCATGGCTTAGCTATGGTGTTACCCTTTGGGGTAACAGTACAGATGTACAAACACTTTTCATCCTGCAAAAGAAACTGATAAGAATCCTCGTAAACATAGAGCAAACAGACAGTTGCAAACCTTTCTTTCAGAAACATAATATTTTAACTCTTCCCTGTATTTACATTCTAGAATCATGCAAATTTGTCCGGAAACACCAAGAGCTATACTCTAAACGAGATGACAACCAGTCACGCTATCAACTCAGACGTCGTTCTAAATTAAACATGCCACGTTCACGCTTAAAAATGCACGCGACAAGTCCCTACGTCATGTCTATTAAACTGTATAATAAACTACCCGCACAAATAAAAAAAGAAGATAAAATAAATATATTTCTAAAAAAACTTAAACAATTTATTTTATATAAGTGCTACTACTCTGTCAGCGAATACCTCAATGATAAAAATATAAATACACAAACTTAAACAGACATACACACATTCGCACACACACACACACACACACACACACACACCCACACACACACACGCACGCACGCACGCACGCACGTACCCGTTAGCAAGCAACGTAGTAGAGTGTAAAAAAGTGCTTCCTCTCTCCTAGCTTCACTTATGTTGTTGTGCCCAACAGGGTCCACATGAACTAATTTTAAGATAATTACCACCTAAGAATACTTGTGGAAAACAATAAAGTATTGAGTATTGAGTATTGACTTATCGAGCTAAACAAAAAAAAAAAACGATTTATAACAATCACAGGGCAGAAGTGCCCTACAGAGTGTTTTAAATATATACCATTATATATCCCAATAACGGTCTCTAAACCAACTCGTAAAGTAATTTAGCTAAGTGACAGTAATATGTTCGGTTGGCTTAATGGCTAACAGATGTCGCCTTTTGCAATTTCAATACAAATTACTTTTGGTAAATTATAAAGACAATAATTTCGGAATTCGATAAGAAATAAGTTCGTTTACTTTTGAACTAAGAAAGCGCTTGAAGATTATAATCTCATGCCTTCAAACTCCGAAAAAAAGGCACTGCAGGATGGCAGCACTAGTACCATGTTATACAAGCAAAAAAATTGTAAAGGTAATAAGCACTGTTTTCTGAAGTATAGATTATTTTATGATTGTCATAATATTCAGGTTAAGCTTCAATCCTCTTTTCTTTAAGAAAATGAATAATTAAGCTATAACCTCTTTAATCATTTGCTCATTCATTCGCTCTCGCTCTGCGGTAGGTGTAGGTTCGGTATTAACTACTGAGTTAGTTGTGCGGTAACTACCCCCTACTATAACAAAATGACTAAATGCGACAATTGCAATAAAGGAATTACCAGCAGATCGCCAGGACTGGAATGCAGGTCGTGTTCTAAGACAGTACATGCTAATAAAACCTGCTCTGGTCTTACCGCGAAGCAACTAGCTGCACTTCGTAATGCGGACAGCCTAGACTGGATATGTGATGAGTGTAACCACAACTCGCCTAACAGGAAATCATCCTTCTTTATCCCGGACGAAGAAGACGAAGAAGAGGAGGTCGCGACTTTCAGCACAAACCTAAGTACCTGCAACATAGATGGCGAAAAATTCCTGAAGAATGTTACATCCGAGCTAAAGAAAGTTTTAAAGAAGGAACTACAACCAATTGAAGTATCAGTCAGCCTCTGCAGCAAAAAAGTAGATGAACTGACAAAAATTGTTGAAAACCAAAACAAGCAGATCCAGGATCTGGAGAAGAAGTATACTCATCTTAGCAATGAAAAAGCTCACCTTGAACTGGAAATCAGCTCAATTAAGCAATATGTGCGTTCTATAGAACAACAGCGTCTAGATAACGTAGTAGAAGTAATCGGAATTCCTGGATGAAATTGAATTCCTGAAATCAACTAATCTACATTTCTTTACGAACGTTTCTCATATTATAATTACATAACAACTACAATGGCTGCCATCAAGACCACCTTCATTCTTCTGCTGGTTGCCTTCGCAATGTTTATGGTCACCATCGAGGCTGTCCGTGTCGGACCCTGCGACCACGCCTGCAGACATATTGTCCCTGGGAGGCACGAGTGCTGTAGAGCTCAAGGATACTCCGGCTACAGTAGTTGTTATTATGGCGAAATGGAATGTTACTGATGGAACTTCGAAAATGAAAAAGTACCTTAGTGGAGCTGATGTAAAACCCTGCGATGTTAAATATTCGAAGAACATTCAGTGGTTAACAAGACCTACCTTGTACTGTGAAATATTAAAGTGATCAGTGATTATTGTAAAGTTTCACGTCTTGGGATACAGCATGTAATTTGAATTATTTATTAAAAGGTTAGGTAAGGGTAAAGGTTATTTTTTTTTTGTGCAACAGTTTTTTCTTCTATATTTTTTTCAAGCCAAGACCTTTCCAGTGCAAAAGCTTGACGACATCATCCAACGCAGCAGTGAACAAATTGGGACATGATTTATCTCTTTGTCTCACTCCACGTTGCACTTGGATCGGTTTCGAGTCCTGATCCTGGAGACGGACTGACATGGTGGCGTTTTTGAAGAACGTAATTTGCCGCGCTAAAATTAGATTGTGATAAAACTATTATAAGGTGTTCTGGGGATACCTGTAAGGGTTCTTAATTGGAATAGCAATACATGACATGCGCAGCAAGTCCAAAATCCACCATCGGACGACCCGTCGCACGGCGAGTTTCCACCTTTACGTCGTTAATACCGGAACTGGAACGGACTGGAACAATTTGCCAGCGCCGGTGTTTCCGTCGGACTACAATTTGAGTGTCTTCAAGGCTAGAGTGAATAGGCTCTTAATAATCTAGTGCGCTTTACCATCATCGACTGCGCCACTGCTTACCATCAGGCGGGATTGCGGTCAAACTCTAGTTTATAATTTATAAAAAAAAAACAAAAAGAAAATGAACCAGTCATAATAGGGTATTTGACTAAAAAAAAAAAAACTAATTAGTCCGTCAGACAGATTTCCAAAAAATACTAGACACGTATTTTTTCTTTTTTCATTTAAACAAAAATTGACAAATATAAAAGGCATTAAAGATTAGGAGTGGTGGCTGGTGACGTCACTGGTCGCTAAAAAAATGTACCGTCCAGTGACGTCACACGAGTTTTCAACGCTCTGTGTCGTCTTCATTTTTTGTTTATATGAAAAAAGAAAAAATACGTGTCTAGTGTTTTTTGGAAATCTGTCTGACGGACTAATTCGTTTTTTTTAGTCTTATACTCTATTTAGATTTCAAAGCTTCAAAATCAAAAATCAAATCAAAATCAAAGCATTTATTTCAAATAAACCAGTTACAGGCACTTTTGAATTGTCAGAAGGTCGGTCAGTCAATAAGATGAAGCTAGTCGCCCATTCCAAAGAGTAGGTACCTATGGAGAAGAACGGGCAAGAAACTCCATGGACACTCTTTTAAAGTTTCAAGCTATTGTTACAAATATTTGATTACATCATTCATGTTGAAATCAACCGTGTGAGAACGATGCAGAAATAAATTGTACGCCGAGAGCGTCCATTATGAAAACACACAAAAATCAATTCAGAAATTAAAATACGCCGTGGCAGCTAAGAGATGACCAGTCCCCTCCGACGGCGTCCGTTCACGAACATGACGAATGGATCAGCATCATTCAGCTCAACCATATTCAAGGGAACTCAATGACCCAACACACACGCCACCATCAGCGAGACATTTGAGTGAGCATGACATACTCTCAACAGCCAGAGCACTATCAAGTCAATAAAAAAGACTAACCCAACAAAAAAATGCCTTACAGCACATTCGTACATTGTGCTCACACGTTTGCCATGCAATTATACAATACTAAGAAATTGAATCTACACAATGCTAAGATAGTTTTGTCCAAGGTTCAGCAGCTCCAACAGTGTTCCCGAATCTGTGGAAAGTTTAGCTCCTGTGTAGCTGTAGAAATGCCGAACACCTCTGTCAGCGATACAATTCCGTAACGTACAATATGCTTGGCTACATAGTGTGTAATACAGGCTTTGAATTAGTAACATTAACAGTTACATATTAAAACTACAAGAGGAAAAATCAGAGAACAATCAGTGTATAGAAATCGGACGCAGCTCAAGCCCAAGCCTTTTTGTCCTCAATATAATCCTTCACACTATAAAATGCTTTCTGACACAACTTACGTTTAATGAAGGATTTGAATTTATTCAGGCTCAGATCTTGAACCACCTCTGGAAGTCCATTGTAAAAATGTATACATTGGCATCTGAAGGAGCCACCTATTTTCTTGAGCCTTGTTGTAGGTACAATAAATTTGTGCCTGTTCCTAGTATTTATATTATGGACATCACTGTATTTTTTAAACAATTTTATATTTTTATGAGCATACAAAAGATTTTCATAAATATATTGAGACGGCACGGTCAGTACATTAATCTCTTTAAATTTTTCTCTGAGAGAGTGTCTCGGACTTAATTTATAAATTGCACGAACAGCTCGTTTCTGCAAAACAAATATTGTTTGAATATCGGCAGCATTTCCCCACAACAGAATGCCGTACGACATTATGCTATGGAAATAGCCAAAGTACACTAAACGGGCCGTCTCAACATCAGTCAAATTACGAATTGTTCTAACTGCGTATGCAGCAGAACTTAGTTTTTTGACAATTTTTCTATATGTGGACCCCATTGAAGCTTAGCATCCAGAGTTATACCCAAGAATACTGTGCTGTCTTCAGATTTCAATTCTTCGCCCTTTATCAACACTTTAGTTTCCACCTGCCTAACGTGAGGTAGAGTAAACTTAATGCATTTAGTTTTTTTCTCGTTTAAGAGTAAATTATTAACATTAAACCAATGGACTACTTTGGAGATCGCGCTATTTACATCATCAGTAACCTGCTGCTGACGTTTCAGTTTAAATAAAAGTGAAGTGTCATCTGCAAACAACACTATATCGTGGTTATCCTTTATTAGGTACGGCAGGTCATTGATGTAAATAAGAAACAAAAAAGGACCAAGAATTGACCCCTGTGGGACTCCCATTGTTACCAAAGACCCGGAAGATCTTGTTCCATTAACGTCAACGCTTTGAATCCTACCACTCAAGTAAGATGTAATAAGATCCAGTGCAGAATTCCGGATCCCGTAGTGGCGGAGTTTCCTGATTAACGTATCGTGAAGAACGCAATCGAATGCCTTAGACAAATCACAAAAGATGCCCAAGGCATCGCATTTATCCTCCCATGCATTATAAATATGTCCTAGAAGTTCAACACCGGCATCAGTAGTTGAACGACCCCTTGTAAAACCGAACTGTTTGCTATGTAATAATTTATGTTTATTAAAAAAAATTTGCATTTGGTTTAAAATTAATTTCTCAAAAATTTTACTAAAGGTAGGTAGTACAGAAATAGGTCTATAATTTGTGGGGTCTGATGTACTACCTGATTTAAACAAAGGTATTATTTTACTATTTTTCATGAGATCAGGAAACTCTCCACAGTCAATACAAGCATTAAAGATATCAGCTAGAGTGGGTGCCACAATATCAATAATAGACTTAGCAACTTCCACCGAATGGCCCCATAGGTCAGCAGTCTTTTTTACATTTAGAGTGTGAAATGACGAGATGTTTGCACTGAAATAAATCGTGATGAGGGAGTTGTTGTTCAAGAATCCCAAGGTAAAGCAGCATTTAGCGTGAAGTTTGTGTATAAGCATTCTGCTTCACAGAGACAAGAAAAAAAGACGAACATTTTAAGACTATATCCTTTAATACTAAATAATCCAAAACACATGCTAAATTCAAAATATTTTTAACTGTCTGGCAATAGCTACTGGTAAAGAGTAACATACATATTAATGAACAATCTACGAAAAAAGAGAGAAATTTTAAAACTAAATCCTTTAAAGACGTGGAACTTCACAAGAATCATTAATGTTACTTAGATGCTGTACAGTACAATGTAAGTCTTGATTATCACTGATTCTGAGGTTTCACAGAAGCTCCACTAAGGTACAGAAACACTTGTGAGGTTCCGTCAGTAACAATTCATTTCGCCATAATAACAACTTCTGTAGCCGGAGTAGCCATGTGCTCTACAGCACTCGTGCCTCTCAGGGACGATGCGGCTGCAGACCTGGTCGCAGGGTGCGACACGGGCAGCCTCTATGGTGACCGACACCATTACGAAGGCAACCAGCAGAAGAATGAAGGTGGTCTTGATGGCAGCCATTCTAGTTGTTGTGTAGTAGAATACGAGAAATGTTCGCAAAGAGATGTGGACTTGTAGTGTGAAGCTGTAGATATCTTTCTCCGTATTTATACTCTACTAACAAAGTATTATCGTGAAATATGAAACTGGTTGGTGCTGTTTTTTCCACAAACAGGAAAGGGTAATCTCAATATTTCAGACTAGTAGCCGCTCGCGACTTTATTCGCGTGGAGTTAGTTATTTGATCATTTTATTTTAACCGCAAAAGAGTATTTGTTTTTTATATGCTCCACTCCTATTGGTCGCAGCGTAATATTATATAGCCTAAAGCCTTCCTAGATTAATGAGCTATCCAACGCAAAACTAATTTTTCAAATCGGACTATTAGTTTCTGAGTTCAGCGCGTTCAATCAAACAAACTCTTCAGCTATTAATATAGATAAGGAAATATTTTTTAACCCCGGACAACATCATACTAATATTATAAACGGGAAAGTGAGTTTGTTTGTTCCGCTTTCACGCCGTAACTACTGAACCGATTGCTTTTTATCACGGAAAAATTTGATATTCCTGAAGGAAATCTAAAAAGCGCGATATAACCGTACTCCACGCGGGCGAAGCCGCAGGCGCACAGCTAGTAATTATAAATTTGGAAAATGGACTTTTACTTGTTGATTGTATTTAAATTAATGGGCTTAGCCATCATGGTTCAGGTATTTACCACTCATCATCATCCCAGCGTTAATCCCAGTCGCATCCGAAGCCTTTTCAGCTTTGGAGTCTGGGGTTCGTCTTACCAGTCCAACTGCTGATATGGCTAAACTTTGCAGGTAGTTAACACCATCGGGTTATTATAGGTTGTTTCTAACTTTTAGGTATTGAGCTCATTATTCACCACATTGAACAAAATATATTCCGACGTAAACAAAAACTTATAAAAAATAAATAATAATAATATATTTAGCCTGGAGCACAGGCGTAGAGTAGCCAGCCTTTCGGTCTTCTATAGGATGCATTCTGGTGAGTGTGCAAGGGAATTGCATGATTTAATTCCCCATCTCCGTTCCACCATCGGACGACCCGTCGTACGGCGAGTTTCCACGCTTACGTTGTTGACACCACTGTGATCCGGACGAAGCGTTTTACTTCCTCTTTTATACAGCGGACATCGAGGGACTGGAACAATTTGCCAGCGACGGTGTTTCCTTCACACTACGATTTGAGTGTCTTCAAAGCTAGAGTGAATAGGCTCTTAATAAACTAGCGCGCTTTACTATCAACGATCGCATCACTGCTTACCATCAGGCGGGATTGCGGTCAAGCGCTAGTTTGTAATTTATAAAAAAAAATATTTGCCTAAATTTTACAAAGATGATAAAAATAAAATTTAGGACATAATTTCTTTTGCCAATGTAACAAAGAATTAATTGATAAAAAAATGTTAATGCCAGTTATATCCTGAAAAATTTGCATGATAAGCATGCTAATTTTTTAGGATGTAACTGAAATTAACATTTTATATCAATGAACTCATTAACACTTTAAAAACTGTTTATAGATAATTAATCATTCGTACATTTTCTTTTAAATAATTTAGTATTAACATTTTTGAGATCATTTGGTAACTTCACTACCCAAACATTACCAAATTACCCAAACTACCCAAGAATTTTCATGCGGTTTTTTTTTAATAGATAAAGTGGTTAAAGAGGAAGGTTTATAAGTATAATAACCTCTATTAAATAGTGCCAAAATACTATTATTTTTGAGGTTTCTAATGTGATGTCGTGAATAATAAATTTTTTTCCGCATTTGCAGTGAAACGCAGGCTGAACCCTACGAGATTTATCAAAATATTGTACTAAATATTATACAAATTGAATGTTGAGGTCTACAAAAAACTCCGCGGTGGTATCTCTTATAAATATCCCACAATATTTTTTTTGTCAGTTACTTTTTACGACGAATACCGGCTAATTTTCGAAACGATTTTAACCAATACTTTATTATTTCAAGACATTTACATAATTTGAAAAGTAAAAAAAAAAAATATGTACAAGTATATAAAAGAGGAAAGGAAAAACCTAGAGGGCATCAAAAAATTCATCCGCATCGCTGTCAACAGGAAACGTGCCCAACAGGCTGGCGATGCTGATTCTTTGGCCAAAAAATAACCCAACCCTCTGGTCACGTGAAGTGTCGATTAAACGTTTGGCGATACCCGAAATAACAGGTGTGCACTCAGACCCCCTGGCCTTAGTGTTTAAACCCCAAACGGCTTGAACATAAAGGTTCCAATGAAATTGGAGTATTTCCGCCGTTTGAGGTTTTCCGCACTTGCAGCAGCCGCTGCAGCACAACTCACCGTATGTGGAAAATGGGATGGCGCAAGGGTGTCGACACACGTTGCACCCCACACCAAAGGCCTACCTACCTTCCAAGGCATTACAGTCATTCCGTCTGGTCTCTTCCCATCGTCACGTGTCAAGCCGTGAGGATCTAAAATAGCTCAGCGCCGGCGTGCTAGCACGCCGGCGGTGACAAGAGTACGGCGGATAATATCATTAATGTTTGCGTGCCGTGCCATTTGCCCTGCGCTTTTACTGCAGGATAAGCCATGGTGTCCGAAGCAGTCAACACCTTCACCGCATTGGCAGCGATGCGGAGCCACACAAGGGGCGCCCAGACGCAGACAAGTAGCGAGCCGGAAAGTGGCGTCACCCAGCAGAGTTCTTATGTTGGGTAACGGTAGCGCCTGAAGCCAGAGGCCCGATTCCCATTTACCCACAGCCAGTAGGCGGGCACGCTCAACAGTATTGGTGGACGTATTAATAAGATTATTTCGCACCAACCTGCAGAGCGGCTCATCCCACTGCCTCTGGGAAGATAGGTTCACGGGCAGATTCGTATCTGGGCAAGTCATTTTCAAGGCGTTCACCGAGTCGGTCGAGTACGGCACTTCAGAGTCGACTAAGGATGAGGCTAAAATCTTCCCGGTTAACTCTTCGGTTCGGTGGACAGAGGAGAGGAACGCCGGTAAGCTAATACTGGTAATTTTACGGACCTTGGGGCCACCAAAACGGATGGGAAGTGTGGCTTGCATCTACGCTCGGTCGTCCAAGGCCACATTTAAAATGGTTATTAGGGTGTTGCGAATAATTTGGTTGATTTTGACCAAAAGTTGTGGCTGCTTCCATAAAGGGGAAAAGCGTAGATTAATATATTAAATTTGGGCCAAAACAACAGTATCTAATAAGGGTGAAAGCAGAATGCAAATTAATTTTACAGACATGTCTGTCCGAAATGTCGTTAAAATTTTGAATTTTTTGTTCGATGAAAGAAGGAAAACTATCTTCCAAAATTACCCAAGGACCCAAGGAGGTGTAGTGTGTATTTTATCTATAATTTTTATGTTTGGGGCTATTTCATTAAACTTTTCTATGATCAGGTGTCTGTCTGTCTGTTGGGTAATGTCAGAATGTCAGAGAGGTAAATTTCACATTTTAAGGGGTTAAGGTACAGGCCGATCGATTTAAATTCCTGTTTAAGAAGCTGTAGGTCTTTCAAAATGGTGTCTACATCACCTCCTAAAGTCCCATCGTCTAAGTACCAAACGTTTTTGAATTTTGAATTTACAGAAACCAAGTTCAAAATTCAAAAACGTTTAATTATGGATGAATAATGTCAATGTTAATAATGGGATGAATAGCCAAACTGAAAAGGACTGGCTCAAGAGGGTCATTTTGTTGACATCCTACTGCAGATTCCAAAACATTGTCTTTATATAATAATTTGAAAGGGTGTCTGTAACATTGCCACAAAAAGCTATAAATTTCGGGTAATTCCTTTTTGACTTCAGTCAACAAAGCGTCCCTGTTTACAGAATTGAAGGCATTCTTTACGTCAACCTTGAGCATGATCTCACCTTTATTTGAATTTAAAAAAGTGGAGAGGGCATGAACGGCAGCCTCACAGCCCCATTTCGTACCGAAACCAGCTGCAGGGGCTGAAACTTAGTTTTAAGTTTTTCGTTATAAATCTTACAACATATTTTGGCTGCCGTGCGCCTGTATGCCGCCGTCCTTGTTGCGCAGGTTGCACACAGGTTGGCCCCGTACAAGACATTCAGGACGGCCTCGTTCACACCGCCGGTGAGCATGGGGTTAACAAGCTCCTTCAAAAGTAACTAATCAGCTTCTCCGGTGCCTGGACTCAGCAGATCTTTGAGATGTTGTGGAGTCAGACCGTCGAGGCCGCCGGCGGAACCACTTCAAAAAGAGCTTACGGCTGCAATTAACTGGTGGGCCGAAATATTTAAAAAGGTTGAATTTACGTCAGGAGTGTTAGGGGGCTCGGGGAAAGTGAGATCATCCACAGGCGCCTGGTGTTTACTCTTTAGAGCTGTAAAAGTTTCGGTAGAGTAAGGCGCCACCACATCGCTGCTAAATAATATCCTAGCGGCTCTTCTGATGTCACCTTCACTTAATTTAGAGTCTACATGTGAACACAAGCCTTTTTGTGATTGATTATTAAATGGAGTTAATTTTTTTATCTAAATGTAGGGTCGAATTGTTTTAATTGACTTTAATTTGATTTGTTAATGTTTTTTTGTTAGCCAAATTTTTCTAAAGGTGTAGTATTCTATAAGGGAAGGTGAGTAATTGCTCCCAGGCACTTAGCGAGTTCTCCCGGGTTACAAGACGGAGACATCGCGACAAATTTTGTGCAACAGACTGTCTAGCGCCCCGGGGAACTCTCTTTAAAACCGAGTTTTTGAATTTTGCTAGTCTTTGCCACAAGGTTTGTTCTGGAGGTGTTGATGTTGGGGGTGTAGCTGAGGGGCATGATGATACACTATGTATTTTGTGGATCTTACCATAATGTATCCCCAGCCCCCGTTCGCATTTAAGAAAACGTGCCCGTGAGCAATTCGAGCATCTCACTAATGGGGAAGAAAACTGACTAATCTCGCCACTAGAGGCGCTGATATCGTTTGACCCAAATAAACTGTCAAAACCCATTGTAATTTGTTCGAGTTAACGTTGTTTATAAAAAAAATAAAAATATGCCGCGTTATGTAGCAATTTGTTGCAATAATGATAGAAATCACTCTTTCCCTAAAGATATGCATTTTAAATTAGAACAGAATATATAAATAGATTTCAGTAAAGATTATGTTGATGTCTCTATAGCTTTCCGGTGGCGGTAACCCAATTTTTTTCTCGTGAATTTCTTGTTATTGAGGAACCTCGAAGTTAAAATTTCGGTCATACGATTCAAGTCTGGATAATAATTTTAGGTTAATAAGGTTGAAACTTTCAAAATATGGCAATAATAAGTACATTAATATTTACTCAAATATAACTAAAGAAACATTAAACCTAATACAAAATTAATAACATAAATAATTAATGTCTGGGCATTGTTATTTGCCTGGTAATTAGATCAGCTTTTACTGAAGCTCCTCTAGACTTTTAACTCCTTTTTAACTTGAAACAGTCCATGTACAATACATTGCTCTGCTTTACCTAAAAAAATCTCGTCAAACATAAAAAAAAAAACTCAACATAAAACGTGATACGACTGACAGCTAATATTGTTATGAGTCAAACGCCACTAGCGACATCTGCTAATAGCTTTGCGTTTTCTTCCCCATTGGGTATCGTGCGATGTGGTTGGTTGACTGGCACTGTTTCACTATAATTGCCGTTATCTATCATAAAAACGATGTGCACTTACATACTCATAATATACACACTAAAAAACAAATACATAAAAACATAAAATACAAAACCAATATTTCACCATTTACACAAGTATTGACACATTAAACTGTCACACTTTGGCGTGTCAGTGCTGCGCAGTGGCGTTCAGGCCAAGGGGCTCCATGCAATCAGGGCGCAGCCCTCGCAAACGCTGACCTCGCTGTGGGCCGCCCTTTCGCTGTCAAAAGACAATTTCTGTTAACAAATTCACAAATTTTCCACCAGAAATCAGACCGGTCAGAGATAATGAGTAATATGAGTTTACTTAAAATTATTAGCTCGTTTTATTATTTCATGGAGTTTCGATTGGGGTTTAAACAAAAAGGGTTTCAGTATGAAATTGAATCAATCAGTCACTTTATATTCTCACCACAATCATCATCACAATCCTGCCTTTATACCAATTTAATTGTGGTCGGCGCAATACGTCTTTCTCTTCTATAGTTACTTCTCTATTAGACGTCATCCCCTCTAATCACTCCCTTGTTAACCATATCATCACAATATAAGAACTTAGATTATTTTATATTGATCACATTTGACTATGATAAATTAGGTCAGGAAGAAGATATTTATATTGTGGGAGACTGGTGCCTGAGCTAAGGCCGTGTACTGTGTTTCAGGACATCAGGATCATCCCTTTATTTTTACCCGACTACGGCAAAGCAAAAGGAGGGTTATGATTTTGACAGGCTATGTATGTATGTATGTATGTTCATCTGTTCCCTCGTAACTTCTAAACTACTTATCAGAATTCGACAAATGACAAATCATTAGAAGCGTCTTAATTGTCCGCTGGTTATAAGCTATATGGGGTTTCACAAAATCTAATGTGGCGCTCTCTAGCGGACAAAACATACAGAGTAAAAAAATAAAATTAAGACAAATATGCCGTGTTTGGTATCATTTGAAAGCGCTTTACTTGTACATTTTGAATTTAAATATATTGCTACCATTTGCTTGTGACCTTACCTGTATTCATGGGCTGGTTGCATATAACTCACATCTTTTCGTTCCTATCTTCTTTACTACTTATCAGAATAAGGCCACTGTAGAACCATTAGAAGTGCCTTGATATTCTGTTAGTTATGAGCTATAAAACTTGTCACCAAATTTAGTATTGCGCCCTCTAGCGGACAAAAAGTTCTATGTTAATATAAATTTAAAATAAATATACCGTGTTTGGTATCACGTGAAAGAGCTTCACGAGTACTTTATGCTTGTACATAATTACAGGAATGCTTTAATGATGTTAAATATGAGCGACAAGCGGCCGCCAGCGACTTCGTTCGCATGGAATTAGTTATGCTCAGCTCGTATTGGTCGCAGCGTGATGTTATGTAGCCTAAAGCCTTCATGGATTAATGGGCTATCCAACGCAAAAAGATTTTTTCAAATCGGACCAGTAGTTCCCGAGATTAGCGCGAACAAACAAACAAACTCTTCAGCTTTATATATTACTAGCGGCCACCAACGACTTCGTTCGCGTGGAATTAGTCACGCTCAGCTCCTATTGGCAATAGGTACGGCTGCGTTAGCTCCCGTTTCCGCAACATTTTTTGTTACTACTCTGCTCCTATTGGTCATAGCGGGATGATATATAGCCTAAAGCCTTCCTGGATTAATAGGCTATCCAACGCAAAAAGAATTTTTCAAATCGGACCCGTAGTTCCTGAGATTAGCGCGCACAAACAAACAAACAAACAAATTCTTCAGGTTTATACAGGGTGGCCCATCGATTGACGTCATAAAAAAAATTTAGGTCCGGCATTTCGTGGGGTATCCGAAACACCCCCATGTATGTTCCGCGATATTTCATAGTTTTCGAGTTATGATTTTTTTTTACTTTTCGAGGAATTTCAACCGGACGAGTATAAAAAATTGTTTTTTTTTTTTAATTAAGACTTCTTAAGATTTTTTTTTGCAACAGATTCCTCATGTGCTGTACTATAATACATAAAATAACTAGCTTCGTAACTTTGATGAAAGTTACGAAAATGTTGGTCAGAATTCAAAAAAATACGTTCCGTGAATTAAGACTTTAATTTTCAACTTTACATTAAAAATCGAATTAAGTGTTATTTCCCTTCTTATTTACTCTCAAAAATGCGCCAGACTCTCAGCTTTCATAATCAGAAGACAGAAGTAGTACTTTAAAGCAAGTTTGGCTAAAACCGGTCTTCAAAACACCAAGGTGGCAAAATTCATAAAATTACGTATCTGATTACAATTGTTTTTTTTTTTGCATTAACTATTATTTCTGAGGCAAATTAATGATTAAGAAAGCTGAAAACCTATCGTGTAAGTGAGATAATGAAAAAAAAAGTAGAATTTTATGTACGAATCTTTATTTAAATTTACAATAAATTTTCAAAGTGGCCACCGCCAGCGGCAATGCACATTTTACACCTGCGTAAAAAATTGTGTTTTAATCTGCGGAACGCCTGTCTGTTTTCATTCACTACCCGTTTTGCTTCTAAAATCTTCTGCCTCAGTTCTTGTTCACTGGAACACTCCCGGGCGTATGCTGTTGTGCGGTCTGGTGTTCTAAATGGCGAATTAATTGGTCCATTAGAATTGCCGAGCAGACTTGATGGACCAACTTACAAAAACTTCTTAGAGAATGACTTTGAAGATTTGCTTGAAGATGTAAATCTACAACTAAGACGCACTATGATATTTCAATGTGACGGCGCTCTGTGTCACTACGCGACACAAGTCCGGGATTATTTGAATGAAGAATTTCCTAACAGATGGATAGGATGCGGTGGACCGATTTCATGGCCTCCGCGCTCACCTGACCTCAACCCCATAGATTACTTTATTTGGGGCTATTATAAGGAAACAGCATACGCCCGGGAGTGTTCCAGTGAACAAGAACTGAGGCAGAAGATTTTAGAAGCAACGTTTTGCTTCTAAAATCTTCTGCCTTCTTCAAATCTTCTTATCTTCTTAGTAGTGAATGAAACCAGACAGGCGTTCCGCAGATTAAAACACAATTTTTTACGCAGATGTAGAATGTGCATTGGCGCTGGCGGTGACCACTTTGAAAATTTATTGTAAATTTAAATAAAGATTCGTACATAAAACTCTACTTTTTTTTCCCTATCTTACTTACACGATAGGTTTTCAGTTTTCTTAATCATTAATTTGCCTCAGAAATAATAGTTAATGCAAAAAAAAACCAATTGTAACCAGATACGTAATTTTATGAATTTTGCTACCTTGGTGTTTAGAAAGCCCGGTTTTAGCCAAACTTGCTTTAAAGTGCTACTTCTGTCTTCTGATTATGAAAGCTGAGAGTCTGGCGCATTTTTGAGAGTAAATAAGAAGTGAAATAACACTTGATTAGATTTTTAATGTAAAGTTGAAAATTAAAGTATTAATTCACGGAACGTATTTTTTTAAATTCTGACCAACATTTTCGTACCTTTCATCAAAGTTACGAAGCTAGTTATTTTATGTATTAAAGAACAGCACATGAGGATTCTGTTGCAAAATAAAAAACGTTAAGAAGTCTTAATTAAAAAAATAAAACAATTTTTTATACTTGTCCGGTTGAAATTCCTCGAAAAGTAAAAAATAATTCATAACTCGAAAACTATGAAATATCGCGGAACATACTCGTACATGGGGGTGTTTCGGATACCCCACGAAATGCCGGACCTAATTTTTTTTTATGACGTCAATCGATGGGCCACCCTGTATATTAGTATTAGTATAGATGATATGATATTATATAGCCTAAAGCCTTCCTGGATTAATGGGCTATCCAACGCAAAAAAGAATTTTTCAAACCGGCCCTGTAGTTCCCGAGATTAGCGCGAACAAACAAACATACAAACAAACTCTTCAGCTTTATATATTAGTATAGATAAGAGTAAAGCGCGGACCACGGAAACTGTGAATCTCTTAATGCAATGTAGGGCAGTGTGAACATTAATAGAATATGTAATGCACTAATGAAAACGACATCAGCTGGGAGTAACTCCACGCGGTGAAGACGGAAACAGTTTGGTAACTAGCTAAAACTTCCATAAAAATGTCCTCTGCACTATATGCCTTCGGGCTTATGTTGTTATATGTGCGTGTAGATGTAATATGTCAAGTACCTAGTTTTTAGTTCATCAATTTAACTTTTGTTAATATTATGCGCCACAAATACACTTTAACACCAAAATAGTACAAATAATAAAAAGTAAAAAACTAAAACCCAACTACGACAAAAACGACGCTGAAAAAGTATAAAACAAGATTTTCAGAATACTGAACTGAACAAAGTTGCTAATGTAGTTGCAAGTAAATGGACACAGTAGACTCCACCAAGATGCCTTCGTTGTAAATTGACAATAATGCCATACAATACTATTCTGAAGTATACAATATTCAATATGTAGAGATAAATTTTCATGTTTGGAAAGGCGTAGTCACACGTTACATTTACCTACCTACCGTAGCACCTTGACAACGTGTGACTACGCCTTTCCAAACATGAAAATTTATCTCTACATATTGAATATTGTATACTTCAGAATAATATTGTATGGCATTATTGTCAATTTACAACGAAGGCATCTTGGTAGAGTCTACTGTGTCCATTTACTTGCAACTACATTAGCAACTTTGTTCAGTTCAGTATTCTGAAAATCTTGTTTTATACTTTTTCAGCGTCGTTTTTTGTCGTAGTTGGGTTTTAGTTTTATTACTTTTTATTATTATTGTTTTAATTTTTCAATTAACGCGCTAGCTGAATGTAGTAAGGCATCAAAAGACACACTGCAAATACCTTTTTATCTACATTATCTTTGTATGACCTTCCCTTCAGTAAGCGTTGCTCCCTGAACGGTGCCCAGCCGAGCTGGATTCGACGAGACACCTTTCTTTCGAAGCTTGTCCTAACAAAGGACTTTACATCAACATCAACGGCGAGTACATACTCGCCGTTGATGTTGATGTAAAGTCCTTTCCAGTCCAGGAGCTTAAAGACACCTTTCAACGCAGCAGTGAACAATTTGGGAGATAAGACATCTCCTAGTCTCACTCCACGCTGCAGTTGGACCGGTTTCGAGTACTGATCCTGGAGACGGACTGACATGGTGGCGTTTTTCTACAAAATGTTTATCACCTTAATCTATCTATAGTTTCCTTCTTTGGCAGCGCTGGAAAGACAACAGCTCAAGAGAAATTACCGCGAAAACCAAGTAAAATTTTTAGCCGCGCTAAGAATGGACTGACACAAAGCCACTGACACTTGCCGAATTAAAGTAAAGTCTGCTATGTTGCGCAAATTTTTTAAAACGTATATTAATTTACGTACTCTAGTACATAATAAGTCAACATGTTTACGGAAGTTAAGATTATCATCAATTGTGATACCTAAAATTAGATTGTGATAAAACTTTGATAGGTTGTTCTGGGGACGCCTGTGAGGGTTTCTAATTGGCATAGCAATACACGGAATGTGCAGCAAGTCCAACATAAAAAATAAACCTGTCATAATTTAAATTTCGAAGCTTCCGAGATGTTTGCACTGAAAGAAATCGTCAAGAGAGACAGTTATTTTTCAGGAATCCCAAGGTAAAGTAGTATTTGCCGTGAAGTTAGTGTAAAAGCATTCTGCTTCAAAGAGACAAGAAAAAAGGATAACAATTTTAAAAACTATATTCAAAATACTTTTTATCTCTCTAAAAAAAACTTGTTTGGCCTAATTTATAGCATTATATTTTTAATTTATACGGTAAAGAGAATACATAATAACGAATAATCTATCAAAAAAAGGAAATTATAAAACTTAACCTTTTAAAAAATAGTTTAAATTACATGCTGTATTCTAAAGACGCGGAACTTTACAATAATCACTGATCACTTTGATGTTTCACAATACAAGGTAGGTGATTACCGCTGAATATTCATCGAATGTTGGACGTCGAAGGGTTTTACAAAAGCTCCATTAAGGTACAGTTACACTTGCGAGGTTTCGTCAGTAACATTCCATTTCACCATAATAACAACTGCTGTACCCGGAGTAGCCATGAGCTCTGCAGCATTCGTTCCTCTCAGGGACGATGCGGCTGCAGACCTGGTCACAGGGTCCGACACGAACAGCCTCGACGGTAACCATAACCATTGCGAAGGCAACCAGTAGGAGAATGAAGGTGGTCTTGATGGCAGCCATTGTAGTTGTTGTGTAGTAGAATACGAGAAACGTTCGTAAAGAGATGTGAGTTTATTGTGTGAAGTTCGAGATATCTTCCTCCATATTTATACTCTATTTAACGAAGTGCTATCGGGAAATATAAAACTGGTTGAAGCTAGTTCATCCACAAACAGGAAAGAGCAATCTCAATACTTTAGCTTGGGAAATATTTATCTTTAACCCTGGAGGAGTTGGGTTATCATATTTATCTGCAAAATGGGCTCAGACTTGTTGATTGTATAATAAATTTAATCAACTTAAAGGTCATGGTTTAGTCATTTAACACTATCGGGTTATCTAATGACATTTATAGGTATTTTCTCATTTTAAGGTATAGATGTCATTATACATCACCTTGAAAAAAAAAATGTTTCGATTCAAATAGAAACCTATAAAAAGTAAAATATAATAATATAAATTTACCATCATCATCATCATCACAGCGTTAATCCCAGTCGCATCCGAAGCCTTTTCAGCTTTGGAGTCTGGGATCCGCTTTACCAGTTCAACTGCTTATATGGCTAAACATCGACATTTTCCGTGAAGCGACTGCCGTCTGACCTCCACAACCCGAAGGCGACATCGAAGCATTGCAGTTAGACCAATTATTGGACTTTTGAGGGCTCCAACAACCCGTAACGACTGCCACTAGATGTTCGTATGGCAACCGGGACCAACGGCTTAACGTGCTTTCCGAGGCACGACCAGACCAGTGCAAATATTCATATTCATGCATACAAATACTTGTACTGTGCGGGGATCGAACCCGCGTCACCTTGCGCAGCGGCCGCGTCCGCTACCGCTACGCCACGGAGGCTGTAATAATATAAATTTACCATTTAAGTTTAATACGAGTGTAAATAGTGAAAGAAGTTTATGTACAACGTGTTTTGTTTATAACCTGAATATACAGTATGTTAAATAACAGAGGGCGTTCCCTTAAACTCGTTAATATATATCATTAATAGATTAAAATAAAAATATCAGCATAGAAAAATAAGCATAAAATAATCCGAATAAAAAAAAAATTCTAATTGGAAATAAATTTGAAACCTCCTGTTTTAAATCAAAATAGTAGTCGTCATGTATAAATAAATTGCGACGTTGCCGTCTTTCATGTTCGCGTGTACAGTGTGTTTCTTTTACATGTCAATTTAAAATTTTTATTGAATATTTTCATATTGGAAAAAACTTTAAAACATTTTGTTTTCGAATGGAAATATTTTTTTTAGCATGTATGTATGCTATACTATTTCGGGTTAACGGGAACGCCGTCTGTTAGTTAACATACTGTAGTTTGTTCAATAATTTTTACACCATATTATATATTTTCCCAAATAAATTTAAAAATTATTGCAGAATGGTTACCGAACGCACCACGCCGCTTACGTTAGATCATCGCCCGCGCAACAGCTAACGCCAGAGGTCAGGCAACGATGTTTGCTGAAGCCGTATGGAGGACGGGTCTGAGCAGTTCTGTTGCAATGTGTGCCGGGTGCGATGCGCCAAATGTTAAAATGAAAATATATAAAAGAAACGCTGCTACAGTGTTTCTTTTATATATTTTCATTCGCATTTTAATGTTGTTTCGATATCCATATCTTTAAGAATGTATAGTACATGTTGTTTGAGTATCGGAAATGTGAGAATGTTCACGCAACATGTAGATTGTAATTTAATTTATAATTGTAAGTTATTATATCGAAAAAAGTTGAAGTGATTAATGGTTAAAACACCAACCTCTCCAGTATGAGTGCGCGGGTTCGATTCCAGGTCAGGCAAGTATCAATGCAACTTTTCTAAAGTTATATGTACTTCCTATGTATATCTTGGACACTTATATATTTTTAAGCAACCCTATGGATTGCTCCTATGTCGTGGGTTCATTTACAGACATTTAAACTCATATACTCAGACAGCCAGACTCCGAACCTATTTGCAATACAAATATTTCTTCCGTGCATCAAACGCGCGACATGCAACGCAGTAGTTCATAGCTCATGCGATGCGTTCACCGTGTCATTGAATTTATTATTAATAAGTTAAAGAAGAATATTATAAAATCCTTATGTTATCCTATTTTATCCTTATTCTTATAAGGGCATGAAGGACAAGATGGCCCTAAGACACAGGTCATTTAATTTTCAAGATCAAGTGTGTCACTAGTCTGTATACAAAATATTTACAGATTTATCGTACTATTATACTTACCACATCTACACACCTTTCTTTCAGACATCGCAAAACAAACAGTGGTAGATCACGCAGTCAATTAGCTGTCAACCTTTCACACTACTATCTACCCTATAACTGTATTTGAAAGTGCAAAATCCTGTGCCAAGGTATCGCTGCAACGCCGTGTGTCAGCTTCTTATTAGGCATTCCGTTTCGGCCCTTTGAGAGCTTCGATAGCCGGATTAGCTTCGGAGGCCTAGTATTTGTTGAGACGAACTCAGCATTAATTGATTCGAGAACAAATATTTGTGAGGTTCTTCCGGCATTGCTTTGCAGTGTTAAGTTTGTTATAGATAATAGTGTTGCTTAAGTATGTGTTTTGCGATAAATATTATAAAAAGAATAATTTTGTATGGATGCACGTCCACATGTAACTCTTCCACGCAAAAAATATTTAATGGCTACAGATGGTTTATAACTGAAACCTAGTTTTGTAATTTAAAACTTTCAAAATCTAGTAGCAGTCTCATCTTGGATTAAAGAATTGTCAAAATGTAGTCTTTATGCAACAAACAGGTAGTTCGTTCCCATGGGATAATTTTCGAAATGCACATCGCTAAAGACTCTGGCAAAATCTAATCTCTTATAGATCTTGATAGTCGTGGTGGCCTAGTGGTTAAAACACCAGCCTCTCAAGTATGAGTGCGCGGGTTCGATTCCAGGTCAGGCAAGTACCAATGTAACTTTTCTAAAGTTATATGTACTTTCTAAGTATATCTTGGACACCAATGACTGAAGGTGAAGGAAAACATCTTGAGGAAACCTGGACTTTAAGTCTGAAATCGCCAACCCGCATTGAGCAAGCGTGGTGATTATGCTCAATCCTTCTCTTTACGAGAGGAGACCTGTGCCCAGCAGTGGGACGATAAAAAAGGTTGATGATGATAGGTCTTGATTAGAACGTTTGGTGTTATATCTACCATTACATTTATAATTTATATGGGGTACTGTAATGAATAAAGATTATTCTATTAAAAAAAGATAAAAATTTTAAAACTAAACCTTTTAATAAATAATTCAAATTACATGTTGTATTTTAAAGAAGTGGAACTTTACAGTAATCACTGATCACTTTGATGTTTCACAAAACAAGGTAGGTCTTGATTACCGCTGAATATTCTTCGACTGATGGACATCGAAGGTTTTCACACGAGATCCATTAAGGTACAGTTACACTTGTGAGGTTCCGTTAGTAACATTCCATTTCACCATAATAACAACTGCTGTAGCCGGAGTAGCCATGAGCTCTGCAGCACTCGTTTCTCTCAGGGACGATACGGCTGCAGACCTGGTCACAGGGTCCAACACGAACAGCCTCGACAGTAACCATAACCATTGCGAAGGCAATCAGCAGAAGAATGAAGGTGGTCTTGATGGCAGCCATTGTAGTTGTTGTGTAGTAGAATACGAGAAACGTTCACAAAGAGATGTGGATTTGTTGTGTGAAGCTTTAGACAACTTCCTTCATATTTATACTCTACTAGCTTTCCGCCCGCGGCTTCGCCCGCGTGGAGTTCGGTTATATCGCGCTTTTTAGATTTCCCTCGGGAACATCAAACTTTTCCGAGATAAAAGGTAGCGTATGTTCTTTCTCAGGGTCTAAAGATTGTCTGTGCCAAATTTCATCAAAATCGGTTGAGAGGTTTAAGCGCGAAAGCGTAACAGACAGACAGACAGACAGACAGACAGACAGACAGATAGACAGACAGACAGACAGAGTTACTTTCGCATTTATAATATTAGTATGGATTTCTTGCTTTAACCGAATGCATCAACGGGTTAGACTTTTTTTTTTAAGATGTACGGTGTATGGTACCAGAGTAGGTTGGTAGGCTACACTTTTTTTGCGATCCTGGTACCTTGCAACTCCTCAAAGTAGGCAAAATATGAATGAGCTTTATTGTTTCGACTCTACACTTTTGTGCTACCCTGGTACCATACACCGTACATAAAAAAAAGTCTCAGCCGTTGATGCATTCGTTTAAAGCAAGAAATACTCTCTGCCGGTTTAAAGTTTCTAATAAAAAGCCACAAAGCCAACTTCAACTTCAAACTAATATTGTATTGTTGTGACATTTATCATTGCCATTCTCCCATTGCTTTTGTAAGTGAGTTTTATTTTGTCTCCTTTTTGGAGGTGCAGGGTACCAGGGTAGCACTAAAGTGTAGAGAAGAAGTAAAAACAATGAAGGTCATACATCATTATTATTAAATCATTTTTTCCTTACTTTCTCACCGTTTAAACCTACCCTGGACTACGACAAACCAAAATCAGCTCAATCGACCGAGAGATAAATTTTCATGTTTGGAAAACCGCAGTCACACGTTATCAAAGTGCTACGGTAGGTAGATATATGTAACGTGTGACTACGCCTTTCCAAACATGAAAATTTATCTCTACATAGTGAATATTGCATACTTCAGAATAGTATTGTATGACATTATTGTCAATTTACAACGAAGGCATCTTGGTAGAGTCTACTGTGTCCATTTACTTGCAACTACATTAGCAACTTTGTTCAGTTCAGTATTCTGAAAATCTTGTTTTATACTTTTTCAGCGTCGTTTTTGTCGTAGTTGGGTTTTAGTTTTTTTACTTTTTATTATTTGTACTATTTTGGTGTTAAAGTGTATTTGTGGCGCATAATATTAACAAAAGTTAAATTATTGAACTAAAAACTAGGTACTTGACATTGTGGATGTATGAGGAGCAGCGTGTAAAGCTTACTCATCCTCCATAAAAAAGGGAGGATCCTCCGACCAGACTAGTTGTCTGGCGGGCCACTTGCCCGCCGGTTGATGTTGCGAGCTTGTATATAATTATGCTAGTTGCACGGTAAACTCTGATTGCGAGATGTAGAATTCGTCTGACGTCAGTATGACGCGTTGTTCGTATGTTGCATTGTAGGCACCGCTACATTACTCCCCTCGAGATCGAACGGGGATCGGGTCGAGATCGGTATGGTTCGTCGATCTGATCGGGGTCGGGTCGAGATCGGATCGGAATCGGGTCGAGATCGGTTCGGGATCGGGTCGGAATCGGGTCGAGATCGGTTCGTCGGGTTCACCAGTGTGGGTGTATGAGGAGCAGCGTGTAAAGCTCACTCATCCTCCATAGAAAAGGGAGAATCCTCCGACCAGACTGGTTGTCTGGCGGGCCACTTGCCCGCCGGTTGATGTCGCGAGCTTGTATGCTAGTTGCACGGTAAACTCTGATTGCGAGATGTAGAATTCGTCTGACGTCAGTATGACGCGTTGTGTTCGCATCTTGCATTGTAGGCACCGCTACATTACTCCCCTCGAGATCGAACGGGGATCGGGTCGAGATCGGTATGGTTCGTCGATCGGATCGGGGTCGGGTCGAGATCGGATCGGAGTCGGGTCGAGATTGGTTCGGGATCGGGTCGGAATCGGGTCGAGATCGGTTCGGGATCGGGTCGGTTCGTCGGGTTCACCAGTGTGGGTGTATGAGGAGCAGCGTTTAAAGCTCACTCATCCTCCATAGAAAAGGGAGAATCCTCCGACCAGACTGGTTGTCTGGCGGGCCACTTGCCCGCCGGTTGATGTCGCGAGCTTGTAAGCTAGTTGCACGGTAAACTCTGATTGCGAGATGTAGAATTCGTCTGACGTCATTATGACGAGTTGTTCGCATGGTGCGTTGTAGGCACCGCTACAACATATTACATCTATACGCACATATAACAACATAAGCCCGAAGGCATATAGTGCAGAGGACATTTTTATGGGAGCTTTAGCCAGTTATAAAACTGTTTCCGCCTTTACCGCGTGGAGTTACTCCCAGCTTATGTCGTTTTCATTAGTGCATTACATATTCTATTAATGTTCACACTGATCTACATTGCATAAAGTGATTCACAGTTCCCGTGATCCACACTTTACTCTTATCGCTTATATTTAACATCATTAAAGCATTCTTGTAATTATGTACAAGCATAAAGTACTCGTGAAGCTCTTTCACGTGATATCAAACACGTTATATATATTTTAATTTTATATTAACATAGAACTTTTTGTCGGCTAGAGGGCGCAATACTAAATTTGGTTACAAGCTTTATAACTCATAACTAACAGAATATCAAGGCCCTTCTAATGGTACCGCAGTGGTCTTATTCTGATAAGTAGTAAAGAAGCTATGAACGAAAAGATGTGAATTTTATACAACCAACCCATGAATACAGGTAAAGTCACAAGCAAATGCTAGCAATATATATATATTCAAAATGTACACGTAAAGCGCTTTAAAATGATACCAAACACGGTATATTTATCTTAACTTTATTTTTTTACTCTGTATGTTTTGGCCGCTAGAGGGCGCCACATTAGATTTTGTGAAACTTCATATAGCCTATAACCAGCGGACAATTAAGACGCTTCTAATGATATGTCATTTGTCGAATTCTGATAAGTAGTTTAGAAGTTACGAGGGAACAGATGAACATACATACATACATACATACATACATACATAGCCTGTCAAAATCATAACCCTCCTTTTGCTTTGCCGTAGTCGGGTAAAAATAACTCTAGTCTCGATCTCATGTGTTGATATTCTCTTCTCTTTGTTTTTTAATAAAGCAGTTGATTGGGAAAATTGGCAATATAATGTATATCTCAATATATTACCAAAACATAAGAGGTATGAAAAGTAAAACTATTGATATTTATAACACTGTACTATGCAATAACTATGATATATTTTGTTTATGCGAGACCTGGCTTGATGATAATGTATTGTCTTCTGAAATTTTTGATGACAGATACTGTGTAGTGCGTAGAGATCGAGATGCTGTGTTCCGCTCCCGGTACAGAAAGAGCCATGGCGGTGGGGTACTTATTGCCTATTCAAGGAAACTTCACGTTTCAATTAAAGAAGACTGGAAGTCTGAGTTTTTGGAAGATTTATGGGTTCAAATTGTTGTAAACCGGTCCCTTACCATAAATTTATGTGTTGTTTACCTTCCAGAGTATATTCCAGTGAGTGTTGTTTGTGACTTTTTTAACAATTGCGGTAACAAAATCACTGATTCATCAAATCACATGACCTGTATTCTGGGCGATATAAATCTGGGTGACATCAAGTGGTCAATAGAGACTGGCTGTCCTCTAAATCACAACTGTGAAAAATCTAAATCATTGTCTAACTTATTTCAGTCAACCACTGTTAGTCAGCTCAATCATATAGTAAACCAAAATGGTAGAATATTGGATTTGGTTATCACTAATTGCCCAGACCTTTTTACTTTAACACCTTCCATACCTATAAGTCGCCCTGACATGCACCATCCCCCATTTGAACTCATACTCAGCAGCGAAACTGCATCCTACATGTTGCACGGCTATGTCGAAAAACTATGTTTCCGTAAAACGGATTACGACAGTTGTAAAAGAGACATATCAGAAATAAATTGGATTCAACATGCCTTAACTATGAGTTGCGATGACTTTACGCAGTTCTTTTACAATAGCATATATGAGATCATTGAAAAATATACTCCAAAATTTAGAGTCGGAAGTAATAAATATCCGGTATGGTTCTCAAAAAGTTTAATAAGATTACTATCATCTAAATCCAAAGCTCACTCTAAGTACAAACGTTTTAAGAACCCGAGAGACTACGATAGTTTCTCTCTTCTGAGAGCAAGGGCCAAAGTTGTCACAGATCTCTGCTTTAAAGAATATAATAAGCGAATTGAAGACGACCTAAGAGTAAATATAAAAGCCTTCTGGCGTTACACCAAGAATAAACGTGTAACAAATAACATACCTAGCTGCATGTATTATAATGATAGGGTGGGTAATACGGGTAAAGATATAGTTGATCTGTTTGCGGGTTACTTCTCATCGGTATACAGCTCTAGTAAAACTAATAACTACACTCCCAATTTCCAGCCATCCAACTACCCCATTGGCAATTTATGTATAACCAAAAGAGAACTTTTTAAAAAGTTACAAAATATTGATCTTTCAAAGAATGGAGGTTTTGACGGTATACCACCTATTTTTATCCGGTTGTGTGCTACTGCCCTGGTGACTCCCCTACATATTATATTTGATAAATCTCTCCAAGAAGGTACATTTCCAAGTTTATGGAAGATAGCAAAAGTCACACCTATCTATAAATCTGGGGATAGGTGTGACGTCACAAACTACAGGCCAATTTGTATATTGAACTTGTTTGCTAAAATATTCGAGGGTTTTGTGTATGAACACATGTATACTCACCTTAAGCACATATTAGATACACGACAACATGGATTTATCACTGGTAGATCAACGAATTCTAATTTATTGTGCTATACAACATATCTATGTGATTCATTTAATTGGAAACGTCAGGTAGACTCAATATACACGGATTTTTCAAAAGCCTTCGATCGGGTTGATCATTTTATATTGCTTGCAAAGTTGTATCACGTCGGGATTCACGGGACTCTTTATAGATGGCTTTTGTCTTATCTATTGAATCGTACACAACTAGTTGCACTAAGCGGGTACGACTCCATACCATTTGAAGCAACATCTGGAGTGCCCCAAGGATCGAATTTGGGTCCATTGTTATTTTTGGTGTTCGTTAATGATTTGCTAAGTAAGGTTAAAAGCGAATGCCTAGCTTACGCAGATGATATAAAAATTTACAGGCGTATCTCAAATAATCAAGACTGCGAGATCCTTCAGTCAGATCTTGATACAATTGCTAAATGGTGTGAAGAGAACTCGATGTCACTAAACACCAAAAAATGTCAGGTTATAACATTTTCAAAGAATAGTAAAAACATAATTAACTATAACTACACTATTAGGGGAGTAGTAATAGATAGGGTAAAAGTAGTGCGTGACCTGGGTGTAATGTTTGATTCTGTTTTGTCATTTAGACCGCATTACGATCACATTTGTAATAAGGCCAATCGTTTACTATCTTTTATATTGCGAAATGCCAAACCATTTAAAGATCCTCAAACTTTCTTGATGCTGTACTATTCCCTAGTAAGGTCTATATTGGAGTACTGCTCCTCTGTGTGGTCTCCAATATATATTACTCACATAGATCGCATAGAATCTGTACAGAGAAGAGTGGTCAGAATTTTATGCGCAAAATGTGGTCTCAGACGTAAACTCCCCAATTACCAAGAGCGACTTACACACTTTCACATGAGGAGTCTTGAGAGAAGGAGATGGATCAGTGATTTAAGTGTACTGCATAAAATTGCTAACGGCTCCTTTGATTCTAAATTACTTGACCAGTTAAACTTTAAAATACCATCTCGATCTGTACGCACTCCACAATTATTCAGTATTCCCGCTAGTAACAATAATGTTTCAGGGAATAACCCGTTATCCAGAATGTGTCATCAATATAATACAATATGCGCTAAGGTAGACTTGTTTCTGAGCAGTTTTAACGAATTTAGAAATTGTTTGTATAAATTGTAGGTTGTAATTGTTTGTATAATATCACTTGGTAACTTACCCATATTAATTCCGTCTCTAACGAAGCATAATTAATCATTGAATGTTATGTACAGAAATAATTGGACTTCAGATTGATATACTGTATGTCGTATTAACTGTGTTGATTGTCTTAGTCTGTAGTTTGTCACTGTACTTATAAAATAAAATAAAATAAAATAAATATAATTAATTATTTAAAACGTTTTTTAGTGAGATGAAACTTTATTAAGGTAGCCATGACAGTGGTTATGACGTTTGATTGGCGACTTTGACAGTTCTATTTTCCCGTTGTGTTCGTGTCGAGTGTTGATTTGAGTAGATTGTGTTTATTTAATGGGCCGTATGTTCGGAATTCATGTTTTGTTTTTTTCGCAGTCATATGGTAGATAATATAGATACGATAGTCTTAGATACATGTATCTAATGCGACACATCAATCAAATGTCACTGTCAAAATCTTATTTCGCTTTTTGCTGACCACCATATTTATTAGTAGTTGTGTTGCACTCCTTGGCCGAGTTAAATTGAATCCGTATAAAAACTGAGCCAAAATATTGGAAATTAACATTAAAAACAGTTAACTATAGCGTAATTGTACCCAGCATTAAGTGTACAATGTGCTGGCCCAGGCTCCATACATTTCTGAAACATCTCCTTTAATCAGCTTATAGGTCAGGGTTCAGTTATGTAACACTATCAATTTATCTATTGAAATTTAAGCGTATTTTCTAATTTTAAGGTATTCAGCTCATTATTAACTACAATAAAGAATAATAATAATAATATAAATTTGCTATATTATATGTGTTAGAGTCTGGCTAACGAAAGTTGGCCCCAGAATATTGGCGGCAAATTTAAAAAATACATGCATGACCACACTATAATTTAGAATTAAACGAACTTACCTTGTGAAGTTCGATTCTAATTATACGAAGATCACGAACCGAAGATGATTACCAATTTACATGCAGCAGTACGTAGTATGGTGCCGTCCTTGTCACACTTTAAAGACTTTTCATAAAGAAAAGAAAAAAAAATATTCAAATACCCGCTCATCGACCCCACTCCGGTCTCACTGTCCTATGTTCATTACGTTTTAGGGCTAGTCTAACCAAATAAGAAAAATATTGGGCTTTAGGGCCGGGAGGGTTGTGGTAATCATCTTCGGTTCGTGATCTTCGTATAATTAGAATCGAACTTCACAAGGTAAGTTCGTTTAATTCTAAATTATACTTCATATCACTCCCGAAGATGATTACCAATTTACATGCAGATGTTTAGAGTGTAATATAAAATTTATACAGATTTTTCTTTTTTGTTTCGAAATGGTAATGATTAAACAAATTTATAAACAATTGATTTGCAATATTTATTAGCAAACTGCAGTTTTTGTGTTAACAGTAAATAAGGATAAAGATTCATACAATTAAGTAAACAATGAATTTGGGAGGCGATTTCCTATCGATTCAATAGTTTCTCTATTATAATACGTTTGAAAAAAATTAGAGATATTACTCCAGCCCACAGCCCTTCGAACCGCCTGCAGACTGAACTGATGTACGCCGCGTGCCTTGTGCTATGTGCACCAACATTGACACGTCCACAGCGCTTCTTTGGAGAGTATCCTTTACCCTGTGGGATAAAGTTTGAAGGCCAATTTTCCTGTGAAGCTTACGAAAACTTATGAATAAATTATTTGTCTCAGTGTTTCTAATAGATCTTGTTTTATCTAAGTATGCTTTCGATGCGATGGCTGGACATATATTACGGTTCTCTTTAAAAAAAGGCAGTCTGATCAGGGGTTGGTAAGCGCAGGGTCTTGACGATATAATTAAGTCAGTATTTTTTTTAATACAATTGAATCATTACTTTCAGTAATATTATTATTTTTGATTAAGCTAAGAGTTGAAATTCTCTGAGTTGACACAATGGCAATCAAAGCGACAGTTTTATATGATAAAGCATTAAGGCTCACATTATCATAAGGATAATAATCACTTAAATAATTTAAAACCACAGAGCTATCCCATGTTGTATCATATTTAGGAGTAGGAGGATTTAGTCTAAAAGAACCTTTCAATAATCTATTCACATAATCAGTTTTCATTATTGAATTACCCCGAACCAACGTTAAAGTGGATCTCGTGGTATTTAAAGTACTATAGCTAGCCCCAGCATTATGCCTATCTGACAAAAATGTTCTATTGCCAGACATACCGTCAATCCAGAAACTGCAATGTTTTTTGTTGATCAAACTCCAACCAAAATTTTAATGAGGAATTATACAGAGATAGTGTATTTTGGGCTAGCGAAGCCATGAGTAAATCTAGTGACGATACTGGTACGCCACGTTCAATCAACGACTGCCGGATAATATAGCTGCCACCAGGGTAAGGCTTATACAGTGAGTGTGCTTCTCTGAAAGGAGAATGCATTAGCTTAGTATTCGGCTCAAAAAATATTTCTTGTGACACAAGTAGTTTTCGATATAGCGGAATCCACGGCTGTGAGGGCCAGTAGGAAAACACAATAATGCCTTCGGCTTTATCATTTACGAATTTGTGAGGAACTTTTGTAATAAGGCAAAATGGTGAAAATGCGTAAAATTATATTATGTTTGTCCATTTAAACGTAAATGCATAAACTTCTTCTGACTGCGGATCAATCTTCCACGAAGCATACCTGTCACACATAAGATTCTGTATGCTTGCGAAGAGATCAAAATGGAGGGTGCTAAACTTAGCTCAAATTTCAGAAAACGCGTAGTCAGCTAGTTGCCACTCGGTATCGATGGACTATTAGTGCGAAGCGCGATCTGCATCAACATTATCGCTAGATTGAATATATCGCAAATATGAAAATTCTACACTTTTCAAAACACTTCCATATGTCGTGTAAGATCGTTTAAGCGAGTGTGTTGTATTCCTCCCAATTTATTAATGTAAGCAATGGATGTTGTATTATCTATTTTGAGAAGGAAATTCCAATTACTTAAATGAGAGCCAAACATTTTTATCGCATAAAAGGCAGCTTTTACTTCTAAGAAGTTAATATGATTTTTAATCTCTTTTGCACTCCAATTACCACCAGGTATTTCGCTGTTACATGGTACTCGCCAATCTGTACGAGATGCATCGCAAAATATTTCTAGTAAATAATCATTACTTTGAATAGATGAATAGCTTGTTTCAATATTGTCACTCCACCATTTAAAATCTGGCTGTAGACAGCTAGGCAAAACCATACGCTTATTATAATTATCAGAATAGTATAAAGCTAAGAATTTGTCGCGTTCTTTTTGCCTAGTATACACCCATCCGTACTGTACGGCTGGGCATGCTGATGTCAAAAGTCCTAGAAATTCCACAAGTTGTCTTATTCTGCACATTTTCGTTTGTGAAAAAGACCTGACTGCGTTATTAATGCGAATTTTCGTGTCAACTGGTCCTTTTTTAAATTATTTATTAGGAGTCCAAATGATTCTAATATTTCTCTTGTAGCAGTAACATTCCAACGCACTCACTGTTAGAGCCAATACATAAAAAATCGTATAGTTAATTAACCGACATTTAGCCGTCCGAACGTAGAGATTGTAATTCAGGTTTTAGTAGCTTTGTGAAAACAAGTGGAGCAGTGCAAAGCTCAAATGGTATAACATTAAACTCATAAAGTTGTGAATTCCAATAAAAGCGTAGCTTTTTACGTTCTTCATTATTAATTGTTATCAAAAAGTGAGCCTAAGCATCCTTTAAATCAAATGTAGCCATAAATTACTTTTGGTCTAGGAGCTTTAGTGCAGTACGGTAATGCTCCATTTTAAAATGCTCCACTTTGATGAATTTATTTAGTTCCTTTAAATTTAGTATAAAATGATGTTCACCATTCGGTTTTAGAACTGTGAATACGGGCGACAAAAAACTGATCATCACAGGGGTTCCACAATGAAATATATTTTGGATCAAGATGTTTAAGTACAGATTCTTGGATTATTTTAGATTCACAAGAAGAAAATCGGTCATTTTTAGGTATTATTTTTTGTACGGGTTCCTCCTTAAAGGGAATTTTATAACCTTGACCCCAAGACAGAATATTGGAGTCATTCGTAATAGTACACCAATAATTATAATAAAACTGCAATCTGCCGACAATTGATGAGTGTACCTCTGGTTCTGAAGTCAGTTCCTCCTTGAGCGGTACCGTGTGTGGCTCCTGGTGTGCATCGGGTTGCGGTTGCGCGACAGCGGCTGTCGGGCCGTCTAGTGGGGCGGATACACTCGCGGCCCGGCGGTGGCAGTCCGCGACGCCCCCCTCGCGTTTAAAGCCCCTCGACGCGCTGATATGGATGGACCAGATTAGAGCGCGTGCTGTGTTTTAATGGCAGGTCGCACTGCTGGCATACGAGGGCGTAGTTCCATACTAGATTTTGATATAGTTTTGGACAATTTCAAGTGTTCGGCCAACTCTGAACCAAATATAAAAAATTGTCTATTTGCGTATTTCTTATAGTACGTCGGGTTTGCTTATTTAGAGTATTTATAGCGGCAAACCGTCTTGAGAGAGATTCTTTATAGTGTATATCACAAAAAGTTTAGCTGCATCACTGAGTGGCTTTATGATATCTCGGAAATCTGTTTTATTTTTAGAGCTATATTGATCGCTTTTCCGAGTGCAGCCAGACCACTACCAAGCTGATTCTGGTGACTTTGGCTGTAAACATCTCTCTTATTAATTGTTTCTGTAAGCGCAGCTTTGATCTCGAGATTCTACGCCGGGTCTTTTAGGTGAGGACAGTTTTCTGGAGGCAAATATTCTTTTATTCGATCAGCTGGCTTTTCTTTACTTGTGTGCTCGCACCTGGATGCAATGTCTTCATGTAAGGTTTCACTAAAACTTTTATCCAAGGAAGGATCATCTCCTAACATATCAAGAATCTCTCTTTTATAGCAAATAGCAAGCAAAATCTTTATAATAACAATATTGGTAGCCATTCTAGTAATGCAACGCGATTAACGCGGATGTAAATAGGTAATCCAGGCTCAGACGCGATTTACGCAGAGCAAGCTATGCAAGCACTTTCCGTTCAGATGCGACTTATGCGAAGCAAGTTGGGATAAGTACTTTACGCTCAGACGCGATTTACGCGGAGCAAGGTATGCAAGTAATTTATGCTCGGACGCGATTTACGCGGAGCAAGGTATGCAAGTACTTTTTGCTCGGACGCGATTTACGCGGAGCAAGGTATACAAGTAGGCACTTTATGCTCAGACGCGATTGACGCGGAGCAAAGTATGCAAGTACTTTACGCTCAGACGCGATTTACGCGGAGCAAGGTGTGCAAGTACTTTACGCTCAGACACGCGATTTACGCGGAGCAAGGTGTGCAAGTACTTTACGCTCAGACACGATTTACGCGGAGCACATACTTTTATAAGACTTAGGCGCAATATAAACGAAGTAAATAAAAAACAAAAAATAGGTAGGTCAACGCTCATAGGCGGTTTACACCGAGCGATGTTTATAGGTAACAATATCGCGATTTAATATAGACGTTACGTTACGTTCATACATTTAATACCTAGCTACTTATACGACTACAAATACATACATTTTATAGTTCGATTAATCTTTGCTTATTACCATCTAATAACTAGTTTAAATATACTTAGTACCAATAAAACTTGTTTCATGATTTACATAAAACTTTTGTTATATAAAGTTAATAAAAAGGTAGATAAAAAACAATTTTTAGCGGTGCTGTGACAGCGGCAACGCAGGATCGTACCGGTACCCGAGGCCGACAGAGTGGCGCCTGACGGGCGGCGCGTGGCGGCAGGCGCTTGCGCATTGTAGGTACCTACTAGACATCTATATTAGCAACTACAGATTAGGCTACTTACTTTCAATAACTTCCTCTTGGTGAGTATCACGCTTAACCTGATCACTTTAGGATGACGTTGAAGGCAATCTCAATCTAGATCTATGTTTCACTTTTTCCCTAATTTCTTTAATTTCTTAAATAAACCACTATAATCATCAATATCTTTCGAACGTGAACTTTTCTTCATCATGATTACGCAAAATCAGATTGGACAATCTGGAAACAACTTAGTCGCAACGGTAATTTTTTGCACAAAATGATGCGTGTGACTCGGACAGCACAAAAAAACGTAATGAACATAGGACAGTGAGACCGGAGTGGGGTCGATGAGCGGGTATTTGAATATTTTTTTTTCTTTTCTTTATGAAAAGTCTTTAAAGTGTGACAAGGACGGCACCATACTACGTACTGCTGCATGTAAATTGGTAATCATCTTCGGGAGTGATATGAAGTATAATTATACTAAGAAAATTGGAATAACCTACTTTGATACTTGGTAATTAATTATTAAAAATATCATATATATAGACAGTATAAGAACATTATGTTAGGGGAGTAAAGAAACATAATTTAATTAATTTTCGATATGTACCAGGTTTGTAACGGGATTTTAAGGATTTATTAATCTGGTATAGGTGTTGGTATATGAGGTAAATATGGGCGGAATCCGAGAATAATCAGAGAAATACGATAGTATGCCATACATCATAACTTAGTTACTCATCATCATCATCATCATCAGCCTTTACTCGTCCACTGCTGGACATAGGCCTCTTTCATAGCACGCCAACAAGCTCGATCCTGAGCAGTTCTCCGCCAGCCACTACCAGCCACCTTTTTGATGTCGTCGCTCCATCTCGCCCAAGGGCGTCCCACGCTACGTTTGCCGAGACGCGGTCTCCACTCAAGGACGCTTACACACGTTTACCCCAACGGTTGTCGGTCCTGCGGCATATGTGACCAGCCCATTGCCACTTCAGCTTGCTAATCCTCTCAGCTATGTCGGTAACTCTGGTCCTCTGTCGGAGCACCTCATTTCTGATGCGGTCCTTCAGAAAGACGCCCAACATAGCCCGCTCCATAGCTCGCTGAGCGACTTTAAACTTATGGACTAGTCTGACCGTTAGTGTCCACGTCTCGGCTCCGTAAGTCATGACAGGTAGGACGCACAAGTTGAAGATTTTGGTCTTCAAACATTGGGGTATGGGCGATGAAAATACCCGACGAAGTTGAAGAAGACCAAATGCTGCCCATCCCAGCTGGATCCTTCTATTTGCCTCCTTCTCGAAGTTGTTTTTCCCTAATTGCAACGTTTGCCCGAGGTATACATACTCTGAAACAACTTCGAGCGGCATTCCATTTACGGCAATCGGTCCCGGAGTGAACCGTTCATTGAACATAATTTTGGTCTTGTCTAAGTTCATCCGGAGACCGATGCGTTGGGAGGAGTCAGCTAAGTTGGCCAGCATTTGTTCCAGCTGTTGCTGCGTTTCCGCCATGATGACGATATCCGATGTCCGCAAATCGCAAGTGTGAGATGTACTCGCCATTGATGTTAATGCCCCGACCCTGCCAATCCAGCGTCTTAAACATATCCTCGAGGGCATTGGAGAACAATTTGGGGGAAATAACGTCCCCTTGTCTCACTCCTCGCTTAAGGGGAATATCTTTAGTCTGCTGGTTCTGAATTTGGACGGACATTGTGGCGGCATTGTAGAGACATCTCATCACTTGGACATATCGTCAATCGACTTGGCATCGCTGCAAAGATTCCAGAAGAGCCCAGGTCTCGATGGAGTCAAAAGCCTTCTCATAGTCCACAAATGCTAGACACAGGAGCTGATTATACTCTTCGGTCTTCTGTATAATCTGCCTCACTGTGTGTATGTGGTCTTTGGTACTAAATCCTCCTCGAAACCCGGCCTGCTCAGGCGGCTGGAATTCATCGAGTCTGCGCGCTAGTCGGTTCGTGATCACTCTCGAAAACAGCTTGTAGACATGGCTCAGACGCTTCTGTTCCATGCCTTAGGAGTTCACCCCGAAAATAGAGCAGAATTAAATATACGCTGAAGCTCTTTTAGCACAGGCGTACCTGCAACTTTCAAGAGCTCCGAGGTAATCCCGTCTTCTCCCGGGGCCTTCCCATTTTTAAGCTGTCCAAGAGCCATCACGATCTCGGCTAGGCTGATCTCAGGGAGGTCTTCGGTGTAGTGCCGTGTGAGAGTGGCTCTGGAATCTTCGGTGCGGGGAACTGGTTTGGCGCTTGCGAGGTATACAGCTGACTATAAAAGGTTTCGACTTCCGCAAGTACCTCCGGCCTCAAAGTAACGACTCTCCCATCCGATGTCGTCAGCCTCGTCAGATGGCTCCTCCCAAGCTTTTGTAGGAAGACTTTCGACCCCCGGTTTAGCTCTATCGCTTCCTCTATGGAGCGAGTGTTGAAGCTCCAGAGGTCTCGCCTTACCTCTTTTGAGATGGTCTTATTGAGGGCCCTGAGTTCTGACGGGGTTGATGGTGGATTTTCTCGTCGATCCTTTATAAGCCGGAGAGTCTCTTGTGAAAGTTTAGACCCTCTGCCAGTTCGTTTCACCCCGCTGAAATTGGCGCCTTCTTCCCGCAAGATTCCAACTACCCGATCGAGGTCCTGGACTTAGTTACTCATCATCATCAAAATCAGATTCTAACACTTCAATGCCAAATAGTTACTGTCACTAGTATCGCTTTCTCTAACACTTATAAAAAAAACTTTCTAAATTTCGGACGAAGTGTTATCGCGAAATATGAAACTGGTTGTTGATATTATACCACAAAACAGGACCTCTTCCTGTTTTGTGGTATAATATCAACAACCAGTTTCATATTTCAGATGAGGAAATATATGTTATTAACCCTGGACGACTTAGGTTATCATTATTATGTATCTGCAAAATGGACTTTTACTTGTGCATTATATTCATTTATAAATTTAATCAACTTAGAGGTCAGGGTTCAGTTCTTTAATACGACCCATTTATCTATTAAAATTTAGGTGTATTTTTTATTTTATGGTTTTGAGCTCATTATTAAGTACATTAAAAATAATAATATAAATTTGCCATTTAAGTTTAATATGAGCTAAAAGATTTTTTTCCTAATATAGTTTTAAACTAGTGCTTGTTATTCCGCCTGATGGTAAGCAGTGATGCAGTCATTGATGATAAAGCTAAAGTGAATATTTTTATCTAAGCGTGTTCGTGTCGACGGACGGCGAATGACAATTTGAGGAGCAGCTGTAAATTTTACAATGGCCTATTATTGTTGGGTCGTATCGTATTTACTCGCGCTTTACTCGGGGTCTTTGCCGTTCATTCCATAGTAATATATTCATCCGTCTTCTCTCTGGTTGTAATACTATGAAATCTGAAATCGCGACTTCTTCTCTTCTTCTTCAGCCTATAGATGGCCACTGCTGGACAAAGGCCTCCCCCAAGGTTCCACGCTGACCGGTCTTGTGCTGCCCGCATTCATCGGCTTCCCGCGACCTTCACCAGGTCATCGGTCCACCTTTTTGGGGGCCTGCCTACGCTGCGTCTTCCAGTACGTGGCCGCCACTCCAGAACCTTACTGCCCCATCGGCCATTGGTTCTACGAGCAATGTGCGAGCAATATGTGTGTATGTGTTATGTGTGTTATTTACCGAAAATGTAAACAAATATATGTAAGTTCACGAAAGAATAACTTTAAGTTCAGTTTAGGCTACGAATCCAAATATGGTAAAATCTCTATCTTGAAACCGATTTTTTGAATAACTGTGTCTGAGAAAATACGCTTCAATTATAACCCTATAGTGTTAAATATCTGAACCCGTAAAGGGTTAAAATATTTTTTTCCTGAGTTATATTGTGTATATTATCCTTTTCCTGTTTGTACAAAACTAGCCCCAATGGCGATAAATGATAGATATCTGAAGCTTCACACAACAAGTCCACATCTCTTTCTCGAATCGCGAACGTTTCTCGTATTCTACTACACAACAATTACAATGGTTGCCATCAAAACCACTTTCTGCTAGTTGCATTGGCAATGCTGTTCATGAACGTCGAAGCTGACTGTGTCGGACCCTGCGACCAGGTCTGCAGCCGCATCGTCCCTGAGAGGCACGAGTGCTGCAGAGCTCATGGCTACTCCGGCTACAGCAGTTGCAACTATGGTCAAATGGATTGTTACTGACGGGACCTCGAAAGTGAAACGGTAACTTAGTGGAGCTTGTGTGAATCTCTTCGATGTTCAACATTCGAAGACCATTCAGTGCAACATTGTGAAGTATCAAAGTGATCTGTGATTATTGTTAAGTCTCACTTTTTTTCAAATTCAGCATGTGATTTGGATTATTTATTAAAGGATTTATTTTTAATCATTTCGTCTTATGTCTTTAGCACTGATGTTCTTTTTCACTAACTTCACGCCAAATAATTCTTTACTTTGAGATTCCTGGACAACAACTTCCTTTCCTCCATTGTTTTCTATCAAACATCTCGTAAGCTTTAAAACCTCATCATCATCATCAGCTCGTCCACAGCTGGACATAGGCCTCTTCCATGGCACGCCAACAAGCTCGATTCTGAGCAGCTCTCCGCCAGCCACTACCAGCCACGTTTCTGATGTCGTCGCTCCATCTCGCCCAAGGGCGTCCTACGCTACGATTGCCGAGACGCGGTCTCCACTCGAGGACTCGTTTACCCCAACGGTTGTCGGCCCTGCGGCATATGTGACCAGCCCATGGAGCAAATGACCAGCCCATTGCCACTTCAGCTTGTTAATCCTCTCAGCTATATCGGTGACTCTGGTCCTCTGAGGAATCACATCATTTCTAATACGGTCCTTCAGAGAGACGTCCAACATAGCCCGCTATAAAATCTAAAGTTTTCCATTTTGTGTTTTTTTTTTTTATATTGTACTAGCTCCACACAATGCAACTTGCACTTGCAATGCCATGTAGGGCACCTCACAGTCGTCCCCAGAATACCATATCAAAATTTTATGACAATCTGATTTTAGAGGTTTGAGGAAAAGGGCGTAAAGTTCATTAATTCTCCATAGAAAATGAAGGATCCGCTGAACAGACGGGTGTTGTATCTGGCAGGCCCGACAGTTGATCTCAACAATTAACAGTTAGCATAGTAGCACGATTACGTTCAATCCTTCTATGTATGAGAGGAGACCTGTGCCCAGCAGTGGGACGTTTAAAAGGTTGATGATGATGATAATGATGATAGCAGCACGGTAAACTCTGCTTGCTAGATGCACGATCTGTGTGATGTCAGTATAACGCATTATTTGCATGTGGCTTTTGTAGATTCATGGATCAATTGTTTCCGAATGCATAGAGATTTGTCTTTTATCCGTTCCGAATCCATTGATTTTCATACAGAATATGTTGATATATTGGTTGATGGGGTCTAATTTATACCCTGTCGTATCTTATTAGTCATTTAACTTTAATTAAGATAACTACATACTATTCTATATAACAGAAATAAAATCATTGACTAGTCATCTTCATCACGACACATTTATAACCTTTGCAATCGACGATCTAGGTAGAATTTGCTAAAATGTTTCGAGTTACTCCAACGTCTAAAATGTTCAATCGGTGAAAAAACAATGATTTCCTTTCATTTTTTCTTGCTCTTTGGGCGGATATCTGTGGTTTTGGGATAAGTTTCGTGTCGATCAATATCTTTAGAAATACATTGCTTGGCAACCTATTAGGGTGGACTAAGCATTCCGCATTGACGAATATTCAAGATAATTGAGTGTCAATCTGTAGCGTATTTTATGATGCCTTACTATTCCAGTCAGCGCGTTTATTGCATTATTTATAAAAAAAATGATTTTGTGGTTATATGAGACCGTGGTAAAAGTGAAACTTTTGTACTACGGTCAGCTGCTTCCGACTATAGGCGCTGCCATATTTTCCTTGGTAACTCTATGAGGTAATAAAAGTTTCACTTTCAAAACATTTAAGGGTTAGGTTCCTTATGTCCTAAAGCACAGGCTGCTAGTCAAGCACTAGCCATCACTGACAATACAAATATATCTTCTTCTTGACCTATGTGTTATTGTCGAATGCATTACCAATGAAATTAGTTCTTATAAAAAGGTTAAAAAAGAGTGACTAAGGCGATCACGTCTAATAGAGAAGTAACTATAGAAGAATTAGACATTTTGTGCCGACCACAAAGAAATTGGTATAAGGGCAGGATAACGATGATGATTGTGATGAGAAAGTAAGTGACTGATTGATTCAATTTCATACTGAGACCCTCTCTGTTTAAAACGCCAACCAAACTTAATGAAATAATAAAACGAGCTAATAATTAATTATTAAAAGTAAACTCGGTAACGATTTGTTTTGCCTCTGGAGGTGTGAAAACAAGTCAGAGCTAATAGACGGACACCATGTTGAATTTTTAGTCAAGTCCTGTTTAATGGCTTTATGTTATCATGCAGCTATGAAAAGCTCATAATTTCTCATCACAAATTTCTGGGTTTAGGAATTTAGGATGAGAAGTTTGCATTTGGTTGGTCTACGCTTAACATTTAAAAACTTAAAATGCCATATTAGTTATACAGCCAAAACACATCACAAAGACCGTCCCTTTGGCTATCGCATCTGAAACAATGTGGTGATGTTCAGTAGTCAGTATATCTGAGGGGCTGTTCTCGTAAAAATAAGAACGTTATTTATTTACAGTCACACATTTATTATGTTTATTTAAGACACAGTGTTAATCTGACAAAAATACCAAAATACCTCGAATTTAAAGTAGGAAGAGGTATTTTAGAAAAATTTTGGGATATTTTAATAAGTTTTTGATACTTGTTTACGGCTGAGGTGAGACAATGACTAGATTTAAACCTTTTGAGTTAAGAGAATAGGCCTTCTAGTAATTTACTTTAAATTTCTTTTACACCTTTATGAACCAGTTTAGCACTTCCTAATAGACAGATCATATTATGGTTCAGTGCAAATGAATATCCTTGCATATGGGGTACCATATGCTAGGATATTTTTGTAGGCTTACAATTATACAATACTAAGTACCTATAAAAAGTTATAAATACATATAATACATACATAATTATATGTATACCCTCCCGTGGGTGTCGTAAGAGGACTGAGGTAACTAAGGGAACTCTCACCAGCTCTCTCTAACCCAGACCGTCCAAAATCCTGGGCCAAGGTATTGTTGCCAAACGGTTTGTCGGCTTCTTATTAGATATTCCGTTTCGGGCCTTTGCGAACATCTTCTTCGGCATTGCATTGCAGTTTTAAACCTAAAACTGCAATGCAATGCCGAAGATCGCAATGGCGAGTTCGTCTCAAGAAATACTAGGCCTCCGACGATGCTATCGAAGCTCGCAAAGGCCCGAAACGGAATATTACAACTTTATACATAATAGTGAACAAAGTGTTGTTTAAGTATGTGTTATGTGACGTGTCCTAACAATATTATAAAAAGTGAAATTTTGTTTGAATGCATGTCCACATGTTAGTCTTTCTCGCAAAAAATATTTAATAGCTATAGATGGTTTTTAACCAGAAGGCTTAGTCTTTTAATTAAGAACGTTCAGAATCTAATAGCAGTCTCATTTCGGATCAATCATTTGTCAAAATCTAATCTTTATACAACAGTTAGTTCATTCCCATGGGACAATTTTCGAAATCCACATCGCTTAAGACAAACAATGGCAAAAACCTAGTCCTAACCTAGTAAGACACGATTAGAACGTTTGGTGTGATTTCTACCATTGCATTTGTAATTTATATGTTGAACTGTAACTAATAATAATTATTCTATGAAAAAAAAAGAAAATTTTAAAACTAAACCTTTTAATAAATAATTAAAATTACATGCTGTATTTTACGAACGTGGAACTTTACAATAATCACTGATCACTTTGATGTTTCACAATTCTAGGTAGGTGTTGATTACCGCTGAATATTCTTCAAATGTTGGACATCGAAGGATTTCACACAAGCTCCACTAATGTACAGTTACATTTGTGAGGTTCTGTCAGTAACATTCCATTTCGCCATAATAACAACTGCTGTAGCCGGAGTAGCCATGAGCTCTGCAGCACTCGTTCCTCTCAGGGACGATGCGGCTGCAGACCTGGTCGCAGGGTCCGACACGGACAGCCTCGACGGTGACCATAACCATTGCGAAGGCAATCAGCAGAAGAATGAAGGTGGTCTTGATAGCAGCCATTGTAGTTGTTGTATAGTAGAATACGAGAAAGGTTTGCAAAGAGATGTGGATTTGTTGTGTGAAGCTTTAGTCACCCTCCTCCATATTTATACTCGATCAGACAAAGTTTTATCGCGAAATATAACCCTGGTTGGGGCAAACAGGAAAAGGCAATGTCAACATTGCATATGAGGAAAATTTTGTTTTTAACCCTATATATCTCGGGTTATCATATTTTCTGCATAATGGACTTTTACTTATAGATTGTACATTTAATCAGACTAGAGGTCAAGGTTTAGTTATCTAACACTATAGGGTTATCTATTTAAATTTAGCGTATTTTCAACTGTTAAGGTATTGAGTTCATTATTAACCGCATTAAACGTGGTCTTTGGCATTGATTCTATAGTAACGTATTCCTCAGTTTTCTCTCTGGTTAATGTTACTGTATGTGTAATCTACAATAGCAACTTATTCACCAAAACTGTAAACAAATATATATTTATTGAAAAATAACTATAACTCAAACACATTTAAGTTTAAGCTACGAATTCAAATATTTTTATAGTTATTTCTAGACTAATCCGCCACTCTTTAATCAACTAATTTATCTATACAAATAAATATAATTGGAGTGTCTGTTTGTAATATTAACATAACCGCTTTCTACTACATGCATATGAATGTATATACGGTACACATACCAAAATACATATTTTTAAAATTTTTGTCTGTCTGTTTGTTCCGGCTAATCTCTGGAATAGCTGGACCGATTTCGACGGGACTTTCACTAGCAGATAGCTTATGTAATAAGGAGTAACTTAGGGTACTTTTATTTTAGATTTTTTATAGAAAAATAAATTGTTGTTGCAATATCTAAGAACTCTCCAGTACCGTGCGCAGCTCACGCGCATGTCATCACTGTGCCGTCACGTTGGACGCCTCCCACCACTTCTCCCACCAACGAATCACAGTCACAAGGGCTTCCTGTCGTGCGGCAATTTTTGTCTGTTTGTTTGTGCGCGCATCACGTAAAATCTACGAATTCAATGCAGACAGTCTTTGTATACAAAAGTTATACGTAACTTGAGATATAACATAGTTTTTGTTTCATCGAAATCGGTTCACTCTATCAAAAGATATGATTAATTTAGTGAGTTCAAGAAGTAAAATATTACAAAACGCAATTCAGTTTAGTACTTGCTACGACATCTTGAGACTAAAAATAGAACTAATGTTGATAATATTCAGGAGTGACTTTTCAAAAGGACTTATTTCTATGTGAACTCTACAGAGAAATATGTCTTTGCGACTTTACAAAAGAGCTTATTTCTGTATGAACTCTGAAAGAGAAATAAGTCCTTTTGAAAAGTCTCTCCTCAGTTGAAATCCAAATCCGCTAGATGGCGTTGTGCAAATGGCGTCATTTTCTGAATGGCGGAGTTAAGATTTTCCGCGCGATAATCACCCTTGGCTGTGTTTACATGACAAATTGGGTTTTGTTGGGTGTCTTAAAAGTTCTTACGTGTGTCGTAAATGATCTTTGGTTGCTTGGAAAAGTATCAATGTCGAAAAAGATGTATTAGCTTTTTGGTGTCGTTTTGTCACTGGTTTAAAGTACGAAGTAAAGATGCTCCTTGATATTTGAAACAAGTAGTATTTACTTCTGACTTTGAATAGTTGGTAATCGTTTTACAGTTAGTGTTGCCAATTCGTTGAATCGCGACGACGAACAGTCAGTTCGTTGTCATACGAGACTGTTTGACGCAACGTTCTTTTAAGTTTGCAAGCTATTCGGTCACAAGTGTTGTTGGTTTTGTTTACTGCTTTGATATTTTTCTTGAAAATGCCTCAAACAAAAAAAACATACCTTTCGCTATGTAGCCGAAAAGCAAAAAGGATGAGACTTAGTAGGTCTCAGGAATCAGAAGAAGATCGCGAAGCACGGTTATCTGCTAACCGTGAGCACGTCGCTCTTTCACAGGAATTTGAAACTATCTCTGAAAGGGAGTCACGTTTAAGTTCGCAAAGAACACGAACCGCGATTTTGCGGTTTCAAGAGAGCATCGAGGAACGCGAAGTACGGCTGTCAGCTGTTCGAGAGAGTAATGCCCTCTCACTACAGTCCGAGACTTTTACCGAAAAAGAGTCGCGCTTAAGTTCGAAAAGAACTCGGACCGCGACTTTGCGCTCTCAAGAGAGCTTCCAAGAACGCGAAGTGCGACTATCAGGAACTCTCACCACAGATCCAAACACAACTCGGACCACAGATCTGCGCTTCCAAGAGAGTATCAAGGAATGCCAAGCACGTCTGTCCTCGGACCCAGAGAGCGACACGCTCTTTCATGCGAGTCTGAATCTCTCTCACAAAGAGAAGAAAGATTACAAATACACACATCAAAAGTGTCTAGGGATCAAGCATTTTTATGCGGATTTCTTGAGATTGAGATGTGGCTTTGTAATAAATTTATGATTTTATAAATTTATATGGATCCTTTTTGGTGCATTTCATTTGAATCAGGAACTGTGAATCAAATTCGAGTAAAAGATGAAAATCAGCTGTCAATATTTTCCCTATAAAAACATACAACGCATTGAAGACATTATTAGTGCTACTGTTTCCCTGGTACTGATTAAAACCAACGTTATTATGGAGCGGCGACGTCATTTAAGCAGGGAAGAAATGCTCAGAGCCGTGGGAATGATAGAAGCTGGTTCCCGGCAACGTACTGTGGCTTTAGCTCTGAATACAAGTCAGAGTGTTATCAGTCGACTTTGGACACGTTACCGAAGCACTGGTACCGTGGCTGAGCGCCATGGAGGACGGTATCGCTGCACCACACGGAGACAAGACCGATACATTCAAATCTTAACTCGAAGAGCTCCAACAATAACCGCCATGATGTTAGCCGTGAGGCTTCATCACTCTTCAGGGAACTTAATTAGCGACCAAACAGTCAGAAACCGCTTGCATGAAGTGAACCTTCATTCCCGAAGACCGCTACGGGTACCACCTATAGCAATGCACAATCGTAGGATTCGATATCAATGGGCTCTTGAACACAGAAATTGGGCAGAAGAACAATGGCGTTTCGTGTGCTTTTCTGATGAGTCTCGTTTTGGTATGAGACCGGATACAAGACGTATACGACACTGGAGAACCCCTGGACGCCAACAGCGATTAAAATCCTGCCAGGAAGTCCATCCTTATAGTGGTGGAACCATCATGGTATGGGCGGGTATTTGGATCGGCGGAAGAACTGAGTTGATTTGGAACAGAGGCAACCTCAACGCTCAAATTTATGCTGAAACGATTGTATCAGACGTCATCGTTCCTCTACAAGTGCAAATCGGTCCCTTATTTCAGTTAATGCATGATAATGCACGACCGCACACCGCAAGAGTTGTAAGACAGACTCTCGCCGCAGCTAACATCAATGTCCTGCCCTGGCCTGCTCAGTCGCCAGACTTGAACCCGATTGAGCATGCATGGGATATGCTACAGAGAAGAGCTCTGCCGAATATGGAGGGTATCCAGTCGCAAGAAGACCTTTTTTTGTTGTTGCAACGAACATGGGCGGCCATTCCACAGCGTGATTTGGATGAACTCATTTTGAGTATGCCAAACCGATGTTCTTGTGTTGTTAGTGTTCGCGGTAGAAACACGGATTATTAATTGTTTAAGTTACCCAATAAAATTTTAGAGAAAACTGTTATTTCAGTCTTTTTTTCGAACTTTTGTGTTAGTGGTTCAAATGTCAAATATCCCTTTATTAGGAAAATGGCAAATTTCTTTATTAATGCAAAGGTGACTTGGTTTATCGTTACTGTGACAAACGAAAACACTTTATTTGATGAATCCTTAAAGAAAATTTTAATTAATATCAATCAGGAGAAAAGTTATTGCAAAAATATATGTTGATCCCTAGACACTTTTGATGTGTGTAGCAATGTAGGTGTACAAAGAAACAATAAAAGTTATCTTGCATCTGAAAGGGAAAGAATAGATGAACTAAGACGAGCAGAAACAGTAGAACAGGGTCAATCTCGCGTAGAATTTGTATATGTTCCGGGTAATTCCACCGCTAACATAGTAGATAGAGAAGCATTAACGTAATCAGCTATACCAAAGTCAGGATCTCTATTGTCCAAAAAAATACTCTACCACCTTCTTGAATAAATTATATATGTATGTAACCTACTTTTATCTAAACGACGTTGTTTTGTTTTCGACAACCACGCGAACGAAGTCGCGGGCACAGCTAGTTTTTTTTAATAAAGTTGATAGTTGTTTTAAGTTAAACGTTTAGAATAGACTTTATTTTAGTTCATTTGAACTAAAAAAAATCTAATCTAATTAGGTCTAAATATTTATTTAGACCTAATTAGTGTTTTTCATTTCTCAAAGTACAGAAGCTGACTTGAATCAATACCTACCAACACAACACAAAATACACTGGGCCCCAATATATCATAATAATACAAATCCAGGTGGCTTATAAAAAGTGTGATAGTTTCTTAAATACACAACACTAATCGGTGAAACTGTAGTAAGTTATAGACTAGCGACCTGCCCAGGCTTCCCACGAGTCAATACTGAGACTAAAATATACACTACAGAAAAACATTGTATAAAAAACATAGTGGCCCGCCGCAAACACAACGCCCCGCAATTTTCAAATCTTCGATAATATTCATTTAAATCGTATGCTGTAAAGGGCGATATAAATCTATATTAGTCATCATCATCAACTTTTTTTTTATCGTCCCACTGCTGGGCACAGGTCTCCTCTCATACAGAGAAGCCTTCTTTGTAAATTTATATTAAATCAACAATATATTTAAGGTATTAAATTGGATAAGGAATAATGCTATATTGGTTAAAATCGCTTCGAAAATTAGCCGGTATTTGTGGTAAAAGTAAATGACAAAAAAATATTATTCTGGGTATTCCATAAGAGATGGACTTATTTAGTACACTATTTTGATAAATCTCGTAAGGTTCAGCCTGCGTTTCTCTGCAAACGCGGAAGAAATGTAATTATTTACGATATCACATTAGAAAAAAAAAACGCATTAAAATCCGTTGCGTAGTTTTAAAGATTTAATCATACATAGGGATACAGGGAAAGAGAAAGTGACATTGTTTTATACTATGTAGTGATGACTGACCTATACATAAAATAAAATTTTTCATATAACATGGTTGCAAACTCAATAATTTTTAAATACAAATTTCTAATAGGTTTTTGGTGTATGTTTGTAAATTCTTTCACTAGCGCACTCTTTAATTCCCGTAAGGTAGCTGCAGCTGGAGAGCGTTGCTTAACGCATCTCCCGAGCTCGTCTCTGAGAGCCGTCAAAGAAACGTTTTCTATATGGAATTTTCTTCCTACTGCTACAGCGCTTGCACAATCACTTTTACTTCCCATCCTTGACTACGCAGATGTCAGTTATCCAGATCTTACTGAGGCATAACTAGATAAAATTGAGCGACTTCAAAACTTTTGCGTAAGATTTATATTTGGCCTGCGCAAATATGATCACATATCCGAATTTCGTACAAAGCTTTAGAGGTTTCCCATACGTCTTCGCCGGAATTCTAATATCCTATTTCAGCTCTACAGCACTTTGTTTAATCCTAAAACCCCCAATAATCTTAAATAACGTTTCAAGTTCCTTCATGAGACACATAATAGTTATCTGAGGTCATCGGAAGGCCTAAGATTATACATGATGCATTCCACTAGTTTTTGCGATAAATCCTTTACTGTACAAGCAGTTTGACTATGGAATGACTTGCCTGTGTCCGTGGGGCGTGCTCAAACTCTGTCCACTTTTAAAACTATGACAAAAAAGCACTTTCTCTCTCTTTAAACATGTTATTATCTTTTATTTGGTCTTGCATGATGTTTATTAATTAGATTTATAGTTTTATGATACTGATATGATACACTTAACGTAGATCTTTATTATATAATCTATGTAAATAGTACACTGTAGACTACCTACAGTATTTCTCTCTCCTTCCCCTTAATATTCCATCTAAAGATCGTCTGTAAATGATCGCTCTTAGCGATAAGGCCGCCCATTGTGTCACTATTTGTAAAATCTTTATATTTATGTTTCTGTAATCTATATGGTGTACAAATAAAGAGTATACTATTCTATTCTATTTTTTTAAGTTCTAGCGTGAGTTAGTACCTACCAAAACAACATAATACATGTTCCGCAAAATTATCCCTTTCAAATTAGCTTTAAAAATAGGGGTAAGTTCGTAATTCCTTTTTGGAGCTCCGTATGCAGAAAGAAGAAATAGAATTTCGTTGGTGATTACAGCTTGTGGAATACTTTCTTTAAAAATGTCAGCACAATCAACTGAATCTTATTTCTCAAACAATTTCAAAACTGTTGAATTGCAATTGAAATGCATCTCTCTTTGAACAATTTACTTATGCCCAGCAGAAAGAAGAAGAAGATGGCATGCTTAAGGTTCCCTTAGATGATTATCAATCAGACGAATAATTTTCCCAAATGAATTATGACTTACATGGCTTTCGTCGTTTACAATAGTATCTACTATTTCTAGATCGATACAATATTATAACTTAATAGGACCACACTAGATCAGCATTACAATAGGGATGTTTCCAGAGTAAAAAACAAATTCTATTTAGTCCGTCATTCGGATTAGAGAAAAATATTGGATACGTATATTTTGTTTTATCAAATCAATAAAAAATGACAAATATATAAAGCATCAAGGATCAGGAGTAGTGGCTGGTGACGTCACTGGTCGCTAAAAAGTGTAGCGTGCAGTAACGTCACACGAGTTATCAACGCGCTGTGTCGTCTTAATTTTTTGTTTATATGAAAAAGAAAAAACACGTATCTAGTATTTTTTGGAAATCAGTCTGACGGACTAATTAGTTTTTTTTTAGTCAAATACTCTATTAGATCGTGGAATAGGCTTACACTACCTACTAAAGGTTGTTTGTAAAAGATTGCTCTAGCGATAATATCCCTCATCGTGTTACCTTTTGTAAAATCTTCATATTTATATTCTGTAATTTATATAGTGTACATAATAAACAGTATTCTATTCTATCCTACTTCATGGGCGGCGTGGATATGTGTACATTTATGAAGATCACATCTTTCTCAGCTTTTTCCATAGCCATATCTTCGAAATGACGATTTTTTTTAAGAAAAAAGTGTATTCCTATACAAATTTTATAGAAAATTTTATGATGAATAATTTCTTTTCTCTTTATTTTTATGAAAAAAAAAACAAACCGTTTAGCTGGAAATAATGCAAAAACCGAATTTTGCAGTATGAATAAAATATTTTGCACACTTCGGATCGATGGGGATTTTTCACAAATTGTTTAAAATCATCATCATCAGCCTTTACTCGTCTACTGCTGGACATTGGCCTCATCCATGGCACGCCAACAAGCTCAATCCTGAGCAGTTCTCCGCCAGCCAATACTAGCCACCTTTATGATGTCGCTCCATCTCGCCCAAGGGCGTCCTACGTTTGAAATAGGGTTCCCAATTTTTATCTTTGTGCGAATGATCAAAAATCTCGACCTTGTATGCGGGTTAAATAATATTTTTTTGTAGGGAAAAGTCAAGGAAAGGTAGTTTTCATTGCAAGTTATTTAACAATCTAAGGCTTACAATTCATAAATACGCTTAAATTTTAATAGATAACTCGATAGTGGTAAATAGTATAGATGAACCCTGACCTCTAAGCTGATTACATTTAACATACAATCAACAAGTAAAAGCCCATATTGCAGATAAACACGATAACCCGAGCCTTTCAGGGTTAAAACCAAAATTTACCTCATCTGCAATTATGAGATTGCCTTTTCCTGTTTACATAACTAGGCCCAGCCAGGTTCATATTTCGTGATAACACTTTGTTAGATAAAGTATAAATAAGAAGAAGGATGTCTAAAGAATCACACAACAAATCTACATCTCATTACGCACGCTTCTCGTATTCTACTATACAACAACTACAATGGCTGCCATCAAGACCACCTTCATTCTTCTGCTGGTTGCCTTCGCAATGGTTGTGGTTACCGTCGAGGCTGTCCGTGTCGGACCGTGTGACCAGGTCTGCAGTCGAATCGTCCCTGAGAGGCACGAGTGCTGCAGAGCGCATGGCTACTCCGGCTACAGCAGCTGTTATTATGGCGAAATGGAATGTTACTGACGGAACCTCGCAAGTGCAACGGTACCATTCAGTAGTAATCATCACCTACCTTGTATTGTAAAACATTTAAGTGATCAGCGATTATTGTAAAACTACATGTATTTTGAATTCAACAAATGACCTGAATTATTTAATAAAGTATTTCGTTTTTAAAATCGTCTTTTTTTCGTACCTCTGTGAAGCACTAGCGCCAGCTATCACTAACTTCATGTCAAATAATGTCTGATGATATGCTTCCCGAACAACAATTCTCTTTTTGTCATATGTTTATATACATGTTCGTCATATGTTTAAAAAAAAAAAAAAACGTATGACGTGTAAAAGTGATCAGTGATCCTGCTTGCTTAATAAACGATTTCTTTTCACCATTACTTCCCGTGTAACGAACTCGTATACCTGCGTTCCGGTATACACTGTCTATTTGTACAACACTGATACTTTCTTCTACCCCTCAAGAACTATGAGGGACCTTTTTTTTACATTATGAACTAGAGATTGACCGCGATTTCACCTGATGGTAAGCAGGGATACAATCATTGATGGTAAAGCATACTAGTTTGAAAGGAAAGTCAGCTTCTTATTTAATCATAAATTGAAGACTTCTATATTATAACTATCTTTATATATATTTCTTGCTACGTGACATTTTTGGTAAGAAGTTTATGGTTAAGTAATCACTAAACCACAAACTTCTTACCAAAAATGTCACCCATCATAGGCCAACCGTGGAAAATTAAGCTTAGATCAAGCTTCATTTTCCACGGTTGGCCTATGATGGGTGACCATATTAACATCTTTACTCCTTCGAACTTCGAAGAGCATGTTAAACTCGGTCACGGCCATCATTTGTGAATCTTTGACAGCTGTCAAAGGTTGTCAGTAGCTTGACCGTCTGAAACTAAAACTTACCAAAAAGTATCCATATTACGCAGTAATTCAGTAGTGAGAGTCAGATAGGCACTCAGTCCACGTTAAATACTTGGTACTCAGCTGCATCTGGCTGGACTGAAGGCCGATCCCAATTTAGTTGGAATAATTCTAGGCTAATTAATGACTTCAAATTCTTGTTGAAAATACTTCAGATCATCTCTTACTTTTATTCAAAAAATTCGTTAGTACGTCACGTGCCAGCGTTGGATTGCTAAGACGAAAGGCCTTGAAAAACATTACTTTTTGTCGTGTGAAGAACTAACTGTCCCGAGGTGCCATTTTATGTTGATATATTAAAAGACGAGTCTGATGGACGTCATCATCATCATCATCATCATCAGCCTTTACTCGTCCACTGCTGGACATAGGCCTCTTTCATGGCACGCCAACAAGCTGGATCCTGAGCAGTTCTCCACCAGCCACTACCAGCGACCTTTTTGATGTCGTCGCTCCATCACGCCCAAGGGCGTCCCACGATACGTTTGCCGAGACGCGGACGGGTCTGATGGACGTAACGTTAATTTTTTTTGAGTTTTTATGGATCAGTACCCAAAGAGTTTTCACGGCATCCTATTTCGAAGACTCGGCTGTTTCTCCGTCAGGTTGTATTTCATGAACGTGCGCGTGCTTCTCGGCTATTACGTACACGTGATAGCTGGACAGTTGAAATTATCATAGATGATGTATTTCTGACACCGCTGTAATCCCATCACTGAGTGTTTATGACACTCATAGATTAATAATTAATAGTACGTCTTTTTTTTTTTGTTTGGGATAGGTAATCATCAAATGACCTCTCCCGCTCTGGCCGGAGCGGAAGGGCGTGTCAGAATATTACTAAAACCCAACCCTGTTTCTTCACTTGCCTATGCGCCAGGGCCACGGTTTCTTTTTTAAACAACCCGCAACCCTGACCCAGAAAGCGTCGGTCTTCCTGGACCCCGTCATGATGTGCTGACATCTCTTTAAGGCGCGCGTGAAACACATCGCGCCGTCGACTCAGGCCAGGCCCTTACCAGGCGACGAGCTGCCCACCTGCTTGCCACCAGCTGCACGCTGCTCACCGCCCGCAAGCCCGCGCCTACGATGGCCGGAAGTATGATATTGTCCCCCGACCAGGGCGTCTCCTGCGAAGGGTACGTCTTGCGCGGAGTAAATATCAAATATTTATATTATTTTATAATATTTTACGTGTAGGTATGTAGTATGTTATGTTACTCTGATTTCCCGTGACATCACACCAGGCCCTATCAGAAACCAGTGCTGCGACATTTACTTTTAAATGTCGCATTATAGTGAGATAGAAAGGAGCCTTTGGGCCTCGTAAGGTACTTTCTGATTATTGTTACTTTTTTTATATAGCTCATGATGTCTAAGAGTGGTGTGCGGAACACTTAGCGCGAAGCCCCTCATTCTTGGGAGACTCGAACATCATGCATGCAGATAAAGTGACCCGATCAATCATATATGTGATTTTTACAATAGTTTCATGTGGTAAATGTTATTTCCAATAACGGAAACTGATTTCTTTGGAATGACCCTTACTTTGCACATAACTCTTGATTTGATACTACAATTTTAACCTTGTGTTATGTACTTTTGTATAATATACACATAATATGTATACATAGTAAGAGTGCGCAATGCAGCATTATATATTACATTACATTGATGTCAGAGTGACTAATAGGTACTATTGAAAAAGTTACAAAAATGATCTGATCTGAGGGCACGGCAGTGCCCTCGCCAAGTCGAGCGCGAAGCAAACACTGCCGTACCATCTTTACCCGAACCATTTCGCTGCATTTTCAGGCCCCTAATTAAGAACCTCTGGATAGTACCAGAACGCTGAAATTTTGGTCATCCAGTAAGCTGTATTTACATACTTCAAATCTAAAATTTCAAGTCTGTAGCTCATCCAGTTCTGAAGTTAAGCGAAAGTAAATTTCCGTGTTTTCGACACTCACTCACTCATGATCATCAAAATAGAAGTAGTACTTCCCATAAACTCAGAGAGCTGAAATTTGGTACACAGCCAGGCTTTAATGGTCACATAAAGGGAAAAATATAAAAACTAGAATAATCGAAAACCTGAAGTACCTGGTGACCTTGATTAGAAAGCAGAAGAGCCCAACCAAACTAGTAGAGATTGACGTACCACCGTCAATAAAATATTCAACTTGGTGGGCCGCTTCATCAACTGACTTCAAAAAAAGGAGCGGGTTCTCAATTCGTCGTAATCTTTTTTTTTATGTAGGTGTGTTCACCGATTACCCTAAGACGCCTGGATCGATTTTCAAATTTCTTTTTGTTTGAAAGGGTATACTTTCCAGGTGGTCCAATAGTTACCAGGTCAGGATCTGATGATGGAAGACCAGAGAAATCAAGGGTAACTTTCAAAAATCGTAGGGGTGACTAGTGCATTTCTAAGTATTTTCAATAAGTATTAGAAAACACTACAATTTAATAAAGGTACGGAGTAGATCTGATGATGAAGCTGGGAGACAGTCGTGAGAACTCCTCAACGATTCACAGCAGCTATCTTGTGTTTATGTTTGATTAATTTGTATTGATAAGAGCTTTATACCTAGATAAATTGGGATTGTCATTAGAGATCTTATGACGAAGACGAAGGGCAGTTAGGGGATTCCCAACGTTTTACAGTAGCTACTTTGTATTTGGAATTAATTCATTTATATTGATGAGAACTTTGCACCTATATGGGCTAAAATTATGGTCTGCTGTAACCTTTGAATTAGATCAGAAGGAAGAAATGTTGGTCGTTCAGTAATCTATAATCAAATCTACTATTGCTACATAAAAAAAAAAATATTGTCATTGCAAAAATCCAGCGTAGTGGGACACATATATCTTCTAATTTAATCAAACTTGGAGCGCCCCACTGCTGGAAATGCCTCCCCTTCTGCTTTGATAAAACTGTGGATAAGATTAGACTGGCTTTTATACTTTTTAGTTTACACGAAGAAATAGTCGAACGATTACTAACTACTACTAACTTTTCAACTCGAACATAAACATTACATAAATGAAATGAACAAATTACCCTAAAATGAATTTCACTCAAAATTTGGTCAAAATATAATTCACTAGCTTTAGGTAGGTTATATCGCTTTTAGATTTTCCTTGGGAATATCGATTCTTCCGGGATAAAAACTATCCCATTATTTAATCCGGACTTCTATCTTTGTGTCTACAAAATTTCAAAGAAATTGGTTCAGTAGTTACGGCGTGATAGCGGAACAAGCAAACTCACTTTCCTTTTTTTTCATAAATATAGAGAAATTGGATGCATTTTTGACATATTGAGACAGAAATCAGGAATATATAATAAGCCTAAAATATTCTCACTCCTAGGACACATGCCTCCTCTCAATAAGATAGAGTGGGCCGTAATCTACCCGTGTAGATGACGGCCCACTGCGGCCCAGGCGGGCACAGTGCGGGTTGCTGAATGTCACATGCCTTCGGAGTTTTTGCTTCTAAAACATGCCGGTTGTCTCACGAAGTTTTCCTTCACTGCGCCGTTTTGAGAGCAGTAGTGATGAAATAATTTACACAAATTAAAGCGCCTAATAGGGTTCTAACCTACGGCCTACAACTTGTAAATCGCAGACGATACTACTAGTCCACCGCTACTCTATCAGTGTGCAAGGGAATTGCATGATTTAATTCAACGACGAAGCGTTTTGCTCCCTCTTTACCGACAATAATAATAATAATAATAACGTTTATTCAGAAATTATTTACATTGTTACACGTAATATATCATAGACTATAATTTATTGTTACAATCGGATTACACATCTGTAACCGAACTAGGCAAAAGCCTGTGTTTCAGTTATCAGCGCCCAATCCCATAAAAAGTAGACACTAGATATATGTAGGTAACCATTGAGTACAGTCAACACTTTGTAAATTTACATGTTAAAAAATAGAATAAATCAATAAAATTCAATGAAATAAAATAAAATAACATCATACCAAATAAAATTAACATTCTTATAATTTACCAGAAATAATAAATTAACTTAAAATTAGATTAAATTAATAATAAGCACTGAACAGTACGTGTGTCCTCTATTTGTGTGATATGATTATGTGTGTATGAATGTAAGAGGGTGTGTGTATGTGGTAAATAGTCAATCACTGTGGTATATGTAGTATTAACTCAGTCTCTTCGTAATTAAGTTTTTGTAAGTATTTTGTAACCTTTTTTATTTTTTATTTTATTTTTATTTATTTGGGAAAACAAACAGTGACACATTATATATAATAGAGAGTAATACAAAAATATATGAGCAAATGTGTAACCAACCACATTTTCCACAGAATACACAAAAAAAAATATATAATATTTACAAATCATGCTATTAAAATTTAAACCTACAAGTAAGTAATATAAAGTCAAATCCTAACAAATCCAAACAGAGCAAAAACTTAAATGCATAAACGATGCAATAAAAAATATTGTTATTGACTAAGCACCTTTAGAACAGTATTTTTGAAACTACAAGCAGAAAGAGCAAACATATCGATATGATGAAATTTATCATTGTAATTATTAGCAAGTCGCCGCAAAGGCGCACGCATACCCGCGTTACTTCGACAAGAGGTAACTGCAAACAGTGGCCGAGACCGCACCGCTCGACCCACTGTCGTTCTAGGAACTATATAACTTATTCTATTATGAATATCAATACAGTCATATGCATTACTACATAAATCAAATAAAAATATCGTCTCTAGCAGAGTGCGCCTTGATTTAAGATCCAGCAATTTATACTTCTTATGCAAATAATCATAAGATGGATTTGTGTGAAAACAACGGAAATGCATGGCTTTTAAAAATTTTCTTTGAACTTTTTCAATACATTCTGAATACTTATTGTAAAAGGGATTCCACACTGGCACAGCGTATTCAAGCTGTGATCTGATCAAAGACTTGTACAGATACAAATAGGTGGAGGGTCGCACAAACTCCTTCGCAGATCTCATCACAAAACCATACATTCTATAGGCATTATTTACAACCTTATTAATGTGGGTATCAAGGTGAAGTTTATCGTCAAGAAGAATACCAAGATCACGAATAAGAGGCACTCTTGACAGCGAAGTATTATCTAAAGAATATGGGTACTTGAAAACATTTTTATTTTTCGTGAAACTGATACAACAGCATTTAGATAGACTCAATTGCAATTTATTGTGTTTGCAATATTCACTAAAGCGATCTAGATCTTCCTGCAATAATGCGCAATCTTGCAAATTTTTATAGGCCTATAAATTTTGAGATCATCAGCATAGAGCAAGATTTTGGAATTTCTAAAACAAATGTCAATGTCGTTGATAAATAAAATAAATAAAAGGGGTCCCAAAATTGAACCCTGAGGTACCCCGGAAGTTACATTAAGAGTTGTCGAAGACCTGAAACCGTTAACTACGACCCTTTGAGTTCTATTTTTGACATATGAAGAGAACCATCGGAGTAAATCACCACGTATACCGTTAAAGGAAATTTTATCGAGTAGAAGCTCATGATCGACTTTGTCGAATGCCTTTCGAAAGTCAGTGTAAATGGCATCCACCTGCACACGAGAATCCATATTGTTGAATAAATAGTCCACAAATGCCACCAAGTTTGTGGTAGTTGATCTTTTCTTTACAAAACCGTGTTGTTGACAGATTATACTGTGATGAACAACAGGATACACTTTGTTGTGGACTAACCGCTCAAAAAGCTTCGGCAGTGCTGACATAATGGATATCGGACGATAGTTCTCAACATCATGCTTAGAGCCCGATTTGTATATTGGTGTTATGTTCGCACTTTTCAATGCCTCGGGAAAAATTCCTTGTGTCAGTGATTTATTAAAGATAATGTATAAAGGAGTGCAAATATGTTTAGCTGTAGCTTTGAGAAACATGACCGGAAGACCATCTGGTCCTGAACCCTTAGTTGAGTCTAGAGAGTTAAGTGCCTTCAGTATCTCATTTGTGCTTAGCTCGATCTTACTGATGAGGGAATCGCGATCAGAATCTCCACTCGAAGAAACACCCCCCATGGAGGATTGCTCATAAACTGAACTAAAGAAATTCGAAAACAAGTTACAAATTTCGTCGGGGTCATTGGTACTTTGGTCTTTGTACTTCATGCCAGAAGGTATACCAGAAGAAGACTTTCGATTAGCAATATACGTCCAGAAGTATTTAACGTTACAGCGAATGCCCTCCTCAACAGATTCTATGTAATTTTTGAGGCATGAATTGCATTCAATATGGAATCTAGATCTGTATAGTGAGAACTGTTCGTAATCAGAGATATTGTGATACACCTTCCATTTAACCCAGGCTTTCAACTTGTTTTTGTAAATATGTATCAAAGATGGTGAAAACCAAAACGGAAATTTCGAGGTTTTAGAATTAACGAGTGGAACGTTAGATTTAATTATGCTAAAAACTATATTATAAAACCTATCGACTGCCTCGTCTATGGAGTTTAATAACCCGATCTGCTCATTCCAATTAATTTTACTTAATTCCTCATTTGTTTTCTCGTAATTAGCTTTAGGATAGTTAAACTTTTTCAAAGACTTTCGAATCATGTTTGTATAGGGCGTTTTAAACGGTATTAACAAGCAGAACGGAGGGTGGTGAATGTCGGGTTGCAGCAGGTAGTCCGAGGTAGAGAAAGCAGAGCAATCATTGTTACTGATGGCTAAGTCCAACAAATTCCCATTACGATTCTTGATAGGGTTATACTGACGAGCATTAAGGAAAGACATAAATACACTAAGATGTCCAATCATTGAAGAATTGCCACCACAAACTAGCCCCGATACCGATACATTATTACTATAGGGAATCCAGTCAATATCAGGTAAGTTGTAATCACCCAGGAGATAGAACTGCTCTACGTTATCGTCACCAAGTAGAGGTTGTAGAAGATCAAAATAATGAACATAAATAGACTCAGGTATTTTAGGTGGTATGTAGGCAGCCCCGAAAATTTGGCTCTTCCCTTTAGTTGAACTAGGAAGTTTTAAGAGGACGTGTTCTAAGTCAGCTTCAAGATTAAAACGACAATTCATTCCTACAGAGCGCAATTCCCTCAGTACAGCAATCAGAACGCCACCTCAATCTTTTTTACTCGTAGCAGCACGATCACGATCACACCTATGTACCACGTAACGAGAATCAATAAATTCATTATTAAATATTTCAGGTGTTAACCAGGTTTCTGTGAGCACTATAATGTCGTAGCAATTTGATATAATATTCATGTATAAATGTGCAGTTTGGTGCGGATCCCACGACAATTTTGATAATAAATAACCAAATTATCAGGCATTGCAATAGTAAGTTTTACAATAAGGTATCAAGCCAGCATTATATGTTTCACTAACGAACAACCAAAGAGCCCGATACTTTTACTCGACCCGATGCAGCAGGACAGAATTACATGTAAACAAATATTTGCGTAACAAACATTTACACATTAGCAAATATTTCCTGAACCAAGCAGTGAGACAGTACAATAATATATAGTAACATTTTTCGACATAGCTAACATGCATACAACACAAGAAAAGAAGATACACTAAAAACATACATAATAAGTAAAGTTTATTCAATATATGAGCCATTGTTTAGTTTTACGTTAACATACATATTACCTAAATATTATGTATAGAATAGTAAATATATCTAAATACTATGAACTAATTGCGTGGAATGTTTTTAATTTTTTTGACATCATTTTTACATCTAATGGCAATAGTGGGTGAAGTTTCAGACTGCTTAGTAAGAATAGTGGAATGCTTTACCCAGACAAACTTATAATTAAATCTTTTAGCTACCTCTCGAGTCTCACGCAGTAATTGTTTTTTCTGCAGTGTTAAATGCTCGTTAACATACACAGTATGTGATACACCAGCAATGCCCAGATCCGTAGAGGTAAGTCCCTTCTTTAAGCGACAAGCAGTAATAACGTTATCCCTCAGAATTCGTGTTTTTACCATCGCAATGATATTTTTAGGTTTAACGCTGGTTGTGGCATGTGGTACACGGTGTATGGATGTAATGTCTTCTTGTGATATATTGAACTTGACCTTTTTGCCAATATCCTCCAACAAAGACACCAGGTTTTCCCCTCGCCTCTCAGGGACATTGGAGATCTCAAGGTTGCACTGCCTACCCTGCTGCTCAAGGTTGTCTATCTTTAATTCGAGAGCATTGACGATATCGGGGTTAACGCTTAAAGAACGGTCGTTAATTTTACTCAACTGTTTTTGGAAGTCGTCGTATTGGTCAGACATGAGTTGCGCTGATATTTTTATCTGAGAGACTTCTTCAGAGAGTTTTGAGACCGTATCCCTTAAGGCGGCATTCTCAGAGCGTAGACTAGACATTTCTTTTTTTGTTTTTTTAATATATGTTTCTAGGTCTCCTCTGATCGATGCAATATTGCTATTAATTACAGCTAATTTACCTTCCAGGGATTCCCTCCACTCCATAACAGTTTTTTGTAAATCTGTCTGGATGGAGGTAGATTTTTGAAGGTCTGCTTTTATGCTTAAAAGAACATCATCATGATCGCACTCAGGTAGCTTGCGTTTACGACAGGTAACATTAAAGTCGGCTTTAGAGGGTGAAATATTCACCAAGTCCGATTCAGAGAGTGACTGTTCATGTCGGAGCAGAGTTTTAGGCGGCGTGCGCTTTGGGTTGAACATACTGAATTGCCTGTAGATATGAAATAGCAACCAAATCTGGAGCGTATATAGCTCGTTGCTACGGCGTAGGTGCTCTCTGCATTAATGTAGCAAGAGGAATTGTCTGCGGGTGGTTGGGCGCGCTCCACGCAACTTTATAGACGCGGTGGCAGTACGGTCGACCGAAATAGCAAGCAGTCCTGATGATTCCAGAAATAATCACAGAGGTTACAAAAGTGACACTTTTTCCATAGGAGTTAGAACTTTTCACTTTTAAATGGTAAAATCTTTACAGCGTCTATATATTCACACTTAATAACACTAACACTTAGTTATTGTAGTTTACTTTAACCGTTGAACTGTTTAAATTTCTTACTAACTTATTAAAACTATTTTTAAAACCCAAATCAAACAAAGAAATACATATATTTTTTCTATAACGTACTACCCTCAAACTGATGTATTGTCTGATGTATGATGTAATGGTGTCATGGAGCACCTGAATTTGTAGCCTTGTATACCCTTCAACGGCCAAGTCACACAATATTAACTATAATAATATTGAAGAAATCGCAATAAGGAACCTTCAACTTGGCACGGCTTTGTCTAGATTTCATTACTTTTTAGAGATAAACCAGCAGCTCCAGCGAGGCTTGGCATTTTTTTACAGAATGTTTTTGGTTGGATTGAAATTTTACATAAACTGAAGTTTATTGTGTTATTATAGTTATTTTACCATAAACTCACATTTATTTATATTTCTGGCTAATACCGTAAAACGGGGCTACTTTGCATAGTTTTCGATAGTTTTTTGATACTTACTTTTTTATATCCAAGATGAATAACGCTTTTGCTCCAACTGAACAATGTGTCCTTTGACTATCAAAGTGATACCAGTATGAGGGCCTCTATTTTTTTTTAATGTGATAAAGTTACCCCTTGTGTATGGGGCTTTTTTGACAGGGCATTTAAATGCAACTTATGTCAAAGATCTAAAGTTTATGGGTAATTTTAATATCATTTTTAATAGAAAAAATATTCATATTTATGCAATATACAGGAAATTGAATTAAAAACATCGAGTATTAGAGATCAATCAGTCATTTTTATTAACGATTAGGTTACAAAATTATAGGCACTTAATCAGTCTTCTAATTAGCTTTGCGATCGCAATTAACATTATAACAATCAACTATCGCAAAAACTTATTAAACAAGAAAAATAAAAAATATTATTAATCTGTATCCTCGCACATCACACATTCATAGAACGGATTGGTTGAACCCTTGTTATACATGCCACAAATCCAATTTTTGCAAGTAGTTCAACAAATCCAGTTCGCAAAATGGTGGTAGAAATGGAAGTTTACATTTGCAAATGTAACAGAGGTTGTTCTCCTTCTTGCTTTTCCTTTTGCCGTTCTCGTTACTCTTCTGCTGGCCCCTTAATCCCATTTGTTTGTTTGTTTCTTCAGAGGCCCATAGACACCCACGTCTAGTGGTTGCATCATGTGCGTCGAGTTTGGTGTCAATGTGGTAAAATAAATATTAATTTCTAGCGCAGTGTTTGTGTGTGCACGTATAAACCATGTTTTGGTGCGCTGTTAAAGTAGACCCATAAACTGTCGAAGCTACTCTTACTGTTAAGGCGGTTCCAGGGGAAAAACACACCGCAGGCCGTTTTTATGTAGTTTTTCGGAGCTATCTACTCTTTATCCAAAAAAAATATCAACTTATCAAAAATACATAAATTTTCTCCATAATCTTGGCTCCAAAATTGTAGATTTGTTTTTTTTTTTACTAAGCATAATGTTTAAATAATTGCTTCACAACGAAACCTCTGACAAGAGAATTAATTATCAAAAATGTGCATCTCCTCGAAAAGTAAGATTAAGTAGATTGCGTTCTTACACTAATGGATAGGCAATTTCATGACAAACATTATTGTAGAAATATTTTTTTAAAACGACCAAAACAAAAATTTTATTCAACAATCTGAGCGTATTCCCCATCATTTCTCTTGCCCGAGCTATTGAGATTCAGTATGCCACAAGCTCTCGAAGGGGGAACCCGTGTCGTTCGTCAATGCGCGGTCCGCTAGCATAGCGGTCGGCGCGTGAGCGAGAAAGCATCTGCTTGCTCGCATGTCGCATAGAGTATAATACTATCATAAAGTGTCTCTGTTATTGATGTTCATTTTGGTGTTCGTTTTTTAACCGATTTCAAGAGGGAGGAGGTTATATGTTTTTTATGTTTGTTTGCGGATAACTTTACTATAATATAAATAATAGGGTATTTGACTAAAAAAAACTAATTAGTCCGTCATTCAGATTATAGAAAAATATTGGATAGGTTTATTATATACGTTTTACATTTCGTATATTTTATTTTATCAAATCAATAAAAATTGACAAATATAATAGGCATCAAAGATCAGGAGTGATGGCTGGTGACGTCACTGGCCGCTAAAAAGTGTAGCGTGCAGTAACGTCACACGAGTTTTCAAAGCACTGTGTCGTCTTCATTTTTTGTTTATATGAAAAAAGAAAAAAATATGTGTCTAGTATTTTTTGGGTAGGCCCCCGACAAGGTGGACCGACGACCTGGTGAAGGTCGCGGGAAACCGCTGGATGCGGGAGGCGCAGGACCGGTCGTCGTGGAGAACCTTGGGGGAGGCCTATATCCAGCAGTGGACGTCTTTCGGCTGAAATGATGATGATGATGATGAGTATTTTTTGGAAATCTGACTGACGGACTAATTAGGTTTTTTTAGTCAAATACCCTATTGCATAAGTTGATAAAAAATGCTATGCAATAGCTTTACCGCGGCAGTTCCCGAGTGCCACATGTTTTTTTTTAATTAGAAAGATTATATCTTCAAGGTAGTCTCATGTTAAGGAAATTAGGGTCTGATGATGGAAGACTAAGGAAACCTAGGAGAAATTTAAAAAATCATAGGGGCGCCTAGGGCATTTCTATGTTTTTTTCATTAAGTGTTTTAACGCACTACAATTTAGTAAAGTTCGGAGTTGATGATGGAGCCGGGAGACAGCCGAGGGATCTCCTTAACGATTCACATCAACTGCCTCGTGTTTGTGCTTAATAAATTTATATTGATAAGAACTTTACACCTAAATGAGTTGTGATTGTCATTAAAGCTCTGATGATGAAGACAAAGGCCAGTTAAGGGAACTCCTCAAAGGTTTACAATAGTTACCTTGTGTTTGGACTTAATTCATTTATATTGATGAAAACTTTACACCCATATAGATTTAAATGAAGGTCTGCAATAGATCTGATGATGAAGACCATAGACAGTCGAGGGAATTCCTCAACAATTTACAACACTGTACTTTAACATAGTACAAACACTACCTACTCGTCATGCTTATGCAAAAATCAATTAAAATCAAGAGACTGAATTTAAGTTGTGTTATTTCATTGCGTTATTTCTAGAAATGCTCATACTTTCATTGTGGTCTTATAGGAATTAAAGCAAACGAAATACGTCGTTTGCTTGCAGGCCTTTTCCAAATATGCTGCCGTCAGCGTCCAGTCTGACCGGATATTGTATTAGTCAGATGTTTATTATTTTTCTGCAAAAGGAAGCTTTGTGTAAATAATATTATAGTATATGTATTTGTTTTTTTTATACGATAGTTTTATTTTTTACAATTTACGTATTTGTTTTATTAAACGAGAATAATAATATAATTTCAGTCTTGCCTGAGCCCAAAAAAAAAACATCAAATCTTTTTTTTATGTAGGTTTCCTGTCTGCAGAAATTTATTTGACCCTGATTACGTTTTCCCTTAAAATAATAAATAATGATAAATTAACCTTTATTATATTATTTTTCTATCCCTTTGACCATCTGACTTAGCTAACTTTCAATCTACAAAACTAACTTCCAACCCTGAAGTTACAGTCATAACATATTTAGTTGTAAAGGTCTAATCAATACAAATTAAGTAAGCCCAAACACATGACAGTTGCTTCCGATGTGGATTCCCTTGATTCTCTGTCATCTCCATCATCAGGTCAGGCCCAAATCTTCACGGTTTTATAGTATCATCCGATATAAATACGAGTATCAAGTTTTCACCCGAAGCGTGCCTACAATTTTAGATAATTGGCCTAAATTTCTTAGAATTTACATAGGCAGAGAAGAGATTACATAGGCAGCATACTCTTTCATATAAAAAAAGAATGGTCCAAATCGGTTCATTAACGATAAAGTTATCAGCGAGCACACATAAATCGAATTGAGAACCACACTTTTGGGAAGTCAGTTAAAAAATAAAATACGCAAAAATTTTATTATGAAGTATCGTCAACATTTGTTTCAGTCTATAATAACCAAAAGTATTTGGGCGCACCAATAAACAAAAATAAAAGTGCCATGTCTGTTACTTCTGTGGTCTATGAATTTAACTTGTATTTGTAAGTACTTCGTCCGCCAGACGGCGCTAGTAATATTTTGCGAAGTATTGTAGAGGTGGGGCGCGGTGAAGAGGGAGCAAATGCTCGAGGTCATTTGGTGAGGGTACGACCTTAAAATAACCCCATTTTACCAGTATGTCATAATGTATATTAGTTCGTTGTCGACTCTCAAAACGGTGGAGGAAAACATTGTGAGGAAACCGGCCTGACCTAGAACCAAAACTTCTAAGACATGTGACATCTACCAACCCACACTGAGCTCGCGTGGTAGATGACGGCTCGCGCCCTCCTGAGTTCCAGAAGCGAAAACATTATGTGAAATAGTACAAAATGACATCAATATATATTAATAGAATTGTATGAATTCCACAAAAGCTACCCCACCGCTAGATACGAAATATTTAACGTCAAAGCTCACGCGGTCGCAGCACAAGTATCTACAGTCAACCGCAGTTGAAATGTAACATTGAACTAAGAAATCCGACCATATTGTATTGATATATAGGCGCCGTAGATCTCAAATTGTCGGTTAGATGTAACGTTGACTGTACTTCCCTTTTTGTTCTTTGCACTGTGGTTTTGTTGCAACATTTATTTGTTTAAAGTTATGAGTTTTGGTTCCGCGGTGAATAATTGAGGTGGTGACTTATTAAAGTGGGTGAGTACCTATACTAAAGATTTTATAAGATGTATATATAGCTAAACATATACATATTTGAGACTATAGATTTTAAAGATCAAGCCGGTCGATGACAAAAAAATTTAGTAAACTTGGAGGTGGTGCCAACTCGCGAGCGAACGCAAGTTTGACGCTCTCCAGTTGACGTTTAAATCAAATCAAAAAATAAACACCAGCCATGACTATAACTATGATAATAACTAGAAGTTATTAAATGAGACAAAATCTTTACTTAGTGTCTATTAACAATAGGTGATGAATAAAACACCTCGTCCGCATTTTCAGAAGGTCAAAAAAGAATTAGGATTCTTTTTTGACACATTTTGTTATTTGACACATGAAGACACAAAAGAAAAACAAAAAATAATAGTGTAGCAATATCATTAATCCTGATTCCTTATCTGGATTACGAGTGATATAGAGTTACGTGCATGTATCGCTTTTAAACGTTTCCCGTTTAAAAGCGATACATGCACGTAACTCTAGATGACCTGGCCGATATCTTGGAGGGATTTCTGACCTCTCTGTGTTGGTCCCACAGCCCTACACACCCTACACAGTCAGTAATGGACGCTGGCGGGGTGCCAAAATCAAAAACTTAAGTAGAGAGGTCAGAATTACAGTTTATTGAATACGGTACGGTACGGTAAAATTATGTTCAATGAACGGGTCACTCCGGGACCGGTTGCCGTAAACGGAATGCCGCTCGAAGTTGTTTCAGAATATGTGCACCTCGGGCAAACGTTGCAATTAGGGCAAAACAACTTCGAGAAGGAGGCAAATAGAAGGATCCAGCTGGGATGGGCAGCGTTTGGTAAACTTCGCCGGGTATTTTTGTCGCCCATACCCCAATGTTTGAAGACAAAAATCTTCAACCAGTGCATCCTACCCGTCATGACTTACGGAGCCGAGACGTGGACACTAACGGTCATACTAGTCCATAAGTTTAAAGTCACTCAGCGAGCTATGGAGCGGGCTATGTTGGGCGTCTCTCTGAAGGACCGCATCAGAAATGAGGTGATCCGACAGAGGACCAGAGTCACCGACATAGCTGAGAGGATTAGCAAGCTGAAGTGGCAATGGGCTGGTCACATATGCCGCAGGACCGACAACCGTTGGGGTAAACGAGTCCTCGAGTGGAGACCGCGTCTCGGCAAACGTAGCGTGGGACGCCCTTGGGCTAGATGGAGCGACGACATCAAAAAGGTGGCTGGTAGTGGCTGGCGGAGAACTGCTCAGGATCGAGCTTGCTGGCGTGCCATGAAGGAGGCCTATGTCCAGCAGTGGACAAGTAAGGACTGATGATGATGATGATGATGATGATGATGAATACGGTAGCTGCTTCCCATGTTTTCAACCAGCATAAATTATTGTTATTATTGTCTACATATATATTTTACTTCTACTTTCGCATGTTTGCTGGAAGAAATTTCTTAACAAATAAGCAGCACGTTTGTGCTTAGATTTTAATTTCAATATATCCTTATGTATTTTATTATGTGTAAATTTCGATTTCGTGTTGATATTGGAATAAAAAAATTTACTTGTTAATTCTGGTTACAAACCAAGTGTGCCAAATTTCTTTCAAATCTGTTTAATGATAAAAAAAACTAAAGAGTAACAAACAACCATCGAACCATCGATACTAACTTTCACTTTTGGACACAAGCAGGTTTAATATAAATTGATAAACTCAGTTTAGTCCATTGCTGGAGTTAGGCCTCTCCCATGTTGCGGTCACAATGCCCTGTCTTCCGCCCTCCGCATGCAGTCCATCCCAGCGAACTTCATTAGGTCGTTCGTTCATCTAGCTTGGAAGCGTCCTATTTGATGCTTACTGACGCGCGGTTGCCACTCCAGAACTCGTCCGCTCCACCGGTTCTTTGACGAACATGGACAGGCCAATGCTTACTCTGCAAGCTACGTGGGCAAGTGGTTCTTTTCAGTATAATTTCATTCTTGATTTTAACCATCTGTGACATTCCGAGCATAACTCGCTCCATAGTGCGCTGAGTGATCATGAATTTGTGAACCAGTCTGGCCGTTAGTGTTAACGTCTTGTCGTGTCACGACGAAACACTTATTGAGGATGCATTCATAGAAGGCCTTCATCTTCTTGTGGTATTCTGGTATCTACATGCGCCACATGAGAATAACGCGTCACACTGACGTCACACAGGATCCTGTATCTCGCAAGCAGAGTTCTCGACATCAACCGTCGGGCAAGTGCCCATCAGACACAACACCCATCGGGTCGGAGGATCTTCCCGTTTCAATGTAGGATGAGTGAACTTTTCACCCTGTTCCTTATACCTCTAAATGGGCATAGGCGACGAGAAGACCTCACAAAGTTTTCCGAATGATATCCAACCCAACTGAGTCCTTCGGTGTCAAAGTTTTCTCTCTCAGAGTTGTGTCTGCCGAGCTGGATTATTTGCTCTAGGTAAATATAATTCTTTACATCTTCGAGGAGAGCTGCCTACACATAGACGAGCCAAACAGACAAACTCACATTTGTAATAGCCGCATGATGTTGAGACGTCTTGAACTCTGTCAGAGACGAATCTATTGTAATAAGACACTGTTTAACTTCGGGGAAACTTCGTCTGTGTCTTGTGCGGTACAGAGCTGTGGCGTTTGCAAAGAGATATTGTTGTGTTTGTAGACTTATTAACGATGTAAGTATATACATAATTACATAAGGTAGAAGGGCATTTAGTCAAGAGGCAAAGGTTTTGGACTGGTGAAATGTAGACGTGAATCGAATCGCACATGCTGCATCTGAATGTTGGTAACTTGGCAATGATTTGTGAATATTGTTGTTTCGATTGAGTTTTCATTATTGTGAAATATGGGAACGTTAATAAGATTTAAAAAACTTTTTTACAAAAAAACAACCGACTTCTAAAAACCACTACAAAGTGAAAAATAACTAATTTCGGAAGTCGGTGTCTTTGGTTTTTGTATATTCATTTTTGACACCGACTTCCGAAATTAGTTATTTTTCACTTTGTAGTGGTTTTTGGAAGTCGGTTGTTTTTATGTAAAAAAGTTTTTATTTTACTCTTATTAGTTGTTAAAAGTACTATGTATTCAGTTGCATCCGGTCAGACTGAAAGCTGTCGAAAATATAGTTGGAAAACGACGTAATTTTGTTTACTTTAATTTCTACCCGTAAGTATTCCCTCAACCGCCTATGGTCTTCATTATCAAATTTACTGCAGACCATTATTTCAACCCAATGGGTACAAAGGTCTCATCAATATAAATGAATTGAGTTCAAATACAAGGTAGCTTTTGACACCGACTTCGTTTTTATTTTACACTTTTTAGTTGTGAAAAGTAGGTACTATGTATTCAGTTACATCCGGTCAGACTGGAAGCTGACGCAAATATAGTTGGAAAATGACGTAATTTTGTTTACTTTAATTTTTACCCGTAATTTTGAAGAATTCTCTCGACTGCCTATGGTCTTAATCATCAGATTTAGGTACTGCAGAACATTATTTTAACCCAATGGGTGCAAAGTTCTCATCAATATAAACGAATTAAAACCAAACACAAAGTAGGTACTGCAAACCGTTGAGGAGTTCCCGAAACTGGCCTTTGTCTTCATCATCAGAGCTCTTATGACAGTCACAACCCATCTGGGTGTAAAGTTCTTATCAATACAAATTAATCAAGCCCAAACACAAGGTAGCTGCTGTGAATTGTTGAGGAGTTCCTTCGACTGTCTTCCGGCTCCATCATCAGATCTACGCCAGACCTTTATCAAATTGTAGTGCTTTAAATACTTAATGAAAATACTAAGAAATGCACTAATCGCCCCTACGATTTTTGAAAGTTCCCCTTGATTTCTCTGGTCTTCCATCATCAGATCCTGATGTCCTTATCATGGGACCACCTTGGGAATGTCTTTTTTCCAACAAAAAAAGAATTATCAAAATCGGTTCATAAACGAAGAAGTTATGCGCGAACAAACATAAAAAAAGCATATATACGGTCGAATTGAGTAACCTCCTCCTTTTTGAAGTCGGTTAAAAATATAGTTTAAAAACATGCTTTTAAAGAATATCAAGCTAAAAAGTAAAATATAATTTTAAAATTTAATTTATAACAGTAGTATATAAATAATACTAGAATAAATGAGAAAAAAGCGTGAAGCGCTTTGTGCCATAATTTTTGTATATTAAAAAACTTTTTTTAAAAAAAATAACCGACTTCCAAAAACCACTACAAAGTGAAAAATAACTAATTTTGGAAGTCGGTGTCTTTGGTTTTGTATATTCCTTTTTTGACACCGACTTCCCAAATTACTTATTTTTCACTTTGTAGTGGTTTTTGGAAGTCGGTTATTTTTTTGTAAAAAAGTTTTTATTTTACACTTTTTAGTTGTTAAAAATACTATGTATTCAGTTGCATCCGTCAGACTGGAAGCTGGCGCCAATATAGTTGGGAAACGACGTAATTTTGTTTACTTTAAATTTTACCCGTAAGTATTCCCTCAACTGCCTATGGTCTTCATCATCAAATTTACTGCAGACCATTATTTTAACCCAATGGGTGCAAAGGTCTCATCAATATAAATGAATGAAGTCCAACCACAAAGTAGCTACTGTAAACCGTTGAGGAGTTCCCGGAACTGGCCTTTGTCTTCATCATCAGAGCTCTTATGACAGTCACAACTCATCTAGGTGTAAAGTTCTTATCAATACGAATTAATCGAGCCCAAACACAAGGTAGCTGCTGTGAATTGTTGAGGAGTTCCTTCGACTGTCTCCCGGCTCCATCATCAGATCTACTCCAGACCTTTATTAAATTGTAGTGCTTTAAAATACTTAATGAAATGCTAAGAAATGCACTTGTCGCCCCTGCAATTTTTTAAATTTTCCCCTTGTTTTCTCTGGTCTTCCACCATCAAACCCTGATATCCTTATCATGGGACCACCTTGGGAACGTCTTCTTTCCAAGAGAAAAATAATTATCAAAATCGGTTCATAAACGACGAAGTTATGCGCGAAAAAACATAAAAAAAAGCATTTATACGGTCGAATTGAGTAACCTCCTCCTTTTTGAAGTCGGTTAAAAAAGCATGGTTTTTAGTTTTTTAAACCATATTTATTTTCAACTTTTTAGTTCGCTATTCTTTTTTTAAATAATATGCTAATATGCTTTTAAATAATATGCTAAAGTTTTCTTGATCTCCAACAGACAGAATAGCAAGTGCTAAAATTCGTAATGATGCATTACCCAAGTAACTAAAACTAAAACTAAATCTAAACTAAATACTTCGCCTGCGCAAATTAATACCGCTCGGCCAACTAACGTATTGAAAACGGTGGGACATTTTGCACTAATGAGCCGCTCACTCGTAGTCCAAAGAGTTAGAGACGGACAAACAAACAAACACGCGAACATACAAGTGAAGCTAATGAAAAGCATGTAAAAAAAAAACACTTAAAGTAACCGGTACTTTCGGAAAATTTCCATAAAATGTTAATAGCTAAAACTAGATAGGTATTCAGTGATATGTAAGTATATATTATATCATATATTTTTTTTTTGTTAGTTATAAACTAGTGCTTGACTGCAATCCCGCCTGATGGTAAGCAGTTATGCCATCGTTGATGGTAAAACGCACTAGCTTATTAAGCCTATTCACTTAAAAAAAACTGAGTGAATAGGAAGGAAGACGGCAGTTGAGCGAGGTGATGCAATGTTTAACCCAACAACACGACCAACGATGCTGCGCCAGAGGATGATCTGGAGTCCCTCCACGGCCAAACTCCCGACACAACAACATTAGGCACATCGTACCCGGTACACATCGCAACACAACTGCTCAGACCCGTCCTCCGTACGGCTTCACCAGACATCATTACGGAACACGACGAATCGCTTGGCAGCAAGACTTTGTCTGGTGGGTGGTAACTTATGCCGGCGGCTGATGTTGTTGCCTACCACCGAGAGAGTATGCAGAGTAAGTATATTAATTATTATAATGCATGCGTAATGCAAAATGTGGACTGAAAAGCGATTTTCATAATTTCCAAAAAATGTTAACAGCTAAAACTAGATAGGTATTCAGTGATATGTAAGTATATATTATATTATATAATTATGCAGAGTAAGTATATTAATTATTATAATGCATGCGTAATGCAAAATGTGGACTGAAAAGCGATTTTCATAATTTATCCTTTTTAATTTCTACTAAAATATACCTAAATATATTTAATGTGTACGTACACCATATGAACAATATTTTGAAGTGAAAACTTCTTTAGTGACATTAAGCACTTTTGTCGGATGGTGTAAACGTATTGAATTCGCATGAGCGTGACCGACCCAACATCGTGTTCGCTACAGCAAGATATACATATGTATACTATGTATGTGTTAGGCTACACGGTTGGTGCAGTGGTTAAGTGATTGACTACTGCGCTACGTGGCGGTTCGATCCCCGCACGGATTAAATATTTGTATGGCCTACAATTAGTTGCTCCGGGTCTGGCTGTTTGTGTATGTGAGTTTAAATGTTTGTAAATTTCCCCACGATACAGGAGTAATTCCTAGTGTGGGGGTGGGCAACGTTTAAAAAAAATGTATAGTGTATATAATGGTATAGACTGTCTCACCGTTATAACTTTATTGTTCTTTTTGCAGTGAAATTCAGATTTTAGTTTTCACTTCTGCCGGTCACTCCCAGGACTGCTATTTTTTTAATAATTAGGTTGTACAATACTGGCCACGTCATTCGATAATGTTACGAGGGTAACAAATGTCTTATCATGGCGTCCCCCCGGGCCGAAACAAGCGGGGTACACCCAAGGAAATGCTGGCTTGACGTTATAACAGATGAAATGCGTGCCAACAGTCTCTTACCACAGGATGCTAAAGATCGCGCAAAATGGAGGAGAATGAGTAGCAAAGCGGAACCCGGGCTCCAACGTGAAAGCCACGGATAAAACGGGGACTGAACACTGTGATGATGATGATGATGTACAATACTGTGGAAAATATCTTACCAATGTCCTAAGCATAACATTTACCTCACGTGATTCCTGTCTCTCATCACGAGAGTAACACGTCACCGCGAAACCACAAACTGCTACAGTTGACGTTAACGTGACATTAAGATGTATTTAGTTAGAGGATGTCACGCTGCGGTTACAGCTTGTCAAAGCGGTTTGCGTAGAGGAAATACTTATATGTATTGAGGAGAGAAACTCGTGGCAAAATTGTTGTTGGGGACAGCGGACTTCTCCAACAGTAATGAAACACATGCGGACACTACTACCAGATTTATTGTTGGTATTCCAAAGGTTTGAAACTATTACAATCCCTGAATTCGGGCAAGTATAGCTACGGTACAATCTTTCTATCTAAACGCACACACCGCGCACACACACATACATTTAACAACACCAACACTAATGCACCTGCACTCTTGGCGTCTGGAAGCGTTACAATAAAATGTGGGCGGAAGGAACTCGCTCTTTTAAATCAACTTCCGGTACTGGAAGTTTCTAGAACATTCAAACTTTTTCTACCTTGCTGCCTCTAGTGTCGAGAGGCGGTCAACTACAATTTTCATTAATAAATAACAGTGATTTATTGATAAAATAGCGCCTTTAGCGTCCAAATGTGATACCTACTACGATTTCCACTCCCAATTGTTAACAATGGTTCATTCATAGAACAGCCTCCTTGTGTGCCAAAACGGAGGCCGTGTTCTTTCACGGCCCCCGGCAGCGCCCCCCGCCTGACGCCCACATTTATGTGGAGGGGGTGAGGGTCGGGGTTGAGGCCCAGATGAAATATCTGGGCCTCATCTTAGACAGCAGGTGGCGCTTCGGCCCGCACTTTAGCGGGCTGTCGTCGCGCCTGCTGAAGGCTGCGGGAGCCCTCTCATGGCTGATGCCAAACTTGGGAGGGCCCAGCATGCGGTGCCGGCGTCTATACGCCGGCATACTGCGGAATATGGCCCTTTATGGGGCCCCGATTTGGGCGGACTCCCTCCGTAGGAGGGAGAACCTCACCTCCCTTCGGTCGCCCCAAAGGGCCATCGCCCAGCGGGCATCGCGGGCCTACCGCACGGTGGGCTTCGCAGCGGCGTGCGCTCTGGCGGGCACCCCGCCTTGGGAGCTCGAGGCGTGGGTGCTCGCCAGAGTGTACGAGTGGACGGCGGGGCGCAGGGCGTTGGGCGAACGTCCGGCCCCAGAGGTAAGGGAGACCGTCCGGCGGGAGGCGAGGGTTGCATTTGTCCAGCATTGGACGCAGGACCTCGCCTTCGCCGTCTTCGGCCGCCGTACCCTCGACGCCATCGGGCCGGTCCTGGAGGACTGGCTCGACAGGCGTCACGGGTTCCTCTCCTTCCGTCTGGTGCAGGTACTCTCCGGTCACGGCTGCTTCGGCAGGTACCTGCACCGGATAGGACGAGAGGAGACACCGTCGTGCCACGGTTGTGGCGCGGCGGAGGACACGGCGGAACACACCCTCGCGGTGTGCCCGTCGTGGGCCGTGCCGCGCCGCGATCTTGTCACGGCGGTTGGAGGGGACCTCTCGCTGCCCGCCATCGTCAGAGCGATGGTGGGGAGCGAGGAGGCCTGGGCGGCGATGGCTTCCTTCTGCGAGGTCGTGATGTCGCAGAAGGAGGCCGCGGAGCGCGAGCGGGAGCAGGATGCCCTCGCTCCGGCGCTCCGCAGGCGGCGTAGGGGTAGAAGAAGGCGGGATTTCGCCCGCTTTCTCCCCCCCTGAGGTGAGCGGTTTGCGTGAGGCACGGGAAGGTGCTGACGCCCGCCTTACATCGCTCACCACGCGGGAGCCACGGCCCCTCCCTAGGAGGGGCAATTGAAGGCCCGCCTTGCTAGATGGGTTTCGCCGGCGGGGGAGAGGTAGCTCAGGCTGCGCTAGTTTCCCACTCCCCCGCCACTATGGCGATGCCGGAGTGCCGCTTTGGGTTTAGTGGGTATTCCCGGCTTCGGCTGGGCGAGTCCCACACACGCCCTTCGGGGTACGGTGCGTAAAGGCATTCCCACAGCGTCAAAAAAAAAGGCCTTTGTCCAGCAGTGGACCTCTATAGGCTGAAGAAGAAACAGAAATGACTCAGACTAAAAGGAAACTTATTTTACGAGTCCGAGAGCCTATAATTTTCCCACTCCTGGGCGCTCCTCACGGTAAGAGGGAGTGGGTTATAATCTATTACATGGCCCCAGTTTTGACTTTAGAAGATGTTTTCCTTTCCCGTTGGTAAAACTGGCGCTTTACTTTGTGTAAAGTATGTACCCGGTCAAGCGATTGGGTTCGTACCTACCACCTACAACTTGTAAGTCTCCTTTCTGTTTCTTCTTCTTCAGCCTATAGATGTCCACTGCTGGACAAAGACCTTGTGCTGCCCGCATCCATTAGCTTCCCGCGATCTTCACCAGGTCATCGGTCCACCTTGTTGGGGGCCTCCCTACACTGCGTCTTCCAGTACGTGGCCGCCACTCCAGAACCTTACCGCCCCATCGGCCATCGGTTCTACGAGCAATGTGCCCTGCCCCCTGCCACTTAAGTTTAAGTTTAGCGATTCCCAGATCTATGTCGGTGTATGCTGTGTCGGCCTTTCTGTTTAACTGCGTCCAATTATACCAGCCACACGACTTGATCAGAGGGTAAGCTGCACTTGCCACCGTTGGTTCTTGGACGGGTGGCCCTCCATTATGTATCAAAATTCTGCCAAAAAAATGGTGACTGGTTTAAAGAAGATAAATTAGATTCCAACTTTAGCGCCTTCTAAAACATCTTGATGTCGTTTTACCTTGTTTGAAAGTTTAAGTTCAACTTATTATAAAAACTTTGTTTTGTACCGTCTTTTTGTAACTAGTACAAAGTGCCAATAAAGCTGAACATGTGGTCCGCATCTGCCGCAGCACAGACACGGCACGTAATGGATTCTAGTTTGCTTTGTATAAATTAATTTAGCAGTGCGTTTACTATTAGTACAGTGAGTGTGGAATAATAAAAAAATGACATTCCCAAAATGAGGCGTTATCGGTGCGTAGGACATTATTTCACTTTTTATTCTATTAGTAGAAAGATATGATATAAGTTATGGAGCTTTGAAGAACAGGATGTAAAGTTCACATATCCTCCATAGAAAAAGAAGGCTTAAACGGGGTGCCTCGACATCTCCAAACGAACGTGGTGCTTCGTGCGAGCGACCGTGACTCCGCGCACGCGTACTTCGATATAACAATAATTCGTATTATGTCGATTCCTCTCCGCTTCCGCTTAGATTTTTGAATAAAAATTATTATTAATATTATACGAGCAATTTTCAAATCAAAATCCGTCTGGACGGGTATTGTGTCTGGCGGGCACTTGCCCACCGGTTGATATTGGGAAGTGTTTATATGCTAGTTCCACCATAATCTCTGCTTGCGAGATACAAGATCTTTCTGATGACGGTCCGTTTTTTTTTGTGGATAGATCAGATGATCTAATAAATAATACTATCCGAATCTTCAAACAAATCTGGCCAACCTAGAATAGCTATGTGAAAGGGCAATTTGGTGCCGACTAATGGAATAGTAAAATAAATGAAAAAATCATGTTAAACGTTCAGGGAAATGTTATCGAATACCTCTCAGTGGACAATATTACGGACACTGAACAAGTTATATATTAACCTATAGAATTTCTCAACTCTTTAGAATCATCAGGAGTGCCATCTCATAAGTTGATACTAAAAGTTCGTGTTCCAGTCCTATTAATGAGGAATCTTTGCGCTCCAAAGCTGTGTAATGGTACTCGGTTACAAATAACACATTTGGGTAACAACATTGTAAAGGCTACAATCATGGCTGGAATGGAAAATGGACAAAATGTCTTGATTTCCCGTATTCCCATCATCCCGACTGATTTGCCATTTCAATTTAAAAGAGTACAGTTACTTCTGAAAGCAGCATTTGCTATAACAATAACAAAGCCGGCAGACGCTTAAAGTTGCCAGAGTTCATTTAGAAACAACATGTTTTTCTCATGGGCAACTCTATGTGGCATGCTCACGTGTATCAAATCCAGAAAACCTTTATGTTTTGGCAAAAATAAAAAAGTTGTTTATAAAACCGTACTTACTTAAATTTGCTCATATTTTATCAAGCGTAATAATTTTTAACCCTTACTTCATAATATCCTAAGCATATCCAAAACACCAACCAACGCAAAATAATTAGAAGTATGATATTTGATGTTTCTTTCCTTTGCTAAAATTACTTAAAATTAACCCGGTAAAATTAACGTTACTATAGACCTTATGTATCTTTATAATCCTACTAATAATATAAACGCAAAATTCAAGGCATTTATCTTGGCATTCCCCCGGAAACGGGAACCACCGCGCGCTATAAACTGAAGTCTATGTGGACGAAGTCGCGGGCAACTTAGCTGTTGCCCGCGACTTCGTCCACATAGACTTCAATAAACTAACCACTAACTACTTAGACTTTAATATATTAGCTTATATTATATACAACAAGCAAACATGCACTAGAATGATGCCTTCGGAGTATATATCTCTGATTAAGGTGCTAAAGCGGCAAACCACTTACTTCCAACCTTCAGATGCGGAGTTCGTAGATCACCAGACCCGATCACGAGAAAGCGCACATTGACACAATTCAATTTGAATTTTGAGGCCTAAATTCTCGCCAGGGGTTACTTTAAATACTTGAATTTAGTGATTGTTAAAAGAACGTGGCCGTGACTCGTTAGCTTGCCAGTTCCGACTGGGAGTGCGTTCGCTACGCCGTGCGGCGGTCAGCAGAAGAAGCACAAGTCCTTCAAGTTTTCGGCACCGTTCACCACCGATAACACAGAAATCAAAGGAGATATTCAACACATACTCTACCAGTCAACCATGATTGGGGAAGAGATTAGGGGACAGGTGCTTTTGTTGAAAGAAAACAATGATAAAAACCTCTTAATTAAATAAGCTATAAACACATACATACTCGTCGTCCTCCGTGGCGCAGCGGTCAACACGCTTGCCTGCGACGTGGAGGCCCCGGGTTCGATCCCTGGTCAGGTCATGATGGAAAATGATCTTTTCCTGATTGGCCTGGGTCTTGGATGTTTATCTATATATGTATCAATTTTAGATATAGTATCGTTGAGTTAGTATCCCATAACACAAGTGTCAAACTTACTTTGGGGCTAGCTCAATCTGTGTGATTTATCGGTAAAAAATAAAATAAATAATAAATAAATACTATAACTAACAACAAACTTATAATATATACAAAACTAAAACTTCGGAGACAGGTGGTGAGATGACTCTACCCTAATTATTTAGAAAATTACTCTGCAATTTCCGCTTAAATGCAAATAGTCCAGTGGCCGTCCTGATATCAAGAGGAAACACATTTCACAGAAGAATGGACTGAATATGAAAAGAATAATAAATAAAGTCAGACGTATGTGAAGGACGTGTGGTGTGTGGTGTGTGTGTGTGTGTGTGTGTGGGGTGGGGTGTGGGGGTGTGTGGACGTGTGTGAGGAGGAGGGACGTGTGTGGGAGGTCGTGTGTGAGGAGGTGTGTGCGGTCCATGGCCCTTTACGGGGCACCGGTGTGGGCGCGGTCGCTAAGGAAGCGACCAGCCCGGTGCCTGACCGCGTCCCAGAGGGTCATGGCCGTTCGGCTGATACTGGGATACCGTACGGTCTCCGCTGAGGCGGCGAGCCTTCTTGCCGGATTGGCGCCATGGGATCTGGAGGCCAAAGTCCTCGCCCACATGTGGGAGTGGCGAGAGGAGGCAAAACGCCGGGGCATAACTCCGCTGCCGCGAGATATTGCGGTACGGCGGAAAGAGCTCCGGCGGGATCTCATGGCAACATGGAGAGTGCGATTGTCGCAACCCAGTGGTGGGCACGCCACAATAGCGGCGGTAAGTCCCCTCTTTGAGGAGTGGCTAGAGAGGCGCCACGGCGCCCTCACCTTCCGCCTGGCGCAGGTCCTGACCGGACACGGTTGTTTCGGGAGGTTCCTGTTCCGTATAAGGCGGGAGGAAACGCCAGGGTGTCACCATTGTGTGGATCGCCCTGAGGACACGGTGGAGCATACGGTGGAGGTCTGCCCGGCTTGGGTAGAGCACCGCCGTGTCCTCGTAGCGGCGATCGGCGGTGATCTCTCGCGTCCGGCCCTGGTCCAGGCCATGGTCCGGAGCGAGAGTGCATGGCAGGCCGTCACCTCCTTCTGCGAAGCAGTAATGCTGGCAAAGGAGGAGGCGGAGCGCGTGAGGCAACGAGAATCCCAGCGCCCTCACGCCACTAGCCGCCGCAGGAGACGCCCTGGTCGGGAGATGACACCAAACTCCCAGCCACCGTAGGCGCGGGCCTGCGGGCGGTGAGCAATGGGCAGCTCGCCGCCCGGTAAGGACCAGGCCCGAGTCGACGGCGCGTCGTGTTTCACGCGCGCCTCAAAGAGATGTCAGCACATCGTGACGGGGTCCACGAAGACCGATGCCTCCTGGGTCAGGGTTGCGGGTTGGTTAAACAAGAAACCGTGGCCCTGGCCGTCCCACTGGCAAGTGAAGAAACACGGGTGGATTTTAGTCAGTAAAAGTCTGACACGCCCTTCCGCTCCGCCCAGAGCGGAAGAAGTCATTTGATGATTTCCCATCCTAACAAAAAAAAAAAAACAGAAGGTTGTTAGAAGAAAGCAGATTCTTAGTGTGTGAAGAACACAAATATTGGAAAGAGCCACGAGATAAGAAGGAGAAGTGGGAGAGTTGAGAAGGGAGTAAAGCGTGGTCAAGGCCCGCAAACTTCTTCCTTGGCGAATGAAAATCCCTTTGAGTTGAAACCTGTAGCAGCTGTATCAGCATAATTATTAAGTTCGTTAGTAATATTGAAGAGTCGGATACGCCCTAAATTTGGACCTAAACTACGAATGTACTTACTAAGACTATACATTACAACGCCACATTATAACGCCAAAAGTTATGGCAGCGCCATCTCTTGACGACTTTTTTCAAAAGTATCCTATCGAAAAACTGTATAATTTCCCTAAATTTTTATAAGTTTTTGACATTTTGTTTATCGTTTCAATGAGACTACGACTGGATTTGAACGCTTTATATCTCGAGAATCGGCTTTCAGGTCATCATTAATTGGTAACTGACCACTTTGTCAATTAATACAGTCTAGTTTACATAATGTGTCAGCTCAGACCACACATCGGTTGTGTTGACTGTGTCACTTCACCGCAAAACCTCTGATATTGCAGGTGACAGGTGACGTTGACATGTATTTAGTGAGAGGATATCACGCTTTAGTTGCAAGCTTATCTCTTAAAGCCGGTACAAGATGAGGTTTTTTTTGTTAAAATTAGTTGTTACTCATGCCTTTTGCGATAATATTTTTCATAGGCGCTTAGACGCAGGCTTTGTCTAATGTTTGGCGGGACGGTTGGCGCATTGGTCAAGCGATTGACTGCGGTTCTGCTTGATTCTATTCCAGCAAGTATTTGTTTCTTTTTTATAATTTTTAAATAGTGCTTGAACGAAATCCCACCTGATGGTAAACAGTGATGCAATCGTTGGTGGTAAAGCGCGCTAGTTTATTAAGAGCCTATTCACTACGAAAAAAGAAAAAGTCTAGTAAAAGTCACTTCTAAAGTCCAAACATAATTCTGAACAGATAATGTCTTTAACATGTCGTGGTGGCCTAGTGGTTAAAACACCAGCCTCTCAAGTATGAGTGCGCGGGTTCGATTCCAGGTCAGGCAAGTACCAATGTAACTTTTCTAAAAGTTATATGTACTTTCTAAGTATATCTTACCTTGGACACCAATGACTGAAGGTGAAGGAAAACATCTTGAGGAAACCTGGACTTTAAGTCTGAAATCGCCAACCCGCATTGAGCAAGCGTGGTGATTATTAATAGTGTGTTACGCAATTAGGGGTTAGGTAGGTTTGATTAAATGTCTGATTCTATTTCAAATGGAGTACACAAAGTTATTTTTTGTTTATGCGATACCCGATTATAGTTGGTTCAGAATAAGCATCTGAATCAATTCCAATATTTTTTACATCATGTTATATTTTTCCCAAATACATTTAGAAATTGTTGCAATGTGGTCACCGAGCGCGACACGCAACTTGAGGTAGATCATAGTACTGCGCACGCCCGCGTAACAGCTAACGCTACAGGTCAACGCACCGCTCGCCCGCCCAAGTGGAGCGTTGATCATATTTTTGTTGCGACAGCCAAGTAGGACAACAAACTCATAACTTTGTGGTTTTTCGTGATATCTCTTTGAAATTTTGTACATAGGTTCTTTACTTAATAATACTAGACACTTGTTTCGCGTTTCCCATAAAAAAACATGTTGTATATTGTCTGCACGGGCACAGGCAAGTGAAGGACACACGGGTGGTATTAATGAACGTGGATGTATGAGGTGATGTAGCTGGTAATGGACGCAATGAAACCAATGGAGTCACACGAAAACAGTAACTATATTGTGAAATAAATCAAAATCAACCGCACAAAGCCAAGGAAAACGAAGAACTGATCAAAAACCATTGAAAAACGTAAAACATTTTGACTTAACAAAAAGAAACGTAAAAAATTAGAAAGCTGAAAAAACGAATGACTAAGCCAGCCAGTTGCCAACAGGTGGGATTTAGTCAGTAAGGTGGACACGACCTTCTGCTCCGCCCAGAGCTGGAGAGGTCATTTGATAATTTCCTGTCCTCAAAAAAACTGTTGTTTTTAAATATATATATATATATATATATTATAAACTAGCGCTTGACCGCAATCCTGCCTGATGGTAAGCAGTGAAGCAATCGTTGATGGTAAAGCGCACTAGTTTACATATCACGGAAACACCGCCGCTGGCAAATTGTTCCAGTCCCTCGACGTACGCGGTATAAAGGAGGAGGCGAAACGCTTCGTCCGGATCGTAGTGGTGTTAACAACGTACGGGTGGAAACCAGCCGTACGACGGGTCGTCCGATGGTGGAACGGAGATGGGGGAATTAAATCATGCAATTCCCTCGCACACTTCCCAAAATGCATCCTATAGAACACCGAAAGGCTGGCTACTCTACGCCTGTGCTCTAGGCTTTGGAGACCAACTCGAGTTAGATCAGGGTCACCAATCAGCCTCTTTGCACGTCTCTCCACTGAATCCAAAGTGGCCAGGTGACACTTGGCAGCACCAGCCCAAATGTGGCTGCAGTACTCCACACACGAACGGACCTGTGCTTTGTATAACATTAGAAGCTGCCCAGGTGTGAAGTACTGCCGGACCTTGGCGATAACGCCAAGTTTCCTGGCAGCCACCTTAGCCTTGGACTCAATGAACCTCCCAAAGTTAAGGTCCGAGGAAATCTCAACTCCCAAAAGCTGAAGGCGGTCGGAACACTCCAAGGACACATTTCGAAAAGTAGGAGCCAAGGTGAACGGGCTCCTTTTGGCGGTGAAAAGACACGCCTGTGTTTTGGCGGCATTGAATGCTACAAGATTGGCATTGCCCCATTCGGAGACTGCCTGCAGTGCAACACTCGTTCGCTCAACCATGGCCTCTCTTTGGGACCGGATTGATTATAAAAACATAAAATATATCGTAATAGTAGTTTATGATACTGATACATAATGAGGGGTATTAAGCTCGAGTGTGAGTTTAAAAAACGAGCGAAGCGCGTTTTTTAATAGTATCACAGTGTGTAATACCTAATTATGTACAGTTTCATACACTACTTTATCTAATCTCATTGCGTCTAACGCCAACGCAACACAATTCCATTTATTCAATTTCATAATTGTAATATACAAAATGTTAACACTTATGCACCCTGCGTCACAGCGCATGCGCCTAATGCTGGAAATTAAAGTAAATAGTTTAGTTTAAGTTAAGCTAGTACATGTTAGGATAAATTAGGATATAAAACTCAAGAAAAAACATACTGAAGACTAGGCTGTATGGCGTACTATGCCTTTGCCCTTTCCGTTCAAAAGAACGGAAAGAATGAAACCAATAAAAACATTGATATAATATTAAACAGATATGATATTTTGTACGATTCAAGTTCAATGCGCTAGTGACTTATCTACCTTAGTTTAATATTATATCAATGGCTGTCTATGGTTTGTACCGTAATGAAAAAAATTTTTATAACATTATTTGCATGGCCCCGATCCCTTCTTCACAAACTAAACTAAATTTTAGTTTAGTGCATGTTTCTTTTTTTATTTCACTAGCGGTCGCCAGCGACTTCGTTCGCGTGGAGTTAGTTATGCCCCGCTCCTATTGGTTGCAGTGTGATGTTATATAGCCTAAAGCCTTCCTGGATTAATGGGCTATACAACGCAAAAATAGTTTTCCAAATGGGACCAGCAGTTCCCGAGATTAGCGCGCACAAATAAACAAACATACAAACAAACTCTTCAGCTTCATATATTAGTATAGATTAAAAAAAGGACAGAAGATAAAATGTTAATTTAAACTTATCAAATTAGTCCGCTTCTTACGTGAATTGATGTATTTTTGGTCGCCATGTTAAGAATCGCGTCTAAACTCTCTATGAAATATCTTAATTTGACGGGATTAAACTAAAAACGTTTCTTCTACCGTATATAATATCTTTTATTATTTAGAAGGTACCTATTACAGTTCAAATGCTGTCGACAGTTAGGAGTTGATTAGTAGAACCTTTTGTTTCATCTACTTTTCATTATTTAGTCGGACTACCTTGGACTTTCACTTGAGTTGGGTAAGACAGGTTGCGGGATCGGTATAATAAGAAACAGTTTTTACTATCAACACGGTTTAGGATGTGTATTCACTTAATAAGGTTTGTGAGCCAATATGAAAAGTACCCTATTCTTCTTTAGTGCCAACTAGTTAACAAAGTTAGTAACAGGCAATGGCCCATGATTTCTACCCTGTAAAACATTCGTAGTTTAGACCCAAATCATATTATATTATTATAATCATATCATTCATCATCATCATCAGCATTAATTCGCATTTGAAGCTTTTTTCAGCTTTGGAGTCTGGGATCTCTTTAACAGATTTAGGCTAAACTTCGATATTTTTCGTGAAGTGACTGCCGTCTAACCTCCACAATCCGAAGGTGATATAGAAGTATTGCAGTTAGACCAATTGTTGAACTTTTGAGGGCTCCAACAACCCGTAACGAATGCCATTACATTAAATGTTAGTATGGCAACCGGTACTAACGGCTTAACGTGCTTCCCGAGGCACGACCAGACCAGTGTAGATATTCATAATTATTTATGCCTACAAATATTTGCACTGCGCGGGGATCAAAACCACGCCTCCTTGCACAGCGGCCGTGTTCGCTACCGCTACGCCACGGAGGCTGTCCTATATTCTCCAATATCAGTAACGGACTTTATAATTGTGATTTCAGAGCTGTTACAGATCTGTACTGAAATTGAGAACCACTCGCCAAAGAAAACATTTGCGCGCCTTGACCACACTTTTTTCCCTTCTTAACTTTCTCACTCCTCCTTCTTATCTCGTTCCTCTTTTCCAAAATGTGTGTAGGTACTTCACACACTAAAAAGCGTTCTTACTCTGTCCATCACATACGTATGTGAACGGACAGTATGTGTATGGACTGAATATTAAATGAATATTGAAAAAGTTAGACATCTGACTTTGTTCATTCTTCATTTGATATTCAGTCCATTCTTCTGTGGAATGCGCTTTCTCTTAATATCAGGACGGCCACTGGTCGGTTTGCATTTAATCGGAAATTGAAAAGTTATTTTCTTAACAATTAGGGTAGAGTTATCTCATCACCTGTCTCCGAAGTTTCAGCATTCTATATTTTATAAGTATCAGTGGCGAAGAGTCCATACAAGCCGATTCCCACCGGGTTACCTTTCAAAAATCAGTTCCATATTCATACAAAAGTATTTACATTCTATTTCATTAACAAAGTATTATTAATCAAATGCCTGCGCGATTTACAATAGCAATAGTAATTCTTAGCAATACCCTAAGTATCACATTTCATTTTATAGTCGTAAATTAATCAGCGCTTAAATTTTTCGTACATTACATTGAAGGCAACTCGACGAATTACAGCCTACCTCGGTCAAACGTTTTACTATGAGGCGAAAAGAGACAGAGAGTGTCAGACATCTCTTTCTAATGATCGCTAACCGTCCGTATTTTTTGAGAAAAGATAGGCTGATGCCGACCGGCTTGCAGTTCTCTCCTCTCCTCTATTAGAATGAGACAAAGAAACGTTATAATGAAATCCTTCGCAAGTCATATTCTTTTTATTTTGGCATATTTTCGTGTTCCATTTCGTTTGGTTGAAAATAAATTATTGTTAGTATGTGACATGTGTTCGTTTTTCGTGTTTTTCGTTTGTTATATTTTAATATTTGTGGTATTTAAACTGTGACTGATTCTGTAACGTAATTTAATCGCAGATTTGGTTAAATACTGTGTATTTTGTTTGTTATTATGGCTTTAATTCATATAGAGTGCTGCTCAACTGACTACCTGCTGAATGAACTTAAAGTCTTACGTCAGCGTCCTTAAATAAATTGGACACCTATGAGCTTTTTTTACAGCTCCAGAATACGTCTTTGAAAGACGCATTTTCTCAAGTTTCGACTCTTTGCAGTTTAATTCTGACCCTCCCCATTTCAGTAGCTTCAGCTGAGCGGTCATTTTCTGCTTTAAAACGCATTCACACATATGTGCGAAACTGCCAAAAAGAGCAGAGATTGTCCGATTTGGCTATCATGTCAATTAAAAAAAATTTGCTTAATACAATGAAAAGTAATCCGAATTTTTATAACATCATTTAAGCTCATTTTGTTAAAAAAAAAAACAGACGCATTGCATTACAATATAAATAACGTTGTGATTGTGTATAATTTGCTTTATTTTTGCTTAATATTTTTGTTGGTTTTGGATCGGTGTTTGTGTGGTTCGGTTTTTAACACTATTATTTTTGTAATGTTTTATTTTATTTTTTCTTGACTCTTATTCCCTAACAATAGGTACTTAACTTAGTACTTACTAACAAGCATGCATGTGTGGTATGGAGATGCACGTCGAAAAAGGCTTTTTTTTTCTTTTGCTACCGCTTTTATCATACTTGAAAGACACTGTTATCAAATCATCAGTCCTTTTTTGTATGGTGAAGGTGGGGCTTTTAATACTATTCTTATCTGAAGACCTCCTCCAAGATATCCTGCAGTAGGTAAGTGTTTAAGTGTTTATTTTTTTGGACCGGCTTCCCTTTGTCAAAATTTCACCCTTCGCCACTGATAAGTATATATATATTTTGGTAATAGTATGTAGGTATGTGTATATAGCTTATTTAAGTAACAGTTTTTTATTATTATTTTCTTTTTTCCGAAAGCACCTGTCCTCTTACCTCTTTCCCATTCATGGCTGATAGATTATGCGTTGAATATCTTCTCTGATTTCTGTGTTTATCAGTGGTGAACGCTGCGGAATATTTGAAGTACAAGTGCTTCTTCTGCTGGCCACCGCACGGCGTAGCGAACGCACTCCCAGTCGAGCTGGCAAGCTAACGAGCCATGGCCACGTTCTTTTTACAGTCCCCAAATTCAAGTATTTAAAGTAACACCCGGTGAGAATTTATGCCTCAAAATTCAAATTGAATAGGGTCTTTTCACGATCTGTTCTGGTGGTCTACGAACTCCGCATCTGATCATCATCATCTCAGCGTTAATCCCAGTCGCATTCGTAGCTTTTCAGCTTTGGAGTCTGGGGTCCGCTTTAACAGTCCTAACTGCTGATTTTGGCGAAACTTCGATATTTTCCGTGAAGCGACTGCCGTCTGACCTCCACAACCCGAAGGCGATATCTAAGCATTGCAGTTATACCAATTGTTAGACTTTTGAGGGCTCCAACCAACCCGTAACGACTGCCACTAGATGTTCGTATGGCAACCGGGACCAACAGCTTAACGTGCTTTCCGAAGCACGACCAGACCAGTGCAAATATTCATATTCATGCATACAAATACTTGCACTGTGCGGGGATTGAACCCGCGCCACCTTCCGCATCGGCCGCGTCCGCTACCGCTACGCCACGGAGGCTGTCAAACTCCGCATCTGATTGTTGGAAGTAAGTGGTTTGCCGCTTTAGCACCTTAATCAGAGACATATACTCCGAAGGCATCATTCTATCGTGTGTTTGCTTGTAGTATATAATATACTAGCTTTACGCCCGCGGCTTCGCCCGTGCGCTTTTTCGATTTCCCTCGGGAATATCAAATTATTCAATAAAAGGTAGCCTATGTCCTTTCTCAGGTTCTAAAGATTGTCTGTGCCAAATTTCATCAGAATTGGTTGAGAAGTTTATGCGGGTAAGCGTAACAGACAGACAGACAGTGTTACTTTCGAATTTATAATATTAGTATGGATTATTATACTAAATACAGTCCACTTGAATCTTGTTTAAAATCTTTTGTGGCAGGCACGTTGCCGCCTCAGTATGCCTAAGGCATTAAGTCCGTCTTTAAGCATTTCTTTGTGCGAAAAGTATTAATAAATATATTGGGGCTTGCTGGTAATTGCGTTACATTAAATGCGTTGTTGAAGTTGTTGAACTGACCATCTTTTCGAATTATAAAGTAATGTATTTTTTTTACAAATTAAAAACTACTTAGTGCTTGATTGCATTACCGCCTGATGGTAAGCAGTGATGCAATCGTTGATAGTAAAGCGCGTTAGTTTATGAGTCCATTCACTCTAGTCTTGAAGACACTTAAATTATAGTCAGACGGAAACACCGCCGCTAGCAAATTGTTCCAGTCCCTCGACGTACGCGGTGTAAAAGACGAGCCAAAACGCTTCATCCGAATCGCAGTGGTGTCAATATCTTTCGAAATACTTTCTCCTTTCTCCTAAAACGTCTTAATTTATCTTTCAATTTGACACAAAACACTAAATTTGTCTTTACTCCCGCGATGTATCTTTGCTCATCCTAAAAGGTCAATTAATTGGGAGTTTGGTTCATTCCTATGTATTAAATTGCTCTTAGACTATTACTATATTCGATTGCTTTATTGACGGACTGCCCCTGGGATGTGTCAGGCGAACCAGAATAACACAATATTCGCGCCGATTCTGTTACAAACTAAACTAATTTTAAATTATGTCCATCTTTTTCTTTCCATTGCGTTAAGAAAAGGATAGAAGATAACATTTTAGTTTAATCCTGTCATTTACACAATGAAATGTCACATTTCACGTAATGATTTATTTATGTCGAAAAAGACGGCCACGTGAACCGTCTCAAGGGAGGTTTGAGGCAAAGCCATGATGAGGCCACTATGCTGCTATATCTCAATGTTCTTTATGAATTAATTACTGTATGCACTTTTTACTACACAAATCACGTACTTTTGCTTAGTAAACAACATTATAAATAATTTAAAAGTCCAATGAAAAATAAGCGTGACACTCAGCATAACTTTCCCGCCAAAACTGCACAGACTTGGGTTTCTGACTACTCGTAGCGAATGCAAAAGGATTTAGGACTAACTGCTTGTCATATTCTCTTAAGCACAAAGAAGTTTCAATATGTAATGGATGGTCACCCATTCAAGAACCAACGGCGGTAAGCATAGCTTATACCTTTGAAAAAGCGATGCGGCTGTCATTATTTGACCTCAGATTCGTTTATTCTCAATTGCAAATAATACATCTTTCTATGTGTTCTGTTATAATGTATTTTGGATGAGGTTTCTTCTGAAATAAACATCTCGTTTGTCCGGTCTTTTTTTTTCTTTTCATTTTATATACATACAGATTTGTACATATGTAAATGGTTAAATAATTCCCATAACATAATGTTACGGGCTAGGGGTACTTAAACGCCGGTTAAGGGTTACGAAGTTTATTGGCAACGAAGGTACAGTCGATTGTAGGCAATGACTTGATGAAATAGGGCTTAAAAGTGACACACTGCATGTCACGCGATATTGAACCTTATGCCATCGACATAAGGTCCATTCGTAACAATAATTTCCCCATCTGGGTTCTATCATCGGAAGACCCGATGTACGGCGAGTATCCAGTCCACCCTTAGGTACGTTGTTGACACCACTACGATCTCAACGAAGCGTTTCACCTCGTCTTTTTCGATCAATTTGGCAGCGGCGGTGTTTCCGTCTGACTACAATTTAAGTCTCTTCAAGGCTGAATAAGCTCTTAATTAACTAGCGCGCTTTACCATCAATGATTGCATCATTGCTTACCACTACACAGGATTGCGGTCAAGCACTCGTTTATAATTATAAAAAAATAAATATAAAGAAAATAAAATACAATTCCTTGTTATACCAAGATAACATTTTCCTTAAATAAAGAGAAGAGATAATTTTCACATATTTCATAACATTTCCCCACACAATACACTATGAATATGTAACTTAACTATCATCTTTCCCCGATCAATCTTGTAAGTACCTACCCTCGAAGCCTCACATATAACACCAGTACGATCCTATAACTATATCGTCGTGAAAACTTAGGTTCGCTTCTCGGTGGAGGCCATAACATCGACTGCCGGCTGAAGCCAACAGACAAAGTATTGCCGCCAAGCGTTTCGTCGTGTTCCAGCATGCTGTCGGATAAAGCCGCACGGAGGACGGGTCTGAGCAGTTGTGCTACGATGTGTGCCGGGCACGATGCGCCAAATGTTGTTGTGTCTGGTGTTTGGTCTTCGAGGGTCTCCAGATCAATCCCTCTGGCGCCGCGTCATTGGTCGCGTTGTTTGGTTTAACATTGCATCGCCTTGTTCAACTGGCGTCTGCCTTTCTAAACTAATCTATCTAATTCTAACTAATTTCTTAATAAACTAGTGCGCTTTACCATCAACGATTGCAGCACTGCTTACCATCAGGCGGGATTGCGGTCAAGCACTAAGTTCTAATTTAAAAAAAAATAAAGGTGAAATGAACTTGGAATTCCTTCTCTGTATGAGAGGAGACATGTGCCCAGCAGTGGGACGATAAAAAGGTTGATGATGATGATGATGCCCGTGGAATGAACCTCTACAACCAATGCTATGATTTGACTATTGAAAGCTCACTCTAAGTTACTCTGACTCTGACTTGTCCTAAATTTTCGTGGTGATATTTTTGAAGAATCGAGTAGCAACTTGTTTTGCCCATACATATTTATTTTATACCTTACCCTCCCTATAGAAATAAATATGACGAAAATATCCGATAGGTAGCGCTACTATCGTTTACCTTTTAGGTTAAATGGCAATTTCTTATCAACTCGTGCTGAAATCAGTTGGAGCGGCCGAGTTTCTTTCCACAATTTATATCTCCCCATCGAGTGACAACATATGGGGTCGTAAAGGTGTGATTTTATTGCATTGGTGGCAGCGGTTTGTGGAATATTACTTATTTTTATAAAGTTGTATGGTTAGAAGTATTCGGAGAATATATAGTGCTTCCTACTTGATATTTCTACTTAATTATACTAAGAAACACCACGTTGCAGGATGATGGAGGATGTTGGAGAAAAAACAGCCAGGCTGATATTGGGAGTAGGCTGGACGCACCTCACGAATGTATTTCAAAAGATTGGCAAAGATCGCGAGATTTTGGTTTATATTCCCTCGATATTTAGACTGTGAAATAGGTGCGCATTAGGTATAATGAAACTGAAATACGGAGAGAAACGGCGAGCAAGCACTTTCAAATAATGAAGAGGTTGGACGTGTGGGTAGCTTCAGGCGATGTACTCCTGGTGTGCTAGAGTGGATGGAGGCTTCCACCAGATATTCACTTAGCGCTATATAGACTTCTCGGCGCTAGATACTCATCGGCCGGTGGCGGTTTGGATTTCGGTTACTTGATGTTGTTCAAGAGAGAGACCCACGTTATACTGACTGGTGAATGGAAAAACTTCTGCCACTCCGTTCGTTCTCCATTCCTTAATGCTGATTGGATACTCCGCCAGGCAATGAGGTTGAAAAAAAAAACGCAGGAATATTTGAACATAATGCCTGCTTAATAATGTATTTAATTGTTATGTGAATTGACAAGCCGCCTAAGAGCTCAGACGTCAGGCTACCAGATCTCTGATATCGTTTAGAGAATCTGGTAACGTTCGCAGGTCAACATGGTCAGAAATAGCACAAGACAGGGAGTTTTAGATGGAACATTCATTTTCTATCTTTTAATTAATTATTATATTTATACATTGTGCTCACATGATAGAAGGAACAGAAATATGTAACGAAGAAATGTAACCCATATTATGATTTAAAAAAAGTGTCCATGGTGTTTCTTGCACGTTCTTCTCCATAGAGATCTACGCTTTGGAACTTGCAATTTAGCTTCACTGTTCTTGGACTGACCGACATTGACTATTCAAAAGCACCAACGGGTGGTTAATTTGAAATAAACAATTTTGTTTTTTTTTTTTATTTTGAAAAAAAGGGGGGGGGGAGCCTTTACCCAGAACGGGGCACCATATAGGCTACAATAGGAAATATGTCCTTCCATTGTCCCCACCAAATGAGAATCGCTTTGTAGTTTGAGAGTTTATCGGTTTGTAGATACGGCGGAAGAAGAAGGCGGTTGGCACTTTGTTTTCTACTAACATAACCAGAATTAATACATAAAGTAACGTGATATTCCTAAGGGATCGAAACTTGTGCGGGTTGAAACGCGGTGTGCTTTAAATTCTGTTATATGTAAAATAGAGTTTACGAAATTAAGCTTAAACTTAAGTTGAACTTAAGTAAACTGTACAGCTTATTTAGCTGTACATGTAACTAGGCTAAAGGCGAATGAAAACCGTGGTAAACTAATATATATACATATATATATATATATATATATATATATATATATATATATATATATATATACACACATCAAAAGTGTCTAGGGATCAAGCATTTTATGCGGATTTCTTGAGATTGAGATGTGGCTTTGTAATAAATTTATGATTTTATAAATTTATATGGATCCTTTTTGGTGCATTTCATAATTTGAATCAGGAACTGTGAATCAAATTCGAGTAAAAGATGAAAATCAGCTGTCAATATTTTCCCTATAAAAACATACAACGCATTGAAGACATTATTAGTGCTACTGTTTCCCTACTACTGATTAAAACCAACGTTATTATGGAGCGGCGACGTCATTTAAGCAGGGAAGAAATGCTCAGAGCCGTGGGAATGATAGAAGCTGGTTCCCGGCAACGTACTGTGGCTTTAGCTCTGAATACAAGTCAGAGTGTTATCAGTCGACTTTGGACACGTTACCGAAGCACTGGTACCGTGGCTGAGCGCCATGGAGGACGGTATCGCTGCACCACACGGAGACAAGACCGATACATTCAAATCTTAACTCGAAGAGCTCCAACAATAACCGCCATGATGTTAACCGTGAGGCTTCATCACTCTTCAGGGAACTTAATTAGCGACCAAACAGTCAGAAACCGCTTGCATGAAGTGAACCTTCATTCCCGAAGACCGCTACGGGTACCACCTATAGCAATGCACAATCGTAGGATTCGATATCAATGGGCTCTTGAACACAGAAATTGGGCAGAAGAACAATGGCGTTTCGTGTGCTTTTCTGATGAGTCTCGTTTTGGTATGAGACCGGATACAAGACGTATACGACACTGGAGAACCCCTGGACGCCAACAGCGATTAAAATCCTGCCAGGAAGTCCATCCTTATAGTGGTGGAACCATCATGGTATGGGCGGGTATTTGGATCGGCGGAAGAACTGAGTTGATTTGGATCAGAGGCAACCTCAACGCTCAAATTTATGCTGAAACGATTGTATCAGACGTCATCGTTCCTCTACAAGTGCAAATCGGTCCCTTATTTCAGTTAATGCATGATAATGCACGACCGCACACCGCAAGAGTTGTAAGACAGACTCTCGCCGCAGCTAACATCAATGTCCTGCCCTGGCCTGCTCAGTCGCCAGACTTGAACCCGATTGAGCATGCATGGGATATGCTACAGAGAAGAGCTCTGCCGAATATGGAGGGTATCCAGTCGCAAGAAGACCTTTTTTTGTTGTTGCAACGAACATGGGCGGCCATTCCACAGCGTGATTTGGATGAACTCATTTTGAGTATGCCAAACCGATGTTCTTGTGTTGTTAGTGTTCGCGGTAGAAACACGGATTATTAATTGTTTAAGTTACCCAATAAAATTTTAGAGAAAACTGTTATTTCAGTCTTTTTTTCGAACTTTTGTGTTAGTGGTTCAAATGTCAAATATCCCTTTATTAGGAAAATGGCAAATTTCTTTATTAATGCAAAGGTGACTTGGTTTATCGTTACTGTGACAAACGAAAACACTTTATTTGATGAATCCTTAAAGAAAATTTTAATTAATATCAATCAGGAGAAAAGTTATTGCAAAAATATATGTTGATCCCTAGACACTTTTGATGTGTATATATATATATATATATATATATATATATAATTCTGTTGTACGTGTGTATGTCATAGTCAAACTCCTCCTAAACGGCTTGACCGATTTTAATGAATTTTTCTGTATGCGTTTGAGTGGCGACCTGAATGGTTTAGATTCACAAATCAGCCCGGCAGGTGGCGCTGATCGCTTGAAGAAGCATGTGATCTTGCAAACGGCCCTAACGATTTCGCTGAAATTTAATATGTGGGGGTTTTCGGGGACGAGAAATTGATCTAGCTGAGTTTTATGTCTGGAGAAGCGCATATTTTCGAGTTTTCTCTTTTGCAATATTTCACGCATGATATGAGCGCTAATTTCGCGCGGCTTGACATAGCGGCTGTGGCATAGGCAATAGTGGTATGGTCTACTCGCTATGGCTGGTGTTCCTCGGTTCAAACCCGGGCAATCACAAGTTTTTTTTTTTAATTTTTGTAGTTACTTATAAAGAAAATTGTACATCAGAACTAAAATTGAAAAAATTAAAAAAATATTTTCTTTTTTTTTATTTAACTAAAATTGTACTTATGAACTAAAAGAGAAAAAAAAATAGAAATAAATAAATATTTAAGATTTTTTATTTAACTTTAAGAGACTGAAACAAGAGCTCTAGGGGTAGAGAGAGGTATGATATCTTTGTTGCAAATGTAGATGACAATGCTTTCCATGGGTATATTCCTAAATCTGCTGTACCTGTGTACGTCACTGAATTCCTCATAAAGGGCTGGTCCGATTTGAATGAAGTCTGTGTATATAAATGAAAGTTGTGTTAGTTACTCTATTTATAACTCAAGAACCGCTTAACCAGTATGGCTCAAAATTGGTAGGGAGGTAGATAAGAACTGGGAGAAGGACATATCACATGGGATACTTTTTATCCCGTTCCCGTTGTTCCCGTGTGACGTGACATGGAATAACAAAACAACTCAGTCAAAATATAAGTTAGCGGTTCATTTGTTAAAAATGGTACAAACACACTGCTGCACTACTCAGCATATTAAAAAAAATCTTACCGGTTGAATGTTGATCCATTCATTTAAAGCAAGGAATATAAATACTCTGTGTCGGTTTAATTTTTTTAATAAAAGCCCGAAAGCAAACTTCAACTTCAAAATTTCTAATATTGTATTGCTGTGCCATTTACCACTTCACTACATACTATAAAACAAAGTTACTTTCTCTTCCCCTATGTCCCTTTATATGATTAAATCTTTAAAACTACGAAACAGATTTTGATAAGGTTTCTTTTAATACATAATTAAAAAGAAACGTTTATATGTATAATAACATCCATTAATTTGTATCCATATTCAATCCATAAAATCCCAGTACAGCGGACAGAGCTCCGGCGGGATCTCATGGCGACATGGAAAGTGTGATTGTCGCAATCCAGCACAGAGCACGCCACAATAGCGGCGGTAAGTCCTCTCTTTGAGGAGTAGCTAGAGAGGCGCCACGGCGTCCTCACCTTCCGACTGACGTAGGTCCTCACCGGACACGGCTGTTTCGGGAGGTTCCTGTTCCGTATAAGGCGGGAGGAAACGCCAGGGTGACCACTGTGTGCATCGCCCTGAGGACATGGTGGAGCATATGGTGGAGGTCTGCCCGGCTTGGGTAGAGTACAGCCGTGTCCTCATGGCGGCGATCGGCGGCGATCTCCCGCGATCTCCCGCGGCCGACCCTAGTCCGGGCCATAGTCCGGAGCAAGAGTGCATGATGGCAAGCTTTCACCTCCTTCTGTGAAGCAGTGATGCTGGCAAAGGAGGAGGCGTAGCGCATGAGGGAGCGGAAATCCCACTACTCTCACGGCTCAAACCGCCGCAGGAAGCGCCCTGGTCGGGTGGCAACATCGGACTCCCGACCACCGGAGGCGCGGCCTTGCGGGCGGTGAGCGATAGGCAGCTCGCCTCCTGGTAAGAACCAGGCCCGAGTTGACGGCGCGTTGTGTTTCACACGCGCCTCAAAGAGATGTCAGCACAGCTTGACGGGGTCTACGAGGACTGGTCCACAGGGTTGCGGGTTGGTTAAAAAAGAAATCATGGCACTGGCCGTTGCACAGGCAAGTGAAGGAACACGGGTGGGTTTTAGTCTAGGTAAAAGTCTGACACGCCCTTCCGCTGCGCCCAGAGCGGGAGAGGTAATTTGATGATTTCCCATCCAAAACAAAAAAAAAAGAACTGAAGAAGAGTAAGAAATTGCACTTGAAGAGCGCAGCCTTAGTATGGCTCGACTTCGTGCTTCTCACTCACCAGAGCAAAGGGAGGCAGCCCATGAAACGGCTCAGTTGGCAATGCGAAATCGTCGAGCAAACCTCAGAGATCAAGCGCTAGATAATAATTTACGAAGCAAAAGAAGAAATTCATCAAATACTGATTTGAATCGGGCAGCGTTTTTATACGCATATAATATAGCGCAATGACGTTCGCATTGGCCCAATGGATGTTGTTTCCGAGTATTGCAGCACATTAAAGATTAATAAATGACATGAAAGAAATAAAGAATCATTGAATAATAATATTTATTTATTTAAAATTATCCTAATTTAAAAAGTAGTAATGTGATATTTCCTTTAAGGCGGAATGAAGTTCGCCGGGTCAGCTAGTATATATATATATATATATATATATATATATATATATATATATATATAATATTTTTGCGTTGGATAGTCCATTAACCCAGAAAGGCTTGAGGCTATAATAATTAAGCTCTTAACAGTTTCTGAATAAATTCCTAATTCTGGCTGGAAACAAATGTAAAGTTAGTTTTAAGTGTCAGGCATACAATAATCTAGTGTATATTTCAGCATCGTTCTACCCTGGAGTAGAATTGACTTTGAACCTTAAAGATAAAGGTAAAAATATTTTAACGATAATTGACAAATTCAAGTAGCTTGATAATCAGGCGTCTGTGCATATGCAAGTAAATAAAATAAGTTTATTTCATATAAATTTAGCTTACATTGCATGACAAGGAGTCTCCATTGCATTTAGGCACACAAATGCCTGTAATTATGGCTTCATCAATTAGAAATAGGTAAGTGTCACGACACATCTGCGAAACGTACGGCGCCGAAAGTTCGGCTAGGCTTCGGTGTAGGGTCTAACCTTCCTTCAGGGTTTTTTTTCAGCTAAAACGCATTTAATGTATTTTGCATAGCAAGCGTCATCACGCGTTGCGCGACCGAAAGTTCGGCGGGCGTAGTTGAACGTTCATCGTGTGTTGTGCATCGCGCGCGTGGCGGTAGCGAAGCGGAAACGTCTTCTAAGCCCTCTATAATAGCTAATATTCTAATTAAATCCATTTTACTGGGCAATTCAGGTACGTCACAAAAATCGCACACCATAATGTCGACACAGACAGACTGACCATAGTCAAAAAAAAAAAAAAAAACAAATTAAAACAAAAGGCGATCAATTGTAGGTATATTTTTACTAGGTAGCTTGAAATTAAAGTTCCTTTTTCAAAAGTGAGTCTCGCTTTCATATCCGCTGCCGCTTCCGATCCCTCCAATATGTGAGCACTCACTAACCATTTTTCAGGGCTGTCACTCTTCGAGGAAAAAGTGTGAGTATAGGACGTATGCCTCCATCGTGATGGCAGATAGTTTTGTTTTCTTTCACACTCCAGTCCTATGTATGGAGGTCACCGAAAGCTTGGGCAATTTCTGAAAGGATTATCTAAAAAGCACATTAAATTTTACCATTTTACCTTTTTACGGGAAAATGGACGGATTTTCTTCAAATAATTACACGATACAAAAATTATGAATAAACATGAACCATGGTTTATTCATGTAAGTTACTGATTAATGAACTACGGCTCATTTCCTTTCACAAAGAGAAATAAAAAGAAAAGTATTTATTACGACTCCCACAGGAAGATCATATACACGGACAAAAAAAAAAAAAATTTTTATTCAATGATTTAGGCCACCGCTGGTATCGACTGCGACTTGCTAGTTGTAGGTCGTAGAATTCGTTTGGTCTTATCGAAGGTCTTCCAGGTCGTTTCGAATCCCATCAGACGCTTTACTGTATGTAAATTATGACGGAGAAAAACAATGTGAGGCCTTTGAAGAACACTTTGAAGTCATGTAATATTTACAAATCCACACTGGACCCACGTGGTGGTAGATTGTGATCTCCCTCCCTCTTACCGAGAGGAGACCTAAGTTCCAAGAGTGGGGACATTATAGACAGATTAAATTAAGTTATGTGAGTGTTTCGGACCATTTGTTACCTTTTTAGGATAGTTTATTTCATCATCGTCAACCTTTTTATCGTCCCACTGCTGGGCACAGGTCTCCTCTCATACAGAGAAGGATTGAGCGTAATCACCACGCTTGCTCAATGCGGGTTGGTGATTTCAGACTTATAAAGTCCAGGTTTCCTCTAGATGTTTTTCTTCACCTTTTAGTCAGGAATATTTAAGGTGAAAGATATACTAACTTGGGTGGCCGATACAATGCGACGAAGTGGGTCGAGAGCCGAAGAAGTTTAATAAAAATGTGACCTTTATTTTAGTATGTTGTGTAACCAGTCGAACGAAGTCGTTGCCAGAAACTAATATATCTTAATAACTGCGCAAAGAAGGAAACGATTCTGAACAAGAAATAAAAATGACTGAAAATGCCTTCAAAGTTATTTTACATGACGCGGTTATTGCTCAAAGCGAAGCGAGCGAACATTATAGCAAAAGAAATCCCATCCTAAACAAACAACAAAGATTGAAAAGCACCCTCATAATTTAACGTAAGAAATACTGCTCCAAAAGTCGTGCATTTAAACTTTTCAGTTTAAAATCTTCAATAGCTACCATGTGTGACTTATAGCCACAGAGAGCAAAATTAACAAACTCCAGAGTGCTTCCAACCAAAGTTGTGAACATTTTCAACTGATTTGAATATATTAACATATGGCACGGTGGCTGATTGATTGATTGAATTCGGGAGTTCTTTGAGACGATTGATCAGTGGAGTTACATGCGCTGGTTAAGTTCATATTGAATGGTTTAGTTAGAAGCTACATGTATGTTTGAACTACGAGTATATATCTAAGAGCATGCATTAGATTGGCAATTTTTATTGGGCTCTAGTCTGCTATTTTTTAAATTTGACTTTCCAATACGATTACATCATCATCATCATCTCAGCCTTAATCCCAGTCGCATCTGAAGCTTTTCAGCTTTGGAGTCTGGGATCCGCCTTACCAGTCTAACTGTCAGACAGCAGTGGCTTCAAGGAAAATATCGAAGTTCAGCCAAACTTCGATATTTTCCCTGAAGCGACTGCGGTCTGACCTCCACAATCCGAAGGCGATATCGAAGCATTGCAGCTAGACCAATTGTTGAACTTTTGAGGAATCCAACAATCCGTAACGACTGCCATTAGATGTTCGTATGGCAACCGGGACCAACGGCTTAACGTGCTTTCCGAGGCACGACCAGACCAGTGCAAATATTCATATGCATGCACACAAATATTTGCACAGCGCGGGGATCGACTCCGCGCCTATCACTACCGCTATGCCACGGAGGCTGTGCTTAAAAGTTCGTAATCTGCTAAATTCATAATGATCGATCAATTATTTATTTATTTATTTATTAAAACTTCATGCACAATGAAAAAAAAAATTGCACAATGGCGGACTTAATGCCTTAGGCATTTTCTACCAGTCTACCTTAAGGTGGTGAGGTGGTGTGTGTATTGCCATTATTATAAACCCCGTTATTAGAAACGATTTTCTAAAAATTACTACACAATTTGAACATTTATTAATATGGAGTGGAGTGTCAGTGATTGACCACTGGAACGTCATAATGACGCAATTTTGTTATTAGATTACGAAACTAGCCAAAATTGGTCATTATGAGATCACTGATCGACCATTCTGATACTATTGTAATAGCTAGACTAGGGCCCCTTTACAGTTGAATATGATAGTTGAAGATGAGCTGCTGGAGTGCCATATTCATACACCCCCAGTTGAATATGAGAGTTTGAATATGGTACTCCAGCAGGAATGGCTAGGTTGCCGGTTTAAACCCAGTCAGGCGCACTGCTTTGTATAATCATCATATTGTGATGATATACATCACACCATCACTTAAATTATCTATCTCTCCTTTCCAGTGGTATTCCATCTAAAGGTTGTCTGTAAAAGGTCGCGCTTAGCGATAAGAGATCCCATTGTGTCACCTTTTGTAAAATATTCATATTTATGTTCTGTATTTTCTATGGTGTACATAAAAGAGTGTATTCTATTCTATTCACCACTGCTATCATAATGCTAAACAAAAATATCATAAGGAAATTGGCATGTTCCGAGTTTGAAAATGTCATCATCATCATCATAATATCAGCCGAATGACGTCCACTGCTGGACATAGGCCTCCTCCAAGGTTCTCCACGACAACTGGTCCTGCGCCTCCCGCATCCAGCGGTTTCCCGCGACCTTCACCAGGTCGTCGGTCTACCTTGTTGGGGGCCTACCCACACTGCGTCTTCCGGTGCGTGGTCGCCATTCGAGAACCCGTCGGCCCCATCGGGCATCGGTCCTACGGGCAATGCCCACAGCCACTTTAGGTTGCAATTCTTTGGGCTATGTCGGTTACTCTCGTTCTTCTACGGATTTCCTCATTCCTGATTCGATCTCGCAGTGAAACCCCAAGCATAGCACTCGCCATTGCCCTTTGTGTGACTTTGAGCCTTCTTATAAGGCCCATTGTTAGCGACCACGTCTCAATTCCATAAGTCATCAGTGGCAACACACACTGGTGACACACTGGTGACACACTGGTGACACACTGGTGACACACTGGTGGTGGTTAACAAATCGACTGACTATTTTAGTTTGGTATTGAGTGCTCAGCGATATTGACGACAATATTATCATGTGTTTATGAAGAAGACTTTCAGAGATAGACAATGGAGGTAATTTATTCTTTTCGGTATTATAGTAGGCAGCCTCCGTGGCGTAGTGGTAGTTGTGCAAGAAGGCGCGGGTTCAATCCCCACACAGTGCAAATATTTGTATGCATGAATATGAATATTTGCACTGGTCTGGTCGTTCCACGGAAAGCACGTTAAGCCGTTGGTCCCGGTTGCCATACGAAGATCTAGTGGCAGTCGTTACGGGTTGTTGGAGCCCTCAAAAGTCTAACAATTGGTCTAACTGCAATGCTTAGATATCGCCTCCGGGTTGTGGAGGTCAGACGGCAGTCACTTCACGGAAAATATCAAAGTTTAGCCAAAATGAGCAGTTAGACTGGTGAAGCGGACCCCAGACTCCAAAGCTGAACAAAGCTGCGGATGCGACTGGGATTAACGCTGAGATGATGATGATGATGATGATGGTATTATAGTAGATATTTGCATTAACACATTTACAAGTCAATCATATGCTATACTATAAAGAAACGTCGAACTTTTCTAATTTTAAAATAAATTTAAAACTAGAAAAGTTCGGCGTTTCTTTTCTGTCTACTCTAAGAAAGGCAAGAAAGGAAATTTTAGTTCTGTGTAGGTATCTCAATGTTTCTATTTCATTAAGAAGAGGGGAAGGAGAGAGGAGGATGTAGAAGGTTTTTAATCAAGTCTAAACTGTCTACGGAATGCCTTAATTTAACAGGAATAATAATATTATTAAAGTCACGTCAAATTAAGACATTCCATAGACAGTTTAGACTTGATTAAAAACACGGCGTCCAAATACCTACGTCAATTAACACGAGGCGCTGACTTTGATTTAGATTTTTTGACGGGAAAGGTAAGATGAGTGTCACGCGCATTTTTCATTGGACTTTTAAAATTATTTATAGGGTCGTGCACTAAATAAAAGGGCGTGATTTATGTAGTAATGTAATGCATTCAGTAAATAATTCACACAGTACATTGAAATATCGCAGCATAGTGGTCACATCATGACTTTGCCTCAAAACTCCCTCATAGACAGCTCACGCGGCCGTCTTTTTTAACTGTCATTGGCGATATCCGCCATTATTGTGAAATAAAATTTTCAAAGAACTTCTATAATTTGTTACACGTGTTATTGGCAAAATTGTGGTATCTATTCCACAGAGGCCATTGATCAAGAGTAGAGGTTGAATGTCACCTTGAAAAAAAAAGGAAGAAACATTAACTTGATTTAACTAATATTTGTCTTTAGTCCTTGTGTTATTTCTTAACCGATATACTTAGCCACGAGCCCCTCATTACATAATTACATCATTCCTTGGTGTCATAGTATATACAAAGTTATTTTTTGTATAAGCGAAACCGAAACAAGTGTCCAGTATTTTGAAGCAAAGAATCTTTGTATACAATTTGAAAAAGATATCATGGCGCGTGGGGGCCCTGTCTCACGCGCCTAGTAGGTACTATGATGTAATGGCAGTTGACTTGTGAGCTGGGTGACCACACTGCAACAATTTCTAAATGTACTTGGGAAAATATAACATGGTGTAAAAATGATTGGAATCGATTCAGTTGCTTATTATGCACAAACTATATTCAGGTTTTGTATATAGAAAAAATAACGTATAATGCTTATGTTAAAGCTGCACTCTGACGATGTTGTGGTTAGAAGAAATTCTTTAATAGGTAATAGCGTGTTTAAATAATACGTTTTACTTTTCTCTCACTAAATTTCGACCATAATAACCTACTTTCATGAGAGATATGATTTTCTTTATTCTAACAAAGTTGTTGACATCAATCATAGAAATAGCGTAGAGCACCATAATCATGACGTAACAAATTATTACTGTCAATTTGAATGACATTGAAACATATTCATATAATCCATTGCTCCATATGATGGACAAATGTGTCTACTCAACAACGTATATAATGCAATGAGTGTTGTCGAACTGTCAAACTGAAACCTATTGAAAGTAGAATTGATGAAGGCTTGAGTTGTGTTCTTGACTGGAGACCGTGAATCGGCAAACGTAATGTAGGACGCCGTTAGGCCAGCTGGAGCGACGATCCTCGCAGCGTGCTTCAGAGTACCTGATTGAGAGTTTCTGAGGATCATGCTGAATGGCCTGCGATTGGAGAGGCCTATGTACAGCAGAGGACTGCTGACAGAAGTGACAAAAATTTCAGAGTTTCTTTTTAATAAACTAACGTTTATTTTAAAAAAAAAACTAACCTAGTATGGGGTGACCCCCATACTAGGTTTTTCTCATGTATTGTGGGTGCGTTTACTAACATATAAACCCACTTACACAAACAAATATTTGTTCCTTGCGGGAATCGAACCCGCGATAGTCATGGAGCAGTCAATCGCTTAACCACTGAGCCAACCGTGCCGTCAAAGTTTGAGAGCATTTAAAGCATATTTCTAGTTGCCTTTATTTACAAGAGTATAGATTTTCTGTAACCCAACTAGAAGTAGCATGCTCGTGTTCTACGGAAAATGAGCAAGGCCCTTTTCCGGTTTTCCCTTAGGTCATTAAAGCTCACACATTAATCAATCTGATCGCATCTCACTAATCCTTGTACCTTTTGCGGTGATATGTTATCTCCCTCACCCTTCGTTGTCTCTCGCTTTACCCATGTTAGTCTCACATTAAAACTCTTGATACCTTTTACGTATATAGAGGTCAATAGGATTCCCGAAAGTATCCATTCAAGGCATTCAAATAAAACAACCGATAAGATACGCAATAAAATAAATCCTCAACGAAAAGAAATGAGTTTCCAAATACGGCTAAGTAGTTTTTTCAGGATTACCTTAAATATACAGAAGAATAAAATCCCCCATAATATTGCCACAAAGGGATCAGGAACAAAGCCAGCATTGAAAAATAGATTTAAAGGATTTTCTAATTGCGCCCGCAATCTACCAGCTTTCTCAAATAAATGGAGGGTTTTATTAAAAATGGTTGAGAATAAAAGCCTTCAATTCTGATATAATTTAAATATTTATTTCGTAATGTCACTGGAACAACAAAGGAGCGGGCGAGGGGCCGCCCAGGACTCACGAGCGCCCCCCTCGCGGCTGCATAGACTTATAACGCGTAAAAAAATCAATTGTCAACGTCATCTATCATATACTTTTATACTATTTACAATATATTATCACCGAATAAACGTATTTACACTATCTACCTAGTATGTATAACATACAGAAAGTGAAATATCATACATGTAGGTTGAGTAACATAGTCCTTTGGCCTCCGAGGCTTCAATTATAATATATAATATAATAGTGATATTTTCGTTAGAACTTTTTATTCCGGCCCCGCCTATGTGTGCCGAAGAGAATGCGCGCGAACGCCTGGCGAAAGTCAGGGCTGAAGATGGTGTATATTACAGGGTTGAGAGTCGAGTTAAAGTATCCTAGCCACAAGAAAAAACTCGCTAAATAATCACTGATCACACAAGACTGGCAAATTGGCATCACCAAGGCCATTATGAAGAATGGAAGCCAGCAGAACACGAATGCTCCTGTTATAATCGCAAGCGTCTTCGCGGCTTTCCTCTCTCTCTTTGCTTCGAGAGACTCCTTCTTCTCCCTGTGCGTGGGAGCAGGGACGATAGCTCTTTCGGGCTTTGAGCCGTTTGTAACAGTCGAGGAAGACTTTTCTGGTGACACTGAAGGTGCCACCTTCTCATTGATCGTGAACGCTGTAGTCCTTGGCTCTTCATCCAAGGTGTCAACTGTGGAAGTACTTTGTCCTTCAGTTAACAACAATGCTGCAGCCAGTGTCTCGGCGCGAGTCCGTTGGTTACACTTCTTTAGATTTAAGAACCGTTTCTTGACGAACCGTCGGTCTCTCGCTGATTGAACAGGACGTCCTGCAGGAATGGCGCCGTCAGCTGACGTTGGTCTGGGAGGAGGAGGGTCTCGTCTCCTCCTGATGCGTCTCCTAGCAGTTTGGAAGATCTTCCAGTACAAGATAAGGATAACTGCGAGTGGGACGTAGAACGTGGACATTGTCGCGAAGATTTGGTACGCAAGGTCTTGGCTGACGAGGCACTTTTGTTGCTGCGTGATTCTGGCGAGGTAATCTGGGTCCTTCCAGCCGAGCTGGGGGGCTAAGGACACGACGAGTGCCGCCCCCCAGACCAGCACGATCATCGTGAAGATACGCTTCTCGTTGCGTATGTGGATGTAGTCTACGTCTGTCACAGCCCAGTACCTGGAAATATTTATAGATTTTAGCAAAGAATGTTGTTTAAAATGTTGGCGAAATTTGAATATTGCGGTTCCGCTTACATTACATAAACATTTATTATTATAGTCTAGTAAGGCCATTTCATTTCACAACCCTTCATTTTTTATGTTTAAAACCAAGTTAAATTAGTAGAGATTAGAAATTATTAGATTAGATTATTATTACCCATTAGATTCTCTAATTCTGGTTCTAGATAGTGAGTTGAAGCTATAGAAAGTGTTAAAGTTTTAGATAGGGTGTTTTTTAAAATAGAATTGAAGTTAAATTTAGCTCAGATTTTACATTTTGGCCATACATACGTCATGTGCATTGATTGGTAGCTTTATTGGAGTTCGAACTTCTTGTTCTTCTACACATTACATAAAGTCTTCGTGCAACTGTACTTTAAATCACTGCTCTCTGATTGATTGGATCAGTAATGTATTGTCATTATTGCCTTCAACGTTTTCTCATCATATAATTAATTTAAATATTTGCGAAGACAAACTTTTCGCTACGAAAATATTATACATTGTTTCATTATTTCAGTTCTTTAAAATTTTCTATGAATAGTTTGTTCAAAAATCTTACTTTCTTCTTACTCTACCTACCATAAAATACTCCTTATTACGCCAGATTGAAACTTGCAACAAATTATAAAGTATACCGGGGTTAACACACGCTCATTTTATTTTACAGTGAGTATGTAAATTTTAAATACTGATCAAAAATCTCTTGCCACACATTTTGTAAATTTTTGTAATGCTTGACCTGAGAAATGACTACAGAGCAAACTGAAATGTCTTTCAAAAGTAAAAGTACCTCACTACAATAGACCGCAAACTATTTGGGGATTTATAGACAGATACCGTGTATCTGGCATGTTCGTGCGCAAGCATTTGTTTTACATGGAGGTTATCAAGTTCGTCAAGAGGCTATCAAGGTCACCAAGAGGTTGTCAAGGTAGCCTGCTAAACTGCGATGGTGAGGTACTATATATCTGTGAGATATTTTTGGAATATAACCCTTACCCCTACCCTTAGGAGGCCAGCTATCGATGCATATCTGACACCTGTCTGTTAGGTACGATTAGAAAATGTTGGTACAGATGCCACTTCATCTAGCCACAAATTTCTTTACAAAATTTTCAACGTCATCGCTAAAGCATTAGGACGCAAGGTTGATTGGAAATATTTAACAGTTACGGGTAGCTCGACCTACTGTCGTCCCTTCAACTCAATGCGATAACCTTATGTTAGCAATACTTTTTCCTTTTTACTCTATCTATTCTGCCGTTCAGAAAATCTATTGTTTATTTGTAAGTCCTACAGAAACTTATAAAGTTGAAATTAGTTAAATACGTTTAATTTTATACTAAGTGTTAGACTGCAAACACTGAGTACAAAATAAAATGAATTTTTAAGAATTCAACAGTTATTTTATCTCTGATTGTGGGATCACATTTTAAGACGTTATTTCAAGGTTGCTGTCAGTTTTGAACGACTGTATATAACTGACAGGTGTCCGATACATAGAAGGCGTATAGTAGTCTGATAAGTTTTTAATTACCTGTCAGTAGCAATAGCAACAAGATGAAGAATAGATGCGGAACTGCAGAGCACGTCGCTGGAGGTCCACATGTCGCAGAGCTCGGGGCCTAGGATCCAGCCTTGACTGACCTGAGGGAAGTAGAAAGAAATGATTATATAATAGTTTACGAGCTATTCTGTTAAAGCCTATTCTTTTAAGCGGCAAACATTTTTAATTGTGGTTAAATCCGACACAAAGCAGGCCTTTTGAATATTCGCCGTAATAAATAGCCTAGCTTTGCTCCGCGGTTTTACCCGCTTGAGCTTCTGTTCTGTGGGAATATTGCGATAAAATGTATCTCATGTGTAATTCCTGGTTAAAAACCATCTGTGTGCCAAATTTAATCTAAATCTGTTTTTGTAAGTTAAAAGAGTTAAAGGGTATCAAATTCAATGCATCTATTCACACAAACTGTCACATTTAACCTTTTAGCAGGATGGCACTGAAAAATAATGTGGCTTCTATTGGTTTTTACATCACACACATCCATTATTTCAGCTGAAAGACGTCCACTGTAGGACATAGGCCTATAGCATCCGGTCCTGAGCCTCCCGCATCCAGCGGTTACCCGCAATCTTCACCAGGTCGTCGGTTCACCTTAATAATAATAATAATAATCCTTTATTTGCGAGAATGTAGGTGTACAAAATAGTAAGCTGTTCATAAAAATAAGTGTCCCAATTACATTCTACCAATAGATGTGGTGCGCAAATATTTAAATTTACATAATTACAAAATGTTAAACTTATCACATTATATTAGCTACTCAAACAATTTATAAAATGTTAGATTGTATATAATAATTGAAATGTCCATAATTATTAGATTTTATAATGTCAAAACAAAATAAATGCTATTAAGTCAATGTCAAATTAGAATAAATAAAATATAATCAGAAACAAATTTATTGACATTACTTTCTTTCAACATAAGTCAAAAATTCATTTACCGTGTAAAACTGTTTTTCTTTTAGCCACTGTATCAATTTCTTTTTAAATATAAGCAAAGGTAGTTCTTTAAATGCGTTTGGCAATTTATTATATACCTTAATAGCCATGACATAGGAATTTCTTTTATACTAATTAAGCTTGCATTGTGGCAAGCAGAGCCTATGTCTGTCTCTAGAGGCAACATTCCTTTTGGTTACATCTGTATGCTTAATAAAATTTTCAGGATGTTGTCGTACTAGTAAGCACAATTCTTTAATATACATACATGCTAAAGGTAATATATTGTATTTTTTAAAAAGAGGCTTACAGCTATCCATGTACCCCGCTCTACAGATAGCACGCACACATTTTTTTTGTACTATAAATACTTTATTGATATCCACCGAGTTACCCCACAACAAGAGACCATAGGACAGAACCGAGGAAACGTATCCGTGATAAGCACATAGAGCTGCTTCAGTTGAGACCGTGTCTTTTAACCGTCTTAATGCATAGATGAATCTGTCCAATTTGTCACAAACATAGACGACATGCTGTTTCCAGTCGCAATTTTGATCTAATTGTATGCCCAGAAATCCCTCACTTACTACTTGTTCTATAGTAGTGTCATTATATTTAATATTCAAATTTAATGGGTTTCTCATGTATGTTTAAAATTGGATCATTTTTGTTTTCTCCATATTTATATGTAGGTTGTTGGATTTCAATCAGTGTATAACATTTCTGATGGCTTCATTTATCTCATACTCGTAGGTGTCGGCTCTCTCACACTTTACGACAAGAGTCGTGTCATCAGCAAATAAAACCACCGAGTGGCGAGTGATATTTGGGAGGTCATTGATGTAGAGAAGAAATAAAAAAGGCCACAATACACTTCCCTGTGGCACTCCGAAATTATTTTGCTGGTACTCGCTTCTGTATGCTACTTTTTTGCCATTACTGATTCTGGAGATTTCTACACATTGTTGTCGGTTTTTTAAATAGTTTCTTATCCAGTCATTCGCTTTTCCTCTTATTCCGTATTTTTGTAACTTATATAAAAGCAGTTCGTGATCTACAAAATCGAACGCCTTACTCATATCTATCATCCTTGTTGGGGGCCTAACCCTAACCACACTACGTCTTCCGGTGCGTGGTCGGTCGCTACTCGAGAACTCGTCGGCCCCTTCGGGCATTGGTGCTACTGGCAATGTGCCCGGCCCGGCTTACTGCCACTTAAGTGTTGTAATTCTTCGGGCTATGTCGGTTACTCTCGTTCTTTTGCAGTTCTCCTCATTCCTGATTTGATCACGCAGTGAAACCACAAGCATAGCCCTCTACATTGCCTTTTGAGTAACCTTCAGCTCACTTATAAGGCCCATTGTTATTGACCACGTCTCAGTTCCATAAGTCATCACTGGCAACGTACACTGGTCGAAGACTTTTGTCTTGAGACAATGCGGTATTTCAGAGGTAACGATTTTACTTAGCTCCCCAAAAGATTAAATCATGGAGCAAATATATTTGCTCCATGGATTAAATACAGAATTTACCCCTAGATTGTTCTACTATTTTAATTACCCGCTGTAACCTCACAAACTTTATCCCTTTATAATATTAAAACCATCATAAAATTAGTAATATTTTATGACGAAATATTAATAAACTGGATTTTTATAAGGCTTCAGTCACCGCCATAGAGAGTTCACAATTTACTATGAAATGACGCAACTGAGACGTGTACATAATTTATGAAAGGAAGTTGGTGTTTCTCTAGAGAGCGTTTTTGACAACTGTAAAGTATAGTGATGGTATCATAAATATCCCACACCAGGGTGTGATTCTTATGACAGCCGTTACTGCATAACATATAATATGTTATATATATAAAAATTACAGGCTGATTATGATCAGCCTGTAATTTTTTACTCCTGGGACACTGGTCCCCTCTTGGTTAGAGGGAGTGGGCCGTACTACCACGCGGGCCCAGTGCGGCTTGGTAAATGTCACATGTTATAGATTTTTTTTTTTTGCTTTAAAACAAGGTATATTAAAGTTTTATAAATAAAGCTATGATCTTACATGTTTGACCATGGAGAGGCATGCCGACATTAATTATTTATATATGTTAAATGAAACAAATTTAAAACACTAATTTGTTAAAATTAAAATTGTAGCGTTTACATGGATTTTATATCCATTCAAACATTTAAGATAGTAGATATACCTATATTTTAATATAATTAAATCATAAACAAATTACATCGCAATTATCATAAAAACCTCAATAAAAACTATAACCAATAAGCCATTTGTGTAGTTTTGTTTTAAATCGTTTTATAATTAGGATTGACATGCACGATAGTTTTTATCAGAATATTGCCATTGGATCAAAACTTATGTGGGTCGAACCGCGGGCCGCAATTAGTAATTAATAATTTAGGATTTATTATTTATCATCATCAACCTTTTTATCGTCCCACTGCAGGGCACAGGTCTCCTCTCATACAGAGAAGGATTGAGCGTAATCATTCATTTATCATCATTGCTTTATTATTGTTTCTCTCGTATTGATATTAGGTAATTTGAATAACAGTTCTTGCAGTGATAGCAGAATAGGAATGTTTCCTGGGTTAAAAAAAATGATTCTATTTAATCCGTCATTCAGATTATAGAAAAATATTGGATACGTATATTTTGTCATCAAATCAATAAAAATTGACAAATATAAAAGGCATCAAAGATCAGGACGTCAGCGGGTGACGTCATTCCTTGCTAAAAAGTGTAGCAAGGATTGACGTCACAAGAGTTTTCAACGCACTGTATCGACTTCATTTTTTATTTATATGATATGAAAAAAAGAAAAAATATTTGTCTAGTTTTTTTTTGGAAATCTGACTGACGGACTAATTCGTTTTTTTTAGTCAACTACCCTATTAATGGTACCTACATTGATCGGACGGACTTTTCCAAGAAATATCTATCTTAGCTCGACGAGGTTATTTACTACATCCCTACACAACAAGACACCACTTATTTAGGTAGCACACCTGAAACTGACTCCGTCTTAGCATGTCATTTGGACCATAAATAGACAACCCAGAACAATCTTAGCAATTTTCTTACCCTTAGTTACAGAATTACTATTATTATATTTAAATACTCTTTCGTTCTTCGAGATAGTGGTAAGGTTTTTTGGAAATGTTATGTGTTTAGAAAGAACGTTATTTGCTAAGTTTCTATGGCTTTATTTGGATAATTCATTTTTGTTTGCCTAAGATTGAAGGAACGTAGGAAGGCCCCCAACAAGGTGGAGCGATGGCCTGGTGAAGGTCGCGGGAAGCCGATGGATGCGGGCAGCACAAGACCGGTCATTGTGGAAAGCCTTGGAGGATACCTTTGTCCAGCAGTAGACATCTATAGGCAGAAGAAGAAGATTGAAAGTTTTTCTTTCAATCTTCTTCTTCGGCAAGGCAGAAATGACAAGGCAAAAATGGAAAGTAAAAATGAAAACGGAGGTCACACGTGACTTCAAAAAAGCTATTTCATAAAAATATTCAAAATTTAGTGGACTTCTCATCTCTGCGACGATCAATGTAAAAGAGTTGTCAGAATTGAAGGGAAATTAGGGGTGTCTCTTTTTATATATTATAAACCAGTGCCTGACCGCAATCCCGCCTGATAGTAAGCAGTGATGCGATCGTTGATGGTAAAGCGCGCTAGTTTATTAAGATCCTATTCACTCTAGCCTTGAAGATACACAAATTGTAGTCCGACGGAAACACTGCCGCCGGAAAGTTGTTCCAGTCCCTTGATGTACGCGGTATAAAGAAAGAGGCGAAACGCTTCGTCCGGATCGTAGTGGTGTTAACAACGTAAGGGTGGAAACTCGCCGTACTACGGGTCGTCCGATGGTGGAACGAAGACGGGGGAATTAAATCATGCAATTCCCTTGCACACTCCCCAAAATGCATCCTATAGAACACCGAAAGGATAGCTACTCTACGCCTGTGCTCTAGGCTTTGGAGACCGTCTCGGGTTAAATCAGAGTCACCAATTAGCCTCTTCGCACGCCTCTCCACTGAATCCAAAGTAGCCAGGTGACATTTCGCAGCACCAGCCCAAATGTGGCTACACACGAACGGACCTGTGCTTTGTACAACATCAGAAGCTGCCCCGGTGTGAAGTATCGCCGGACCTTTGTGATGACGCCAAACGCCGTTTTCTGGCAGCCACCTTGGCCTTGGACTCAATGAACCGCCCAAAGTTTAGGTTCGAGGAAATCTCAACTCCCAAAAGCTGAAGGCGGTCGGTGCACTCCAAGGATACATTCTGAAAAGTAGGAGCCAAGGCGAACGGGCTCCTTTTGGCGGTGAAAAGACACGCCTGTGTTTTGGCGGCATGGAATGCTACAAGATTGGCTTTGCCTCATTCGGAGACTGCCTGTAGTGCAGCACTCGTACGCTCTACCATAGCCTCTCTTTCGGACCGGATTGATTCCTTACTAGCCCGAGCTTCCGGCAGGTATCTCTCCACAACTGAGCTGTCATATGCATACCCATAGATGCCGGGCATCAGCAGATCGTTAATGTGCAGCAGGAACAGAGTTGCAGAGAGAACAGACCCCTGAGAAACACCAGCATTGGTCGACATGGGCTCCGATGAGCATCCGTCGACAACAACTCGGAGGGACCGTTCAGTCAGGAAGTCTTTTACCCAGCCAGTCAGGCCAGCGGAAATGCCGTATGCTGGAAGCTTACTCAAAAGGCCAGCGTGCCATACCCGGTCGAAGGCCTTCGAAACATCAAGGGAGACGGCAATCGCTTCCCCATTTTTCTCGAGGGCCTCGCCCCAAAAGTGGGTGGCATACACTAGTAGGTCCCCATTTGACCGATTGCGTCGAAACCCGTACTGTCGGTCACTGAGGAGATCGTTACCTTCCAGGTAAGCCAAGAGGCGCGAGTTCAATACACGCTCCATAATCTTGCAGAGTATGGAGGTTATTGAAATCGGCCGATAGTTGGTAGGACCAACTTCGACAGATGAGGTATTTTTGACAGATGGAAACTGAAATTGGCCTATAAACGATCCTAATATTACGGGAATTGACCGTCAGATGTGAGGAGGTTCAAAAACTGAAATTTTGAATGAATACTGGAAATTGATAGAGAGGAATGGTGGCCTATTGGTATTGGCCACGACTTACTAGTTGCAGGTCGTAGGTATGAACTCCGTCTTATTTATTATTCTCGTATTGGAATTAGGTAATTATAACTCATTTAACAGTAGGTATCTGTAGCAGAAATGACGACACACGGGTGGGACGGGTATTTAAAGAAAATATTTATCGCCGCTTGTCCAGATTATTTTACTGCATTCACACAACAACACACTATA